>CM019067.1:3705307-4097807 GCA_009667805.1 Leptobrachium leishanense | reverse complement strand
GTCCCCTCTCCTCTTAGATTGTAAGCTCTGGGGCAGGGTCCCCTCTCCTCTTAGATTGTAAGCTCTGGAGCAGGGTCCTCTATCCTCTTAGACTGTAAGCTATGGGGCAGGGCCCCCTCTCCTCTTAGATTGTAAGCTCTGAGGCAGGGTCCCCTCTCCTCTTAGAATGTAAGCTCTGGGGCAGGGTCCCCTCTCCTCTTAGATTGTAAACTCTGGAGCAGGGTCCCCTCTCCTCTTAGATTGTAAGCTCTGGGGCAGGGACCCCTCTCCTCTTAGATTGTAAACTCTGGAGCAGGGTCCCCTCTCCTCTTAGATTGTAAGCTCTGGGGCAGGGTCCCCTCTCCTCTTAGATTGTAAGCTCTGGAGCAGGGTCCCCTCTCCTCTTAGATTGTAAGCTCTGGGGCAGGGTCCCCTCTCCTCTTAGATTGTAAGCTCTGGGGCAGGGCCCCCTCTCCTCTTAGATTGTAAGCTCTGGAGCAGGGTCCTCTCTCCTCTTAGATTGTTAGCTCTGGAGCAGGATCCTCTCTCCTCTTAGATTGTAAGCTCTGGGGCAGGGCCCCCTCTCCTCTTAGATTGTAAGCTCTGGAGCAGGGTCCCCTTTCCTCTTAGATTGTAAGCTCTTGAGCAGGGTCTCCTCTCCTCTTAGATTGTAAGCTCTGGAGCAGGGTCTACTCTCCTCTTAGACTGTAAGCTCTGGGGCAGGGTCCCCTCTCCTCTTAGATTGCAAGCTCTGAGGCAGGGTCCCCTCTCCTCTTAGATTGTAAGCTCTGGAGCAGGGTCCCCTTTCCTCTTAGATTGTAAGCTCTTGAGCAGGGTCTCCTCTCTTCTTAGATTGTAAGCTCTTGAGCAGGGTCTCCTCTCCTCTTAGATTGTAAGCTCTGGAGCAGGGTCTCCTCATCCTCTTAGATTGTAAGCTCTGGAGCAGGGTCTCCTCTCCTCTTAGATTGTAAGCTCTGGAGCAGGGTCCTCTCTCCTCTTGGATTGTAAACTCTGGGGCAGGGTCCCCTCTCCTCTTAGATTGTAAACTCTGGGGCAGGGTCCCCTCTCCTCTTAGATTGTAAGCTCTGGGGCAGGATCCTCTCTCCTCTTAGATTGTAAGCTCTGGAGCAGGGTCCCCTCTCTCTTAGATTGTAAGCTCTGGGGCAGGGTCCCCTCTCCTCTTAGATTGTAAACTCTGGGGCAGGGTCCCCTCTCCTCTAGTGTTGTAAACTCTGGAGCAGGGTCCCCTCTCCTCTTAGATTGTAAGCTCTGGAGCAGGGTCCCCTCTCCTCTTAGATTGTAAGCTCTGGGGCAGGGTCCCCTCTCCTCTTAGATTGTAAGCTCTGGGGCAGGGTCCCCTCTCCTCTTAGATTGTAAGCTCTGGAGCAGGGTCCTCTCTCCTCTTAGATTGTTAGCTCTGGAGCAGGATCCTCTCTCCTCTTAGATTGTAAGCTCTGGGGCAGGGCCCCCTCTCCTCTTAGATTGTAAGCTCTGGAGCAGGGTCCCCTTTCCTCTTAGATTGTAAAGCTCTTAGGCAGGGTCTCCTCTCCTCTTAGATTGTAAGCTCTGGAGCATGGTCTACTCTCCTCTTAGACTGTAAGCTCTGGGGCAGGGTCCCCTCTCCTCTTAGATTGCAAGCTCTGAGGCAGGGTCCCCTCTCCTCTTAGATTGTAAGCTCTGGAGCAGGGTCCCCTTTCCTCTTAGATTGTAAGCTCTTGAGCAGGGTCTCCTCTCTTCTTAGATTGTAAGCTCTGGGGCAGGGTCCCCTCTCCTCTTAGATTGTAAGCTCTTGAGCAGGGTCTCCTCTCCTCTAGATTGTAAGCTCTGGAGCAGGGTCTCCTCATCCTCTTAGATTGTAAGCTCTGGAGCAGGGTCTCCTCTCCTCTTAGATTGTAAGCTCTGGAGCAGGGTCCTCTCTCCTCTTGGATTGTAAACTCTGGGGCAGGGTCCCCTCTCCTCTTAGATTGTAAACTCTGGGGCAGGGTCCCCTCTCCTCTTAGATTGTAAGCTCTGGGGCAGGATCCTCTCTCCTCTTAGATTGTAAGCTCTGGAGCAGGGTCCCCTCTCCTCTTAGATTGTAAGCTCTGGGGCAGGGTCCCCTCTCCTCTTAGATTGTAAACTCTGGGGCAGGGTCCCCTCTCCTCTAGTGTTGTAAACTCTGGAGCAGGGTCCCCTCTCCTCTTAGATTGTAAGCTCTGGAGCAGGGTCCCCTCTCCTCTTAGATTGTAAGCTCTGGGGCAGGGTCCCCTCTCCTCTTAGATTGTAAGCTCTGGGGCAGGGCCCCCTCTCCTCTTAGATTGTAAGCTCTGGAGCAGGGTCCTCTCTCCTCTTAGATTGTTAGCTCTGGAGCAGGATCCTCTCTCCTCTTAGATTGTAAGCTCTGGGGCAGGGCCCCCTCTCCTCTTAGATTGTAAGCTCTGGAGCAGGGTCCCCTTTCCTCTTAGATTGTAAGCTCTTGAGCAGGGTCTCCTCTCCTCTTAGATTGTAAGCTCTGGAGCATGGTCTACTCTCCTCTTAGACTGTAAGCTCTGGGGCAGGGTCCCCTCTCCTCTTAGATTGCAAGCTCTGAGGCAGGGTCCCCTCTCCTCTTAGATTGTAAGCTCTGGAGCAGGGTCCCCTTTCCTCTTAGATTGTAAGCTCTTGAGCAGGGTCTCCTCTCTTCTTAGATTGTAAGCTCTGGGGCAGGGTCCCCTCTCCTCTTAGATTGTAAGCTCTTGAGCAGGGTCTCCTCTCCTCTTAGATTGTAAGCTCTGGAGCAGGGTCTCCTCATCCTCTTAGATTGTAAGCTCTGGAGCAGGGTCTCCTCTCCTCTTAGATTGTAAGCTCTGGAGCAGGGTCCTCTCTCCTCTTGGATTGTAAACTCTGGGGCAGGGTCCCCTCTCCTCTTAGATTGTAAACTCTGGGGCAGGGTCCCCTCTCCTCTTAGATTGTAAGCTCTGGGGCAGGATCCTCTCTCCTCTTAGATTGTAAGCTCTGGAGCAGGGTCCCCTCTCCTCTTAGATTGTAAGCTCTGGGGCAGGGTCCCCTCTCCTCTTAGATTGTAAGCTCTGGAGCAGGGTCCTCTCTCCTCTTAGATTGTAAGCTCTGGAGCAGGGTCCCCTCTGTTACAGTTCTGTTTGTTAAACCTGTATTGGTTATTCTGTCTCACCCATTGTACAGCGCTACGGAACGTATTAGCGCTGTATAAATACTTGTGACTGTATTATAATAATCAGGTGCACTTCTTTTACCGTTTCTGCAGCTTTTTTGCGTCTTTGTTTTAATATTTATAGTTTAGTTTTTCCCTCGGTGGAATCTTTGCTTTTCTCCCTTGTTTGTCTTGATATTCGGGGACTGAATCATCTGACTCTGTTTCCATACAGATTATCTACGTGTTTACATGGTCAGAGCTGAAACCCACAATGTGCAAAATCCTGACAAGTCATCTCAAATGTGGTGAGTCCATGAAGACATCTCCGGCTCCCCAGAGCTCCAATAGCCCTGACGAGCAGGAGATTGAAAGCCTGGTGGAGATGATGGAATGGCCTGAACCTCCGGCTCCTATAAACTTCCAGGCTTCCACCAGTCCGAACACAACAGATTTTTATTTACTAACACCAGCTTCATCTCACCATGTGGGAGACCATGTGAAAGTCCTAATCATGGCACGAGACCACCGGGGACACCCCAAGACCTACGGAGGAGATTACTTCAAGGCCAAGCTGCATTCCCAGTCTCTGAAAGCTGCAGTTACTGGTTCTGTCACAGATCATAGAAACGGCACTTACACGGCCTCATTTCTTCTCCTGTGGCCGGGAACGGTTTCCATCTCCATTGTCCTCATCCACTCCAGTGAGGCCATCTCCATCCTGAGAGAAAAACGGGAAAACCGCCCGATAAGGTAACAATTTAAACACAAACAAAAAACAGATTTACTGCCTGGTGTCACCTCTCTGTGCAAAACTATAACAAAACCAGAGAAATTAAAATCATTTTTATTTAATTATTTTAGTTTTACAGAGCATGGCGCCCCCCTGTGGTATAGATGACACCCTGTGGTATAGATGACCCCCTGTGGTATAGATTAGGGATGAGCTGTTCGGTTTGATCGGTTCGGAGTTCGCATCGAACATAGCCTGTTCGTATGTTTGCGAACTACGAACATTTCCGGGTGTTCGCCGTGTGTTCGCCCACAATGCACCACAATGGACCGCACAATGCACTTTCCCACTGGCCTGAAGCTCCTAATTGACTACAGCCTTGCACCTGACCACAGGTCTGGTGCAAGACAGGTTCAACACTATGCCAATCACGGCTCGGAGTCCTGATTGGGCAAATTTTGCCCAATCATGGGCTCACAGAGCTAAGTCCCGCAGCACACTATATAAGGTTTCCACGCAGCGCTTCTGCATGCATTTAAGAGGAGATTTCATAGGAGATTGTTGTTGTGTGTTCTTACTGCCGGTCTGCCACGCTACTGGGGGGGTTGGGGGGAGGTCTAATTTCTACCAAGTATCTGGGAATTGTTGTAATCTTTGTGCTCAGTCCCAGCAACTATTTTGGGGGCTCAGTAATTTCTGCAAAATATTTGGGAATTGAGGTGATCTGTGTCTTGTCACTGCCAGCAAGTATTTTGGGGGTCACGAATTTCTACAAAATATTTGGGAATTGTTATAATCCGTGTGTTCTCACTGGCTGCCACCCATCAGGGGGTCTCACTGATTTATAGGAGGTTTCTGAGACTTGTAACCTGTGTCTTCTCACTGCCACCCATCAGGGGGTCACACTGATTTATAGGAGGTTTCAAAATCTTGTAATCTGTGTCTTCTCACTGCCACCCATCAGGGGGTCCCACATACTTCTAGCAGATTTATGTGAATTGTAATTTGTGTCTTCTCACTGCCACCCATCAGGGGGTCTCACTGATTTACAGGAGGTTTCTGGGAATTGTAATCTGTGTCTTGTCACTGGCTACCAGCTATCAGGGTGTCTTACTGAGTTATACCAGAGTTCTGGAAATCTTTAATCTTTATACCAGAGTTGAATCAGAGTTCTGTATATATTTAATCTGTATATCACTCACCATGACTGAAAGAACAAAAAGGACAGGCAGACGCTCCCAGACACAGATAAGAGGGCAAGCAGCCCCTGTGTCGGGAGGCTGTGCCTCTGGTCGTGGTGGACGTGGTGCATCCTCTGCAGGGGCACGCTTGTCCTTTCTAACTGGTGCTGGCCGTCTTAAGCAGCAGCAACATACAGAGGATTTGGTGGATTGGCTAACCAGGCCATCCTCATCCTCCGAGTCCTCTGCCAGCCAGGCTTGTAGTGTTTTACAGTCCACTTCAGCTGCCAAAGCATCTAATGCAGCCTCCATATCCACAGCTACTCCTGCCGTAGCCTCGCTATCACATACGAAGGAGTCAGATGAATTGTTTGACTACAATGAGAGTGACATGCTGCTTGAGGATGCGCAGCAAGTACAGTGCTCTGATTCAATCTCTGAGGTTGAGGAAGGGAGTATAATCAACCTAGAGGAAGGGGGTGCCAGTGATGACACACAAATAACTGGCACTCATGTTGCCCCAGCAGCTGCAGCATACTGCCAAGTTGGCTCCAGTGACGAGGAGATAGGGGGTGATGAGGACAATGATGATGAGGTCACTGACTCCACCTGGGTGCCAGATCGAACAGAGGAATCAAGTGAGGAGGAGGGGGAGGAGGAGGCACAGCAAACACGAGGCACAACATTCTCTATGACCAACCGTAGCACTAGCCAGTCCAAGGCATCAGATGTCAGAACTGCTCCGGTGCAGAGCGCTGTCGTCTCAAAGCACACATGCAGGAACTCTGCTGTCTGGGAGTTCTTTAAGGAATGTGCAGCAGACCCCACCATTGCTATTTGTAATCTATGTCAGATGAGGCTCAAGCATGGGAAAGACACCAGATGCTTGGGTACCATGTGCTTGAGGTGACATATGACCTCCTGCCACACATCCTGTTGGCGCAAAACTTTGCGTAGATCCTCCTCCTCCTCATCTGTCTCTACCCCCACTGTATGTCCTGCCATGTCATTGCCTGCTACAACCTCCACTGACAGGGATGATGCTACAGTAATGGATGTACCAGCTCCTTCACAATGTGACAGCATCCCATCAGCTGAAGATTTACACAGTCAGATTACGTTGCCCCAGCTGCTGCAGCGTAAGAAAAAATATAGTCCCAACCATCCCCAAGCACAGCGTCTAAATGCCAGTTTAGCAAAATTACTCGCATTGCAGCTGCTGCCTTTCCAGCTGGTGGACTCTGCTTCCTTCCGTGAATTTGCTGAATGTGCTGTACCACAGTGGCAGGTCCCAAAACGCCATTACTTTTCACGGAAGGCCATTCCAGCACTATACCAGCACATGGAAGACAATGTTATCGAGTCATTGGGAAAGGCAGTCAGCAGCAAGGTGCATGTGACTTTAGACACGTAGTCCAGCAAGCATGGACAGGGTCGTTACATTTCCTTTACGGCACACTGGGTAACTCTGATTGCAGCTGGGAGGGATCCAAGACGGGGCTCTGTGCTTGAGCTTGTTCATCCACCACGCCTCCAGAAAGCTGCTTGTATGAGGTCTGTCTGCTCCACCACCACCTCTCCCTCTTCCTCCTTCTCCTCCTCCTTCTGTGTCTCTGGCGAAGTAACAGTTAAACCGACGCCTGACAGGGTCTACGCAATGGCTCAAGCAAAAAGAAGCCATACTGTGTTTGAGCTGGTTTGTTTAGGGGACAGGAGACACACCGGGCCAGAAATTCTGTCAGCTCTGCAGGGCCAGGTGCAGAGATGGTTAACACCACGCCAGCTTCAGCAGGGAATGATCGTCTGTGATAATGGCAGCAACCTTCTCTCCGCCCTACGCAAGGGTAAATTGACGCATGTCCCATGCCTAGCACACGTCCTAAATCTAGTGGTACAGCGTTTCCTAACCAAGTACTCAGGGCTGGCAGAGCTTCTCAGCCAGGCCAGAAAAGTCTGCAGCCACTTCAGACGGTCATTCCCAGCAAGCGTTCGCCTGGCAGAAATTCAAAGAGAATTCCACCTTCCCACAAACCGTCTGATCTGTGACATGACCACCAGATGGAACTCGACATTAGCAATGCTGCAGCGTCTGCACAAGCAGCAGAGGGCCATGAACGAGTACCTGTGTGAGTGTGGCACAAGGGCAGGTTCAGGTCAACTTGGTTTTTTTTCCGCCCCGCAGTGGCTGATGATCAAGGATGCATTCACTGTACTGTCACCATTTGAGGAGGCAACAAGGATGGTGAGCAGGGACAGTGCATGCATCAGTGACACTATTCCTTTAGTGTTCCTGCTGGAGCACACTCTGTGGGGAATTATAGATGTGGCTCTAGAGGCAGAGCAGCGGGAGGAAGAGGAGGCCTTCCCTAGCTCTGAAGGCCCCAATCTTTCCACAGACAGCATTCCAGCGGGTCCTCCTCAGATCAGACAGGAGGAGGATGAGGATGAGGAGGAGGAATATTTAAGTAGTATTAAACATTGAAGGTGGGGGCATTGAAGGTGGGGATTCCTCAAGGGATTGTTTTGTGTGCCCAGAAACACAAGGGCTAGTGCGTGGCTGGGAGGAGGAAGTGCACGATACGGTCATCCTCATTGACCAGGAAGACTCGGAAGCTAATGCCACCTCCAACCTACGCTGCATGGGCTCCCCTATAATGCAAAGCCTGCTAAAGGACCCCAGGATTCGTGCTATCAAGGAAAGGGATCATTACTGGTTGGCAACCCTTCTTGATCCACGATACAAGGGTAAAGTTGCAGAGCATATCCTGCCCGCACAGAGGGAGCACAGGATGAAAAAACTTGAGGACGCTCTAAACGACACTTGTGTAACACCTTTCCAGGCACTGGTAGGTTACCAAGTGCTGAACAATAAAGAAGATTTTGATGCACACTGTATATGTATAATTACACACGGGTGCTAGTCTAAGGCGGACCAGTCCTCAAAGGTCCAAATACATGACACTACAAAAATGCCAAGACTGCACCCCAAAGTAAAAATAAATTTTTATTGATACAGAAATAAAAACACTAAAACACCACGAACAATTCTTTATATAATATAATTTGCCAGAGAACCAACTCAAAAGTAATAAGGTTGGTCTACACTTATCCTAATGCAACAATAGAAATAAGTTAATATATGTCCTCCAAACAATATGTTAAGGAGTATCCCTGGTGATAATAAATCTTATATCACAAGCAGTGTTTAACCCCTTAAGGACCTCTGACGTACCCTGTACGTCCTGAACTCGGGTCTCCCTTAGACCCGCGGACGTACAGGGTACGTCAGCGGCGCCTAATCCCCCTCCCGCCCGATACTCACCTCCCTCGCCGGATCCCACGGCGATCTGGCAGGGAGGAAGCCTGCCCATGTGATTTACATGGGCAGGCGAGGCTGATGACGTCGCCACGCTGCGTGGTGACGTCATCAGCAGGCGTCCCCATGCTTTTCAATGGAGGGGAGGGGGGCTCCTTCGGAGACCTCTATCTCCCCAACCATTGAAGCTAGGGAGATGCCGTTTGCACCGCTGGAGAGGGGAGAGCCTCCCCTTTCCAGCGGTATATGGCATTAACCATTTCGCCGCCGGATCACGTTGCGGCGCCAATTGGCGCCAAAACGCGATTCAAACCTGGAAGGGGGCTGACATCTTGGATGTCAGCCAAGCCTCCAGGTCCCCCCCACCCACTGACAACCTCACCATATGTGTGAGGATGTCAGTGGGCCAGTTAACCCTCTAGCTGCCATGTAGAGATAAGGGGATCCTAAGGATCCCTTTATCTCCCGATCCATGGCAGCTAGATGGTCATATTTGCCATCATTTGAAAGGCCTGATTATGGCCTTTCAAATGATACCAAACATGACCAGGTTTGGTTTTAAAAAATTTTTTAAAAAAAAATTAATAAAAAAAAATAATAAAAAAATTAAATAAAATAAAAAAATGTTTTTTTTTTTTAAGTTTTTTTGTCTGGGGGGAGTTTAATTAATAGGACCTAGGCTGTCATCTAAAAATAAATAGCACAAAATGGTCAGAATGAGCGCAGCGCACATAGGTGAACTGTCTCAGCAGTGAAGGGGTTAAAAAGCAAACGCATGTAAAAATTGGGTATTTCTAGTCTCGGGACAAATTTTAAACCTATTTAGCTGGGGTCGTTTTGGGTGGTTGTAGATTTTGGGGATTAAATTACAAAAAAGTGTGTTTTTACCATTTTTTTCCTCATATTTCATATTTTTTTTATAGTAAATTATTCGATATGATGGAAATAATGGTATTTCTAGAAAGTCCATTTAATGGCGGGAAAAAGGGTGTATAATATGTGTGGGTCGAATAAACGAGTAAGAGGAAAATTTGACCTAAACACTAACAGCGCAGAAACGTAAAAACAGCAGCGGTCACTAAAAGACGGATTTGTTTAAAACCGCCCGGTCACTAAGGGGTTAAAGAACAAAAAAAATATAAATGAACAACCACATGTAAAAAGAAAAGAAACTGAAATACTGAAACCACAGGGAACCTCTCAGCAGACAAGAACCAGCAGAGACCAAACATTCAACGTTTCGGTCAAAGACCTTTGTCAAGAGTAAATGCCAACTCACCTCAGGTGTTGTATTTATGTTGAAAGATAATAGGTACACAGGTGTGGACACTGATCCCAATTCCCAGAGCAGGTGTAGCATAATTATATCGGTGGCCGCCCTTAATTACGACAGGGGATCAGCTGTGTGAAGTTGGCACCCCATGTTCGTAAAACGTGTATAAAAATATACCATTCGTTTGTGCTACGTTTGTGCTGGTTTGTGCTGCAAAAATGAACGTTTGTGCCGCTTCCGTTTCAGAAGAATTGCGCATTATATTTGATGAAACCCCGCCCACTTTGCACCCATTGTTATTAAATTGAAAAAATAATTAGACCATTCATTTGTGATGATTTGTGCTACATAAACAAAGTTTTGTGAGGGTTTGGTTTAGGGGATATTACAGTTACTCGTATTTATAAAGCACCAACAGGTTCCGCAGCGCTGTACAATGGGTGACAACGACAAACATACATACAGGTTGGACATACAGAACATTGGCAAGAGGATCCTGATCGAGAGCTTACAATCTAAGAGGAGAGGGGTGACACTAAGTTGAGGGTAAATAGCTGAATATGGGAAGATGGAGCATGAAAGGTGCAGAGGGGACTATGGGGTGAGCTGATGGCACTATGGGGTGAGCTGATAGCACTATGGGGTGAGGTGATACGACTATGGGGTGAGGTGATAGCCCTATGGGGGGAGCCGATAGGACTATGGGGGTGATCTGATAGCACTATGGGGGTGATCTGAGTTTTTATAGACTTCTTGAAGGAGAGGAGAGATGGGGAGAGTCTAATGTTGTGGGGGAGACCCATAGAAATAGAACGGGGGCAGCTCAAGAGAAGTCCTGAAGTCACGTGTTGGGGGTATGTGTCTGAGAAGATGACAGCAGTGGCGTATCTACCGGGTTGCGGGCTGACTTTGTGTCTGCCCCGGGCACAGGGATGAGGGGGGGGGTGCAGAAGCATCTGCCCAGCCACAAATACCCCCTGTCTGAATACAGAACCGGCTGCTGCAGCACAACCGTCCACAACTGTGAAGGGCTTGCAGTTGCGGTGCGGCGGCCGGTGTTCTAATTTTTCCTGCAATTGTGTGGTATTCAGGTGACATCACATCCGATGAAGCACCTCAGCCGATTCTGCCTCTGACGCGCACTGCACGTGCGCACACGTCTGGGATCAGCCACAGAGGCTATAAAGAGGCTATAAACAGAGGCTATAAACTGTAATCCCGGCCACCTCTTTTAAAAATCAGCCTCTGAGCGCGACACGGGGGTCACCGTCTGCAAACACATCCCATGTTGCGCTCGTAGGCTGGTTTTTATAAGGGGTGGATGAGGTTACAGATTGTACAAAATTGAAAGCTCGCACATGCGCAGTGGCACCGGATGTGACATCACCTGAATTGCACACAGTTGCAGGAGGGAGGGCCACAAAATTTTACTCTGCCCCTGTCAACCGTAGCTCTGCTTACGCCACTGGATGACAGTATCAGATCTTTGGCAGAGCGAAGCAGACGGCGCGGCATATATCTGCTTATGAGGGAAGAGATGTACCCAGGGGCCGGTTATTGAGAGCTTTGTATGTGTGCCCATTATTTTAAATTGGATTCGGAAGGAAACAGAGCCAGTGTAGAGCTTGACAAAGTGGGGAGGTGTGAGATGGATGAGCTTGGCAGACGCATTCATCACAGACTGCAGAGGGAGAATCTGGGATCGCTTTAGGCCAGCGAGGAGAGGGTTACAGTAGTCAAGGAGGGAGATAACAAGAGCTTCGATAAGGACTTTAGTGGAGTCCTGATTAAGAAAGGGGCGGATGCGTGCAATATTTTTTAGGTGGAAGAAGCAAGATTTGGTTAGTGGCCTTCATGGTAAAGGTAGCCTGAAAAAATAAGCATGCAAACATGCATATTAAATCAGACTCCCGTTACCAAAATGGCTGTCAGTAGTACGGTCACTTCAGACTTAATAAAAGTTGTTTCTTTCTTCCTCACATGGCACTCTCATTTTGTATCAGAAAGATTTATTATGTGCTGTTTATGGGCAGTAAGTGCTATCTGCATTAAGGAGAAATGTTTACCATGACATAGGGCATTTATTCGGGAACCAGTGCCCTGGCTCATGATTTACACTATAGCAATAGATTTGTTTTTGTGGCAGAAATGCAATAAAAACGAATGGTATATTTGTTTTTTAAATACAGTAACATGGGGTGCAAAGTGGGCGGGGCTTGAGTTCACATAATCTAAAATTGAATGTGCAATAACTTTAGAAGCGAACCAGCACAAACGTTCATTTTTGCAGCACAAACCAGCACAAACGAATGGTATATTTTTATACACGTTTTACGAACATGGGGTGCCAACTTCACACAGCTCAGGGGATCACGTCAATTCGACAGTGAACTCCCCTGCGTCATATCACACCAGTAGATGTGAAAAAGGAAAAAAGTTTTTTTATTTATTATTTTGTTTAAACCCAGTGCCCCTGCGCATCCACGCATGAATGAACACATAACGGGGGTAGATCCACAGTCTGCATCATCAGGGCCCAGTAGGAAATAAGATTCTGGATTGGCTTGAATACAGTTACGTAATGTAACAAATGCCATAATGGAGTGATAAGTAAATGAAAGCAATACCTATTTTCTGCAATTCACTATACACTAAATTCATATCAATGTCATCATTGGTGCATACAAAAACATTAATACATTTATATACACAGGATCACATCATGATGAAGCACAAGCAAAAAACATACCACATGTAAATATATCACAATTATATTCAATCATTAATCCATTTTTTCTGCACAAAACAACTGAGCCTCATGAAATACATGAATGAACCCCTGCAAAAACCAAGCATACCCCACGACATATGAAAAAACACATAACAAAAGACAAAAAAACAAGAAAACACACAAAAAGAAAAATAATAATAATAATTTAAATCAGAAAATGAAAAAACAAACAACAAACACATAAATATAAATGAATATACTAAAACACAATACATAAAACACAAGACAAAAATCAAATATGAAAAAGGGGTGTGATTGCAGAAGTAGTGTGAATCCTGCGCCAGACCGGCCAGTAACATATGATAAACAATCATAATACAATGATCTTGCAGGAAGGGACCAAAGAACTGTAACCTACAACAAAAATACAATTAAAATCAACAACGCAAGAGCAGAAGAAATGCCTTTTCACAAAAAGGGCGATAAATCCCTATCCTCATTGAGACCCAAGGGTGACAGGGTTTGTAACTCATAAATCCAATGCAACTCACGTTTTCCTAAGAGAGTGTCCCTACTCCCTCCTCTTTTGGGACTCCGAACCCATTCTATCACCATGTAACGTAACGGTGCCACTGTATGGCCACTCTCAGAAAAATGTCTAGCAATCGGAGATTGAAATCTACATGTCCGTATGTTGCTTTTGTGCTCTCTTATGCGCACAGTCAATGACCGTTGTGTTTGCCCAACATATCCAAGCCCACAGGGGCATTTTAACAGATAGACAACATGGTCCGTTTGACAATTAACCCGAGCATGAATATCATATTTTGGATATACACGGGATACCCTCACGGGTTTTCAGCAAAAAGCACGTAGTTTTCAACAACATGAGCTGTTAAAACCTAAGACATGTGCTGCACAATCTAGGCTTCCTTGTGTTACAACCTTTAGTGCTATTTCCCCAAAAGTGAGGCACATTATCAATAAACATTGGAGTGTTTTACAGACGGAACCGCAAGATTTCTAACCTTTTCTAGGAAAAACCTTTGATGGCTTACAAGCGCTCCAGAAATATAGGGGATATCCTGACGAAAAACATTGATGTAGGTCAACAGGAGAAGCCACAAGCCTTGACTTCGTTCATCGGCGAACCACGGATGGGTATGTACAGATGTGGCCACTGCGTACATTGCAGTGGCGTGATTGTGGGACCCACATTTTCACATCCACGTTCGGGTAAAAAATATGATATTCATGCTCGGGTTAATTGTCAAACGGACCATGTTGTCTATCTGTTAAAATGCCCTTGTGGGCTTGGTGTCACGGTTCCCAGATCCCACCACGCAGTACTTAACGCCCCACACTCCACAGAACCCAGAAGCTACCAACAGAGTAGCCGTGAAAGATCTAACTGTCTGGTCCTTAGAATTGGCCAGGTAAACTAGCTAGACAGATAGGGTTAACAACACGGGGAGTAGTCAGCCGAGCCAGAATCAGGAATACAGAGTTCAGAATGGTCAAATGGAATAGCCGGGTCAATATCAGAGCAGTAGCGTAGTACAAGAAAATGGTCTAGGGCAACAGAAGGCAGAATAGTCAGAAACAAGCAGAGGTCAATAATGGGTTAATTCAATATAGCAGTCAGGTACAAGGAGCTCAGGTATGGATAACCACGATCTGGCAACTGCTGAGAATACACTGAGGGTTTTTAAAGACTTCACCAGGCCACGCCCCCCACTCATGCCGCGCCTCTTGCAACCACCTCCCTGCCTGTCTCCATTTAAACCGGGCTTTGGTCAGCGAGCAGCATCAGACATGCTGCCCTCAAGCACACAGGTAGGGCTGGAAGCTCCCAACGTTACAGTACCCCCCTCTCACGGGAGGCCACCGGACGACCAACAGGACGAGCGGCAGGACGACCACCAGGGCGATCGGGGTGCGAGGCATGGAACGCCCTGACCAACCTAGAGGCAGACATGTCGGAAGCTGGAATCCAGGACCGGTCCTCTGGACCATAACCCACTCAATCGACCAAGTACTGCAGAGTGCCCCTGCACAGCCTAGAATCCAAAACCCTCCTAACCTCATACTCAGATTCACCATCAACCTGAATAGGTGGAGGAGGAGGAACGACCCGCGTGTACCTGTTACACAACAATGGCTTCAGTAGGGAGGTGTGGAAGACGTTGTGCATGCGAAGATGTTTAGGAAGGGCAAGAGCATAAACCACAGGATTAATGCGGCGAATGATCTTATATGGACCTATAAACCGAGGTGCCATTTTCATAGAAGGCACCCCCAACTTCACGTTCCTAGTGGACAACCAAACTCTATCCCCCACGTTATAGGAGGGAGCTTGTAACCTATGCCTGTCAGCCTTGCGTTTCTGGACAGCAACATTGCGCTCCATATTTTCTCGAATCTGTCTCCAAATCTCTTGCAGTTGAGCGAGATGGTCATCGAGAGCCGGGATGGCCTGTTCAGTAAACTGAAGCGGTAGAGCCGGAGGGAAAAAAACATAAATGGCAGAAAAAGGAGAGTGGACAGTGGTCTCGTTAACGGCGTTATTACGTGCATACTCAGCCCAGGGCAACAACTCCGACCAATTGTCTTGTTGTTGTGTGGTAAAGCAACGTATGTACTGCTCGAGACCCTGATTTGCCCTCTCTGCTGCCCCATTGGTTTGTGGATGATATGCTGAAGAGAAGGCCAGTCGCACCCCCATCTCTGCACAGAAATCCCTCCAGAAACGAGAGACGAACTGGGCTCCTCTGTCAGAGACTATTTCAGACAGAACCCCATATATTCGTACAATCTCTCTAGCAAATACAACCGCCAGTTCTTTGGCTGTAGGAAGCTTAGGTAGAGGGACAAAATGAGCCATTTTGGAGAAGCGGTCTACAACTGTCAGGACCACAGTATGACCCTTGGACTTCGGCAAGTCCACAATAAAATCCATAGATAGATGAGACCAAGGCCTCTTAGGCATGGGTAAAGGCTGCAATAGACCGACAGGCAAGGATTTACTGGTTTTGCTTCTGGCACAGACTTGACAAGCCAAAACAAACAGACGTACGTCCTGTCGCATGGTGGGCCACCAGAACTGTCTGGAGATACTGGTAAGAGTCTTAGTAATAGCAGGATGACCTGCTGGTTTAGAATCATGAAACATTATGAGTAATTCTTGTCTTTCCTTTTCAGGTACAAACAACATATCTGGAGACTTGTCAGGTGGAGCCCCTACTTGAACTGCCCGGAGGCGTTCCAGGAAAGGCGAGGAGACAGACAAGACTGTGGAAGCCACAATACGTTCAGGAGGAACTATAGGATTGTGGTCTTGTGTATTAGATTCATACGGGTCATATTGACGAGATAAGGCATCAGCCTTTACATTGCGGTCACCTGGTCTGTAAGTCAATACAAAATTAAACCGAGACAGTAGCAATGACCACCTGGCCTGTCTCGCGTTCAAACGTTTGGCATCCCCGATGTACGTAAGGTTCTTATGATCAGTAATTATCAATAAAGGGTCAAGAGTACCTTCCAAATAATGTCTCCACTCTGAGAGGGCAGACACAATAGCAAGCAATTCTCTGTTACCGATATCATAATTGCGTTCTGCTGGTGATAATTTTCTTGAAAAGAACCCACAAGGATGTAGAGGTTTTCCTGGAGACTCTCTTTGAGACAGGACAGCCCCAATGCCTATCTCGGAAGCATCAACCTCAAGAACAAACGGAATCCTGGGATCAGGATGCCGTAACACGGGAGCGGAAGTGAAAGCTTGTTTGAGGGCTTCGAATGCTTGTTTGGATTGAGAAGACCAGATCTGGTTCTTCAGACCTTTACGTGTCATATTAATGATAGGGGAGGCTACAGCGGAATAATTCTTGATAAATCTCCTATAATAGTTGGAAAACCCCAGAAACCTCTGTATGGCCTTGAGACCTTGAGGGAGAGGCCATTCTGAGATGGCCATGAGTTTAGAAGGATCCATCTCAAAACCTTCTGGAGTGATAATATACCCAAGGAATTTCACAGTAGTTATGTCGAATAAACACTTCTCTAGTTTGCAATAAAGACCATTGTCCAGTAATTTTTCTAATACCTGTCTGACATGTGCATGGTGGGTTTTCAGATCCGGAGAGTAAATCAATATATCGTCTAGGTATACTATAACAAAGGTTTGTAAGAAATCTCTGAGCACATCATTAATAAAATCCTGGAATACCGCTGGAGCATTACAAAGACCGAAAGGCATGACCAAGTATTCATAATGCCCACTCCTGGTGTTAAATGCTGTTTTCCACTCATGCCCCTCTTTTATACGTATCAGGTTGTAAGCTCCTCTTAAATCAAGTTTTGTGTATACTGCTGACCCCCTTAACCTGTCGAACAGTTCTGATATGAGAGGGATAGGGTACACGTTCTTAATGGTGATCTTGTTAAGCCCCCTATAATCGATACACGGGCGTAAATCTCCCTCTTTTTTAGACACAAAAAAGAACCCAGCCCCTGCTGGAGAAGAGGAACGTCGGATAAAACCTCTCTCCAAATTCTCCTTTATGTACTCTTCCATAATTTGGTTCTCCTTTATGGAAAGAGGATATACTTTGCCTCGAGGAGGCATGGTACCAGGATGAATATCTATGGCACAATCATATGGTCTATGTGGAGGCAGTTTCTCTGCCTCTCTTTTATCAAATATAGCCCTGAGGTCGGAGTATTGGTCAGGAACCTCTGTAGACAATGGAGGAGCTGTGGGTGTGTTCAGGGCACCGACATGCTGAATGGGTATTAAACAAGTCCCAAAACAAGCAGGACTCCAAGACAGTATCTCTCTCTTAGCCCAATCAATAACAGGATTGTGTTTCACCAACCAAGGGAAACCAAGTACAACAGGATTGGAATGTGAATGGATAACTTGAAATATGATTTCTTCTTTATGCAAGAGACCAGTGGTAAGAACCACTGTAACCGTATCGTGAGTAATCCTAGGGCAGGATAACGGTCTGCCGTCTATGGCTTCGACGGCTAAGGGTGTCTCTCTTACAACCAGAGGTAGAGAAATGGAAGAAGCGTAGTTAACATCGATAAAGTTGCCAGCAGCCCCAGAATCCAAAAAAGCGGTAGTCTGTGTGGTCTTGGTCTCCCAAGCCAAGGATACTGGTAACATAAGTTTAGTGTCTTTGACAGGAGACATGCACGTCACACCCAAGGCCTGTCTCCTCAGCTGCCTTAGGTGCGGTAGTTTTCCGGCTTATCATGCATCTTAGGACGATTAGGACATTGAAATCGTACATGTCCCCCCAAACCACAATACAGGCACAATCCTCACGAAAACGCCTTGTTCTCTCTTTCTCTGTAAGCCTAGTACGGCCTAGTTGCATAGGCTCAGAGGGAGGAGATAACTCTCTTGGTGGTGCCTGAAAGACAGGGGCCAACCTAGGTAACGGTCTCTTGGGTTTCTCTCTTGGAGTCCTTCTGTCCCTTATCTGATTATCCAGATCTATACAATAATCAATGAGTTCACACAATACCTCAGGTAGTTTACGTGGAGCTAATTCATGCATCAATGACTCTGATAACCCCTCCATAAAAGCCAGAACCAGTGTCTCATTTGTCCAGTTCACATCAGAGATCAAGGTTTTAAATTCTATGGCATAATCAGAAACAGTCCTGTTCCCTTGACGTATGCGGAACAAGGATTTGCCGGCTATCGTGGCCTTTCTGGTAGGATTAAATGTGCGTTGTAACTCGGCTATGAATTCTTTATAATCCCGTATGATAGGCTTCTCTGCCTCCCATAACGGAGTCGCCCATGTCAATGCTCTGCCAGACAGGTGATTAATAATTAGACATGTGCATTCGTTTTAGTACTAAAACGATTTAGTCAGAATTTTGGGATAATTTAGTTTTAGTATGACTCAAGAGAAACGAAACTGCTCAGTACAAAAAACGAAAGAAACTAAAATAAAATGTACTACATTTTAGTTTCAGTCCTTTTTGTGATATTACATTGATGAGTGAAGGAGACCAGCAATGAAGAAAGCAACATCGCAACATCCGAAGATCTGCACCCTCCACATGCCAATGCAGTAGGATGTTCTATACAGAGAGGGACATTAATTAATGCAGGAGGATGTTCTAAACATTAAACAGAGAGGATCCTTTTTTTTCAGCCCTTTAAATCCAGTGGCTGTGAGCGCTGAGATTGGCTGCAGTACAGTGTATCAGGCCTCAGTTGTTACAGTAACTGACTGTAACAGCGCTCAGAGTTTCATTAAAACAAGGAAATAATATTGTTCTAACCTCTTATATATAAAAATATTATTTACTAGTTTTACTGAAACTCTGAGCGCTGTGATGAGCAGCAGTCAGTTACTGTAACAGCTTTGCCTGACACGGGGCAGTATTACAATGTTGGTGTTAACTTAACCAGAGCTGTTGTAAACTGAAAACTTCCATAGGCTATAATGGCTCTGGGAAGTTTACAACAGCTCTGGTTATGTTAGCACCAACTATGTAATATGGCCCACATTGTGCTGAGAGTGAGAGATACTGTAACAAGCAGCAATCTCAGCCCTCTGAGGAGCCACTACAATAGTAATTGTATCCATTGGTTTTCGGATGAATGAAATTAGTTTTCATACTAAAGAACTAAAAACGAATTTCTTTAGCAACTAAATAAATTGCATTTTAGGACTAATCCATTAGTTCAAAACGAAATTTTGTGCTGTGCACATGTCTATTAATAATGAACCCCACTTTGGCAATGTCAGAGAAAAACATCTGTGGATTTAATTTAAAATGAATATCCACATGGACCAAAAATCCCCGGCACTCTGAGGGAGTACCGTCAAACCTCATAGGAGCGGTCATGTGTACCTGGGATGTCTGAACGACAGGGGACACAGGTATATCAAGCGGGGTGCAACCCCAGCTGGTTCCAGGTGAGCCGTACGAGTCAGGATAGTTTGTAAGGCCATAGCAAACTGATCCATCCTATGATCATGCTCATCTGTCTGGATACAAAGTTAGCAAGTGCTGTGTTAAGTCTGCGGGATCCATAGTGGCCAGATCGTAATGTCACGGTTCCCAGATCCCACCACGCAGTACTTAACGCCCCACACTCCACAGAACCCAGAAGCTACCAACAGAGTAGCCGTGAAAGATCTAACTGTCTGGTCCTTAGAATTGGCCAGGTAAACTAGCTAGACAGATAGGGTTAACAACACGGGGAGTAGTCAGCCGAGCCAGAATCAGGAATACAGAGTTCAGAATGGTCAAATGGAATAGCCGGGTCGATATCTGAGCAGTAGCGTAGTACAAGAAAATGGTCTATGGCAACAGAAGGCAGAATAGTCAGAAACAAGCAGTGGTCAATAACGGGTTAATTCAATATAGCAGTCAGGTACAAGGAGCTCAGGTATGGATAACCACGATCTGGCAACTGCTGAGAATACACTGAGGGTTTTTAAAGACCTTCCCCAGGCCACGCCCCCCACTCAAGCCGCGCCTCTTGCAACCACCTCCCTGCCTGTCTCCATTTAAACCGGGCTTTGGTCAGCGAGCAGCATCAGACATGCTGCCCTCAAGCACACAGGTAGGGCTGGAAGCTCCCAACGTTACACGGGGCTGTCAACTTGAGGTTCCGATTCGGAGTGGTGCAGCGTTTTGATGTGCCGATGCACGGGGAAAGCGCCGCGCCGGGGCTTCGATTCGGGGATGCGGAGTCGAAGTGAGTACGGCGGTTCGATGGGCCGATGCGCGGAGGGAGCGCCGCTGCTCCGATTCGGGGATGCGGAGTTGAAGGGAATACGGCGGTTCGATGTGCTGATGCGCGGCTTCAGCACAGTGGTCGCGGTATCTGTACCTGGGCGATGATGTGCACAAGAGACTGCAGGGAATCTCATGTGGGGAGAGCTCAAGGAAGACACCAGGCGAAGCTGTATATACAGGTTGAACTGCCCTTTACTCAAAGAACCACATATATATGTATCAACAGTCATACAAGGACAAGACAATGGGATCCCTGCCCGCCCCCCATGGGTCTCATTGGACCCTTCCGCGAGTTGCCAGGCTTCATCTCGTTTTGGAGATCTTGGTCCCGATTCGGATTGGTCGTTCCCGAATTGGGGTGGTGCCGACTCGCTACCGGACGTTCCGAATCGGCCATTTCGATTCGGCCACTCCGACCGGATCCAGCTCGGCCCCCATTTTAAGCCTGGAATCCCTTTGTCCTCACGAAGGGATGGGCAATGGCGACGGGCAAAATCATACAATGGGGTTTTACATACTTTTCACGGTTATACATTCAGGGGACACTTTTATTACATCACGCAATATCAACCACATCTAATAAAGGAATCAAGGTGTTCCTACGGTGCAACGGCACTGAGGAGTCCACAGTAGACATGTGCATTCGTTTTAGTACTAAAGCGATTTAGTCCGAATTTTGGGATAATTTAGTTTTAGTATGACTCAAGAGAAACGAAACTGCTCAGTACAAAAAACGAAAGAAACTAAAATAAAATGCACTACATTTTAGTTTCAGTCCTCTTTGTGATATTATATTGATGAGTGAAGGAGACCAGCAATGAAGAGCGCAACATCGCAACATCCGAAGTTCTGCACCCTCCACATGCCAATGCAGGAAGATGTTCTATACAGAGAGGGACATTAATTCAGGAGGATGTTCTATATATTATACAGAGAGGGGTATTAATTAATGCAGGTGGATGTTGTATACATTATACAGAGAGGGGTATTAATTAATGCAGGAGGATGTTCTAAACATTATAGAGAGGAGCCTTTTTTTTTTTTTTAGCCCTTTAAATCCAGTGGCTGTGAGCGCGGAGATCGGCTACTTGTTACATTATCTCTCAGTACAATGTATCAGGCTCAGCTGTTACAGTAACTGACTGCTGCTCATCACAGCGCTCAGAGTTTCAGTAAAACAAGAAAATAATATTGTTCTAACGTCTTATATATAAAAATATTATTTACTAGTTTTACTGAAACTCTAAGCGCTGTGATGAGCAGCAGTCAGTTACTGTAACAGCTTTGCCTGACACGGGGCAGTATTGCAATGTTGGTGCTAACTTAACCAGAGCTGTTGTAACTGAAAACCTCCATAGGCTATAATAGCTCTGGGAAGTTTACAACAGCTCTGGTTATGTTAGCACCAGCTATATAATATGGCCCACATTGTGCTGAGAGTGAGAGATACTGTAACAAGCAGCGATCTCAGCCCTCTGAGGAGCCACTACAATAGTAATTGTATCCACTGGTTTTCGGATGAATGAAATTAGTTTTCATACTAAAGAACTGAAAACGAATTTCTTTAGCAACTAAATAAATTGCATTTTAGTACTAATGCATTAGTTCAAAACGAAATTTTGTGCTGTGCACATGTCTAGTCCACAGTAACACCAACGTCATTAAAACTGTCCCTGGCTGAAAGTCCTGGGCTTTGCTGCCGAGCCCCTTGAGTCTTTCCGTGACAGGCCAAAGGATAGATTTGGGTCCAACCACATACCTAGATATTTGAGAGAAATGACTGTGGTCAGCGTGCCATTTGATCTTGTCCCCACACATAGATGGGGCGATTTCAATTTCTGTAGTTTAGGTTTTGTTCCAAAGAGCATCGTTACAGTTTTGTCAGTATATAGAAAAAGTTTTTTATCTTTAATCCATTTTTCTACCTGTGAATTGTTCTTGCAGCACGGGCCCCAGCTGGGGGAGATTTGGTTTGCTGATATCGATTACTGTGTCGTCTGTGTACATGTGTACAGTTGAGGCTTTGTTGGTATAGGTTGCGGTAACGTCTGCGAACATATGTACAGTTGAGGTTTTGCTGGTATAGGTTACGATGTCATCTGCGAACATGTGTACAGTTGAGGTTTTGCTGGTATAGGTTACGATGTCATCTGCGAACATGTGTACAGTTGAGGCTTTGCTGGTATTGGTTACGGTGGCGTCTGGGTACATGTGTACAGTTGAGGCTTTGCAGACGTTGGGCAGATCATTTATGAATATCGTGAATAGCAGGGGGCCGAGTATCGAGCCTTGGGGTACACCACACGTGACTGGGAGCGGGAGGGAGGAGCTGCCAGAAATGGACACATATTGTGACCGATCAGATACATATGATTGAAACCAGGTTAGCGTGTGATCACCAATACCAGAGTTTTTAAGTTTTTGTAATAGGATGTCATGGTCTACTGTGTCAAAGGCCTTGGCAAAATCAAGGAAGATGCTCCTTGTTCCATGCCAGCTTGGATATCATTACAAACTTTTAAAAGGGCAGTTGTAGTTGAATGAATGACCAGCACCTTACTTACAATACCACAATAAAAAACTCGATCCTCATTTTCCTACAGAGCACCGCAGTTATGGAATAACCTCCCAGATGCCATCAAATCTTCCCCCAGTATAAAGTCCCTTAAGAACTCCCTATTAACATACCTCAATACAGAATGCACCTGTAAACATGTAACATAGTGACTATATACAGAATGCACCTGTAAACATGTAACACAGTGACTATATACAGAATGCGCCTGTAAACATGTAACACAGTGACTATATACAGAATGCACCTGTAAACCTGTAACACAGTGACTATATACAGAATGTGCCTGTAAACATTTAACACAGTGACTATATACAGAATGCACCTGTAAACATGTAACACAGTGACTATATACAGAATGCACCTGTAAACATGTAACATAGTGACTATATACAGAATGCACCTGTAAACATGTAACACAGTGACTATATACAGAATGCACCTGTAAACATGTAACACAGTGACTATATACAGAATGCACCTGTAAACATGTAACACAGTGACTATATACAGAATGCGCCTGTAAACATGTAACACAGTGACTATATACAGAATGCACCTGTAAACATGTAACAGTGACTATATACAGAATGCGCCTGTAAACATGTAACAGTGACTATATACAGAATGCACCTGTAAACATGTAACACAGTGACTATATACAGAATGCACCTGTAAACATGTAACATAGTGACTATATTTCCTACATATTTATTTTCTGTTAATCTGTATATTTGTGTTGTTTTTAATATCTTGCATTTTATTACTTTGTATTTCTGTAACTGTAACACTTCAATGTTCTTGAATCCAGGACATACTTGAAAACGAGAGAAATCTCAATGTGTCCTTCCTGGTAAAATCCTTTATAAATAAATAAATAAATTGGACGGAAGCCGGATTGATCTGGGGTTAAATAGTTCTAATATTGATATTATCAGCTATGCTTTTGCTAAAGCCTCGCTGAAAACTCTAAGGGCAAGAATACAATGTGGGCGCTATAATGGGGTTGCTATTGGGGATAATGGGTGTCCTGGCAGGTTTCCCTGTAGAGTCCCCCATTTTAGCATGAGTATCCGAGGCAGGCGCTTCTTCAGCCCTGGAACCATGCGCTACCTTTGAGGATACTTATTCGTGGCACTACTGTAGTCCATAGGACTCCATGGAGGGTCGCACTACCGGGCCGGCAGACCTGAGCAATCTTGCTCTCATGAGATTGCGCAGCTCCACAGAGTGATTGCGGAAGGGAGACTGGCAGATCTCAGTACCCTGAACTGGGTCACATCTGCCAATGCCACTTCCTTGCTGGACCCCCCTGTTCTACCCAGCCAGGCTCTTTGCCTTTCTCCAGTCCTCAGACGAAGGTCAAAGACCAGCACGTAGAGAGCCTACTAGCATCCCCCAGAAGTAAGACAAGGCTGTAGATCTGAGGTCAGGGTTAGAATGGAACTCCTTTTAATTGGGGACAGGCACACATTTTTATACGGTCAAATATATAGGTCGTTTACATAAACAAAACCTCCTCTAGAAACTGTTGTGAGGGGTTCTCATGTTTCTGTTCCTTCTGCTTCTTGGAATGTGAAACATTAGATTAGTCACAGAGAGTGAAAAACACATTGCATAATATTTCTAAACGAGTCGGGACAATGGCCATTGTGATTGACAAACAGATTACAGTTTAAAACAACAATGGGGCCGTGTTTGCCTGGCAAAGAAGAATAACATTCCTCAAATATACAGCAGATAAACAGATAAACATTCTTACACAACACATATTACACAAACATTCTTCACACGAGAGGCCAATGAAATAATATGGATTATGAGGCCTGCACCCTACAATATGTCTCCAGGTACATGCACCCCAAGTCCAAAGTGATTTATGTCACAGTCCCCAGTCTCACTCTGCTCCCAGCAGCAAGAAGCAGCGGATCATGTAACCGTGCTCCCTGTGGGATGAGAGGAAAGTATGGGATTTATGGGGGGGTTTCGCTGGTGCTAAACGATTCTGCAAAAGCGAAATCAGTTAGCACCAACTTCTAGGTGACGGTAAATATTTTGTTAATCCATTGGTGAGGTAATTAGCGCTAGCACTTTATAATACCTCGCTTATCCTAACGCTGATTACTGATTGTGCATCCAAAACTTAACATGGGGAGCGCGACCACTGATGCACAGATTTTTAGGAGGTTTAGCTTTAAGGATGTAATATGGGGGGCATGCGGTAAACACACTTATCCTGCATTAACACTTACACATCCAAACGCTACAGTTAGCCGTTGCTCATAAAGATTCAGTGCTGCTTATATAGAAGGTAATTTATTATTATTATTAATTTTTTTTAATAACACAGATTTTCTACAAAGGATATTTTGCTGATAACGGGACGACGGCCGAGGTGGAGTGTAATGTAATACCACCAAGCAATAATGTCTGCACATACCATGACCAGGGCACCAGCGAGAGGTGGTACTGCACACATCCTCTGAATCTCCCCTGCACGGCGTACATCGACCATTCTGCGGGCAGTCTGCGGAAAATTTACACCCCGACAGAGCTACAGTATTTTTTCAGGTAATGATAAAACACGAGGAGGATCGTTTCACAAAGCAGGGAATCATGCTGGATCAGGAATGTAAGGTTATGCATTTTAGACTCATCGGTTTGGCTCAGGCCAGAGGATTCCGCCATTAAAATACTGTGGGTACAATAATAATGACTATCATGCCCCAAAATATTTCAACTTGACCACATATTTGAGACCTTGTCAGCCACGACGTAAAGATGAGACTGATGGCAAAAAATACGCGAGAAATGTGAAAATTAAGCCATGCACTCGCTTTCTGATAACATGTTTTCTGTGTCTATTCTCAGGGAAAAAGAGGAAGCAGTCAGGTAAGTGTATCTGTTTATAAAATGCCTCTGTCAAATCCGCACCCCCAGGGCAGGATCTACAATTAGGCACAGCCTACTTTGCCTACAGGTGTACACCATGGGGGGAGGGGCCTTGCTCTGTAATATTAAAATATTTTTTAATTTTAGTTATACAGAGAAATGTGTCCACCATTAAGGGAGTGGGGGGTGTCCTGCTCTGTAATAGTAAAAACAAATTGTAAAAAAAAAAAAAAAAGTTTTTTATAGAATTTTTTTTCCTTTTAGATATGGTTATCTCGTGTGGTACCTTTCTCAACTGAAAAAGAAATCAAATCTATTTATTGATACAGCTAACAAATCGATTTTACATAAATCGGTGATTTTGCTGATTTCTCTAGTCGCCGGTTTCCTTTTATCCGTTTCATTCGCACATAGTGCACGGCGTGAGATTTAGCGTCCCCTATATGTCCATTAAATGAAAGTGCGCAGTCATGTCTCTACCGTCTGTCTAGATACAAACCAGAGAAAGAACACAAGATTTTATCCCGAGTGAAACCCATCACAGTGTTACCACGAAGCAGCCTCGGCGAGACAGGTAGACGTGTGCAGCGACACAAGGACAGGACTGTGGTCCCTGGGGGTAAATGTGGAATGGAGGGGAGGCGTGTGTCCCAGTGTCTGTGTATTAGGAGGAGGTGAGAGGCACGTGTCTGTGTATATTCTGGAACCCCAGGGTCATATGCAAGAAGTGAATGTCACATGCAGGATATGATCTGTTAGGGTCTCATTTTCTGAGGGTCTTCGTGGATCCCCATCTAAATTACAGGTCTCTGGTCATCTGTTTTGATCCCTCAGGCAGAGCAATAACGAGCGCACACGTGGAAAATGAATGAGACACAGACAAGCTACTATATGTCATCCAATTTCAAATTCTATTAATAAACAGAGTATTTAGATCCTTACATGCAAAATGGAGCTGATGTCATAACCTTAGTGATATGTATAGAAGGTGTAGCACATTCTTTCTATGTTTAACAGGTTTCAGGACATTTGCCTAGAGGGATACAGGAGCGGTGTGGCCTGGCAAGTTTCAGTTCAAGAGATAGTACTTAAGGCAGAAACCGAACCTTTGAAAAACAAGAATGTCAGGCTGGGACAGATGGTCTGAGGACAATTGGGGTATAGACCAGCAAAGAATTACAGATTTCAAGTATTATACTTATTACACTCATCCTCTTTTGAAAGCACACAGAGTCCTTTATATTTTCTTCACTTTCTCGGGAAAGTAACAGCAAATAAAAGGTGGCTTGTGGATAGCTTCTCCGATGTACCTTGTTATGAAAGGAAGGTAAAACAGGATGCAATAGCCCAGTATAAACAGGATGTCTATGGATAGACTGAAGGGAATGGAGCTTGTTGAGAAGGAAATGGGGCTGGGCCAAACAAACTATGAGTTATACAGGGAGAGTGGACTAATCCATCCTTCAGTAAAGCCTAGGGGAGAAACAAATAAGGAATCTGGTTCCATTGATATTGTAGGAGGAGGTGAGACGCGTGTGTCTTGGTGTCACGACTGGGTTGCAGGGTCGAGCCCAGGTGCAGTGACAAAGTGGAGCAAGACAGGTATACGGAGTATAAACAGATAAAGGTTTATTCAACAAGGACAGCAGGGATAAACCAAAGGGAACAATGGATAATAATAAAGTGTTACGGATTTCAGTACCCAAGCTCATCATTTCCGTCTTGGCTGGTGACCCTTCCGCTGTGCTAGGAGGTGAGAGTGTAGGCGATTGTAGCTCCACAGACTAGATGACACGTAGTACTGTAACTAAAAAGATGAAGCTGACCCTTGCAGGGTGAACAACAAACTCAGAATGCCTTTTATTCTGGGTTTTCAGCACAAACATTCAAAAGTAAAAGCAAGCCCCAGCGTTTCCATGCTGCAAATCTGCGCAATACCCCCCCCCCCACACACACACACCCTGGTCTACTAATAAAGGCTGGGGAATCTGGCAGGGATATCCCGTCCAAACCAGTTACTAGGGTGGGTAGAAGCAGAGCAAGTGGTTAGATTGTAAGCTCTCGATCAGGGTCCTCTCTCCTACTTCTGTGTGTCTAACATTTGTGTATATTGTAATTCTGTCTTATCCATTGTACAGTGCTACAGATCTTGTTAGCGCTTTATAAAAACGTGTATCTGTAACTGTTACATACTTCTATACACAGGGAGAACAGCACAGTGAGTTTATCACACACACTCTACCCTAACTACAGGGGCAGCAAAATATAAGAAGATTAAAACGCAAATAAACATTGAGGCAGCGATTCCGTCACTAAAGAATAAATTATAACAGGTGGCTGGGCGAGACAGGAATGGGGACTGATGTACTAAGCATAAGACACAGGATAGAACACACCAGGTAAACAGGACAGAAACTGGACCTGACTGAGTAAATACAGAATGCTGAAATGAGACAGAGGGCTGACAGTAACAGAGATCAAGAGACACAGAGCAACTGGAGAAACACAAGGGCACTTACTGGGAATAAGACAGGACAAAGGAGGGGGTTGAGGACCAGGAAATACATTGGATAAATATGGGTTTCAGGCGAGGTCTCAAAAAGAGGCTATCCAGATATTGGTCAAAGTTCATAGCATGGGTCGAGGCAGGCGTCAAAGTCTAGAGCAAAGTTCACACACAAGGGAAATCCAATGGTGGGGGTATGGTGGGCAGTGGCGTAGTGAGGGGGAGAAGAGGGGGGCACATGCCCCTGGGCACTTGTCTTGGGGGTGGCAAGCAGGGACGGACTGACCCGAGTGCTGGGAGAGATGTGCTTTCACATCTTCCCAGCATCTGCACTCAGCTTCCGGGTGGTCTATGTCACGTGTCCTGACTCGCAGCCCGGAGCCTGGAAGCATTCATGCATGGAAAAAAAAGCGGGAGTGATCTGTCCATCTGAGCCAAGAAGAGCTGCTGCTGCCTTCTGTCAGACGTGGCTCAGTGACTGCAAGGTATGAGCTCTCTCTCTTCACTCACAGCAGGCTGCCAGGGAAGGGAATTATTTCTTTATCCCTCATTTTTTTATTACTACACCCCCCCAATTTTTTTTATTCACACACACACACACACTCCCCTAATTCTATTATTTCCACCTCATTTAAATGTAATAATTTTTTTCCACATGGTGGCCCGTGTGGGCTAATTCAGAAATAACCATTTAGTTGATGTACCCCATATTCGCATGGGCCGCTTACCCGGCAGCATCTGTGCTTGAACGTGCCTATCGTGCTCTCGGTCCTCGGCCATGCTCTCCCAAGATCATATAATGAGAGGCACATTCAAGAACAGATACAGGCAGCCACTGGTGGGTACATCCCCTCGCGAATATGGGGTAAATCAACTAACCGGTTATTTCTGAATTCGCCAAGGCCTGGACTGGGACAATAAAATAGGCCTGGGCACAGGCCAGCCATCAGAAATTTTGGGGCTCCTTACTGACCCTCAGAATGGGGCCCGATCCATAGGAAATTCAATATTTAGTGTGTACCGTAATCACATTACAGAGTGGCAGTCCCAATATCTTAAACTCACACATATTGCTCGCACAACAGCACATTTAACATAAAAAAGTATTTCTGTTTCAAATAATTTAAGAAAGTATGAAATTGTGATTAAAAAGTATGAATCAAGATCGTATTACAGATTGTTGCTCCCAATACCTTAAAATCACATAAAATGTGTATTCATACAAACAATGTAGCATAATTAGATTATTCCACTGGTTAAACATATCAGCACCACATTAATAGAACTCACGGTAAAGGCAGTGAGTATGAATGTACACAGGATCCACAGCAATAGGCAGATATTGTGGTGATTCTAGGAGTAATAACATCCTTTTGGATGCAGGGCAAGGGGGCAAGGCTGAACTGTGACAAGGACACAGACGCAGACTTTTACACACAGCAGCGTGTTTAAAAACAAATACATGCATTTTACACACACACACACACAGCCATACGTCCACATACATAACCATATATCCCCTACACCCTGGGAGTATGTAGCAATAAAACTCACAGTAATGTGCGGTGTGTATGATCGTATCATAGAATCCACAGCAATAAAACTCACTGTAATATGCAGTGTGTGTATGAGCGTATTACAGAATCCACAGCAACAAACCTCCAGCAATGTGCAGTGTGTGTGAGCATATCAGAATCTACAGCAATGAAACCCCCAGCAATGAAATGTTTTCTGCAAAATTATCAACAGGACTGGCCGAGCTCTGTAATGATGGAGATTTGTTGTCTGTCGCTTGATCCAGAAAGTATAAAAAACGCTATACACTCAAGTGGAGAATAGAGCTATACAGACAGACAAGTTGCTATTTTAAAAGGTTCTCTTATTCTGACCTCTGTGAGCAGAGCATCTCCTTTTTGTTACAATGGGATGGACATAGAATCATGGATTACAGACCAATAAACACTTTCAACATTAGATAGTTTAAAGAAAAGTTCAGCCTACATTGTATATCATATATAATTACTTCTGACAGGACAAAGGAATTTTCCTTCTATAATTTGCCCAATTACAGAGATTTTCTTGCGCTTTTCTACTACAGTTAGTAACGAGAGCTTACACAGGAAGTCTGCTTCTAATTAAAATTATTTGGCTAGCTTCGAGAGGAAATGTGCAGTTAGAAAATACAGTATGTGCACATAGTATTTTAAAGCTTGAAATGGGGTATGTTGCCTAAGATATGTATTTGAATCACAGTATATTTATATATATATATATTCATACAGGAAATTTAAAATATTTATCAAGCAATGTGCAGTGTGTGTGAGCATATCAGAATCCACAGCAATAAAACCCTCAGCAATGTGCAGTGTGTGTGAGCATATCAGAATCCACAGAAATAAAACTCCCAGCAATGTGCAGTGTGTGAGCATATCAGAATCCACAGCAATTAAACCCCCAGCAATGTGCAGTGTGTGTGAGCATATCAGAATCCACAGCAATAAAACTTCCAGGAATGGGCAGTGTGTTTGAGCATATCAGACCCACAGCAATAAAACACCCAAAAAATGTGCAGTGTGTGTAAGTGTGAGCATATCAGAAGTACTTCCTCCGAGGCCTGTGGCCTAAAGTAAACATACATAGCTGCCAACAGTGGGCCCCCCAGTCCCCGGGCCCCTTACCACAGCATGGGCTGTAATGTTCTGATGGCGGCTTTGCATGCAGCACACACAACTCCAATCCAGAAAACCAGCCACCCAATACACACACAACTCCTCTCACACATAAACAGCCACCCACACACACAGCTCCCATCACACAAAACCAGTCACATACACAACTCCCATCACACAAAACCAGTCACATACACAACTCCCATCACACAAAACCAGCCTCCCATACAACTCCATCACACAAAACCAGCCACCCACACACAACTCCCATCACACAAAACCAGCCACCCACACACAACTCCCATCACACAGAACCAGCCACCCACCCAACTCCCATCACACAAAACCAGCCACCCACACACAACTCCCATCACACAAAACCAGCCACCCACACACAACTCCCATCACACAAAACCAGCCACCCACACACAACTCCCATCACACAAAACCAGCCACCCATACAACTCCATCACACAAAACCAGCCACCAACACACAACCCAGCCACCAACACACAACTCCTATCACACAAAACCAGCCACTCCAACACACACACACAACTCCCATCAACAAAACCAGCCACATGTTCAGTATACTTTTGTTCATAGCATGAGGATGTATATGTTGTGAGTGTGCAAAATCACTTAAAAATAACAATTATTCAAAAACAATCTAAACTCTTATTGCACAGCACAGAGGACGCATGATCCACCATCGGCAGATTCATAATATATCATTATTATATGTATATGTCATGTCCTGCCAGAATGCTATAACTAAAAATATTTTTCAAACCATTAAAAAAAGTGTGTGTGTGTTTTTTTTTTACATTTTAAAGTGTGTATGTGGCGGGGGGTTGTGTCAAATATAGGATCCACCCCGGGTGCCAAATGTTCTAGGTACGCCCCTGGGGATGCTCATTAAACAGACTGGGAGGGTCTAGTTTGTGTTTGTCTCTCCACTTGCTGAAGTAATCAGAGAGAAGGAGGTTACAGTAGTCAAGGCGGGAGAGAATATGATCTTGGATGAGCATTTCAGCAGAGTCTTGATTAAGACTGGGACGGATGCATGCAATATTTTTTTAGCTGGAAGTAGCAGGATTTGGTTAATGACTGAATGTGAGGAGTAAAGGAGAGATCAGAGTCTAGGAGGACCCGAGGCAGCGAGCCTGAGAGGTAGAAGTAATGGTGGCTCATTCACCTGAAGGGAAATGGGTGTAGGAATGGATCAATTAGAGGGAGGGAAGAGGAGAAGTTCAGTTTTCGAGAGGTTGAGCTTTAGGAAATGGGAAGTCATCCAGTCAGAGACAGCTGAAAGGCCGGCAGTAACACGGTCCAACACAGAAGGAGAGAGATCGGGAGAGGAAAGGTAGATTTGGGTGTCACCAGCATAGAGGTGATATTGGAATGGAATCCAAAGGAAAAGATGAGGTGACCAAGAGAGACTGTATAGATCGCAAAGCGTAGGGGAACAGAGCCTTGAGTTACCCCAACGGAGAGAGGAGCTAGGGGTGATGGAGGAAGTGCATGTCCCAGTGTCTGTGTGTATTAAGAGGAGGTGCATGTTGCAGTGTCTATGTATGTGTATTAGGAGGACATGCATGCCCTGGTGTCTGCGTATTTTAGGAGGAGGCGCGTGTCCCGGTGTCTTTGTATTAATAGGAGGATCATGATGCGTTGGCTGTGTATTAGGAGGAGGTGCGTGTCACAGTGTCTGTGTATTAGGAGGAGGTGCGTGTCACAGTGTCTGTGTATTAGGAGGAGGTGCGTGTCACAGTGTCTGTGTATTAGGAGGAGGTGCGTGTCCGAGTGTCTCTGTATTACACACTCTGTGCTTTGTATTGCAGATGAAAGGGGGCCGTGCACCCCAGGCCTGATGAATCTGGATCCCTCGGGCTTTTTTTACCAGGACGTATGGATTTCTCGTTCCTGCAGAAATCGGCCATTTCCAGACAGTGTCTCCGCCTCCTCCTGCCTCCATGGTCGTGTCCTTTACATGTTCGGAGACTCCACACTGCGCCAGTGGTGGGAATATCTGGTGAACTTTATTCCTTGTGAGTGAGACAAGTCAATATTCAATCCAGCCGTGCCCTCCATCCCTGATCACACATATATGACACCCCACCTCTCTCATCACTCATATACCATATTGTTTATCTGTGCTGAGCCCTTTCTGTGTGTTTTATTTTTGATTACGGTCAGCAGGTTTAAAAGGACGCTCTACTCATCCTGATTATCTTTTTAAAGTGGACAGGATGTGAGGATCAGTGCTGTCACAAGGGGTGAGGCCCGCACCAGGTGACACCACCCCTAGGATGACATCCTAAAAAATATATATGTATTTCTTTAAAACAATGTATTGTACCAGGAAGGATACATTGAGATTTCTCTCATTTTCAAGTATGTCCTGGGTAGGCAAGGCCTAGGCTGTCATTTTCCAGGGAGGGGCAAAATAAGCCACCACTATGTGTCTGACGCCCGCAATACTCTTCGACTGGTGGGGGTGAGTTGACTGGTGGAGGCTGGAGCCGATCGGAACATCTCGCGCAGCCTGCTGTGTGTGTACAAGCACTCAAGCAGGCTGTGCATGCAGGAGATGTTCCTATTGGCTCCGCCGATCAGCAGTGATCCCTGCTCCCGCTAAGCTCCTCCTTCACACTGACGCCACGCTCCGCATGGTTGGCGCCGACGTCATCTGGTCACGTAAGATTCAGGTAGGAGCAGAAAGAGGTGGGCCGTGCCGCCGCAGGGGACTCCGTCACCTCAACCTGCCTGGACTCTCTCGGAACAGGATGACCAGGCAGCAGTGTGTGTGTGTGTATAGTCTACACTACCCAGTCACTGCCTTTACTACACCACAAATAATGTCTCTTCTTCTGCACCACCCAGTCACCATGCCACTACCAGGCACTGTCACCCACCTACACCTCAACCACTGTGCCACTGCATGGGTGGATGGAAGGCCAGGCACTCTGAGGCAGACTGTACATACTGAGAGCTCACTTATCTCAGCATGTAAAGGCTGTCTTAGGGCGATAGGAGTCCTATCACTCTGAGGCAGCTGCTGCATGCTGGGAATGCTCAAAGACTCCGCACATTACTGTAAGTTTTGTTGCTGTGCAGCTGTGTGATACACTCATACACATGACACAATATTATATCACAGAGCTGCACAGCAATAAACTCACAGTATTGTGCCCTGTAAGTGAGCGTATCACAGAGCTCCACTTTAAACACTTGGTTGCTAAGGACGCGCTCAGCGCATCCTGCCAAGTGCACCTCCTGTGCTACAGACGCGCTCAGCGCGTCCTAGCACAGGAGGCAGCAATCGGCCTGGATTCCGGCCGATTGCTGGCCCCCCTGGTGCGGGGGGGCCAATGAAATAATATGGATTATGAGGCCTGCACCCTACAAAATGCCTCCAGGTACATGCACCCCAAGTCCAAAGTGACTTATGTCACAGTCCCCAGTCTCAGCGCTTCCTGCCAAGTGTTCCTCCTGTGCTACGGACGCGCTGAGCGCGTCCTAGCACAGGAGGCAGCAATCAGCCGGGATTCCGGCCGATTGCTGGCCCCCCTGGTGCGGACTGACATCTTGGATGTCAGCCCGGCACTCTGGGACCCCGGTGGGGACATTAGATGTCATCACGGAGGCGCGATGACATCTAATTCAGGCGCCTCTCCCGCATGTACGGAGGAGGTGCCTGAAAGGGAGGGGGTGAGGTCGTTCGGACCTCTCTCCCTCCTGATCGCCGGGGGCCACAGAGTTAAGGCAGGCACCGTTTGGAAGGGCCTGCCCTTCCAAACGGTGGCTGACATTAACCCCTGGGGAGCCAGATCACGATTCGGCACCAAAAAGCACCGGATCGTGATCCTATCCTGGAGCTGCCCGACATCTTGGATGTCGGCCAAGCCTCCGGGAACTCCCCCTGAGGACTGGCGTCATCATGCATAGTACGATGATGCCAGTCCTGGAGTTAACCCCTAGCTGCCAGCAATGGTGGAGATAGGGGGTGTGACGGAATGGGGCGTTATCCGTCTGCGGGTGTGCTCCAATCTGACCCCCTCTTGATGGCGTCAGGCCCGACTACCGAGTGTCACGCTACCCGGCGTCTCGAGCGGCCTGAGATGACCCTGGCGTTACTTGGCGAGATGGTGTTGCCGAATTAAGTTGACCCGTTCTGCGTAGTGGGGAGCTAGGAGACCGCAGAGTGTCTCCTGCACTGTGATTTTAGCTATGAAATGACGACACCAAACGAGGCTGTATGCTTCAAGTCAAACGCAGTTGAACTGACTTTTTACTCAAATGGGACACGCATTTAAACATCTCACACACAAAAGAGACATGCCCAGGCTCGAATGGGAACTCAATTTGCATACAATGGCATGCTTGCATCATCAGATTACACACACACACAGAGCTAATGCACACAGAAATTAGCATACAATTGAATTTCAACACAGCCTTTCACTCCTAGCAACCAAGGGGAAATATAATACCTTTAAATGCATCACACAATTACACATCTGAATCCACACTCATACAATACAGGATACATGGTAATACATCACACCAATAAAACCACATCTAGAAAAGGTATAACTGTTCATTTCAACACGCAAAACCGAAAGAGTCTCAAATAAAGAAAAAGGTCTTTGAAATGTCCCAGGCTGTTAGTTCTGGGGCTCGCTGGTCAGAGCCCCTATGTCCGTTCCATGACATTCCTCCCCCCTTCAAACGAGTCTGACGGACCCGGTTGGGCCCACACGGGTCAAATAGGGGAAGTCGGGGAGCTTGGATCTCCGGGTTCCCGGGCCGATTGCCGGGATAGACCGTCGGCATTCCCGTTCTGTGGCCCGGGCCGGTATTGGATAGAAAAGTTAAAAGGTTGGAGGGCCAGGCTCCACCGCAACAGGCGGCCGTTCTCCCCCACCACCTGGTTGAGCCACACCAGGGGGTTGTGATCCGTCATTACGGTGAAGGACCGCCCGTACACATACGGCTGGAACTTTCGCAGGGCCCAAACCAAGGCCAGACATTCTTTCTCGACCGCTGCGTATCCCACCTCACGGGGTAGGAGTTTGCGGCTGATGTAAGCCACCGGATGATCCCCCCCGTCGTCCCCCACTTGGCTTAGTACGGCTCCCAGTCCGAACATCGACGCGTCTGTATGGACAATAAAGCGTTTGTTATAATTGGGAGCTGCCAAGAGGGGTGCTTGGGTTAGGGTGGTCTTCAGTTGTTGGAAGGCGGTTTCTCACTCCGGGGACCACAAGACTTGGCGGGGCAGGGTTTTCTTAGTCAGGTCGGTCAGGGGTTTGGCGAGGACGCTATAGTTGGGAACGAATTTCCAGTAGTACCCTGCCGTGCCCAAGAAAGCGAGGACCTGAGTCTTGGTGATGGGGGTGGGCCACTCCAGGATGGCTTCTATCTTGGCCGGTTCTGGACGCTGGGTTCCTCGACCCACCCAGTGGCCGAGGTACTGTACCTCGGACATCCCTATCCTACACTTCGCGGGTTTAAGGGTCAGGTTGGCGTCCCTTATCCAAGCGAATACCACCCCCAGATGGTGAAGGTGTTCCTCCCAAGTCTGGCTGTAGATGGCGATGTCGTCCAGGTACGCGCAAGCGAATTCCTGGAGGCCATCGAGGAGGCGATCGATCAACTGCTGAAAAGTGGCCGGGGCGTTCTTCATCCCGAACGGCATGACCCGAAACTGGTACAGGCCGAACGGGGTACTGAAGGCCGACTTCGGGGTCGCCTCCTCTGCAAGGGGAATCTGCCAGTACCCCTTGCACAGATATACCGTGGTCAAGAAATGGCCCTGGGAGATCTGATCCAACAGCTCGTCGACTCGGGCATGGGGTAAGCATCAGTGACAGTGCAGTCATTGAGCCTCCGGTAGTCGACACAAAACCGGGTGGTACCATCCTTTTTGGGGACCAGGACTATGGGCGAGGCCCATGGACTGGCAGAGGGCTCGATAACTCCCAGCTCCAGCATCTCCCGGATTTCAGCCCGCATGGATTCGCGTACTGCCTCCGGGAGTCTGTATGCCGGTTGCCGAAGGGGACGCTGGCCGGGGGTTTCCACCTGGTGCACGGCCCGGCTGGTGTAGCCAGGGAGTGCGGAGAAGAGCTCCTGGTGCTCTTGGAGCAGCTGCCTAGTCTGCTCCTGCTTATGGGGACCCAACCCTTCCCCTAGCTGCACTTGTTCCACCCCTGAGGGCCGACCGTCTATCCCGGGGAGGTCTACCAGGGGGAACTGTTCTGCCTCCTCGGTCGCAGGAGCGCAGATGGCAGATACCATCTCGGGGCGCTCGTGGTATGCCTTCAGCATATTGACATGGAACGTCCGCTGGATCCTGGTGTCGGTACAGCTGACAACCACGTAGGTGGTCTCTCCCACTTGGGTGACCACCCGATAGGGGCCCTGCCAGGACACCTGCAGCTTGTTCTGCCGCTGTGGTTTCAACACGAGCGAGAAATGAGCGGCTGCGGGCAGAGCGGTCGTACCATGCCTTCTGCTGGGCCTGGGCTGCCTGCATGTTCCCCTGAACCATCGCCGTGAGTTCGCCGTGAGTTCGGTCAAGCGCTCTCGGAGCTCCAGGACGTAACTCATGGCGGGGAGCCCTTCAGCTTCCTGTCCCCCCTCCCACTGCGCCCGGACTAAGTCTAGGGGGCCTCGCACCCGTCGCCCGTACAGGAGTTCGAAGGGGGAGAACCCGGTCGACTTTTGGGGGACCTCCCAGTAGGCAAATAACAGGTGGGGTAGGTATTTCTCCCAGTCTTTCCTCTCTTGGGTGTAAGCGCGGATGAGCTGTTTCAGGGTCCCATTAAACCGCTCGCACAGCCCGTTCGTCTGCGGGTGGTATGGGGCGTTGTGAAGCGCCTTAACCCCGCACAGACGCCAGAGCTGTTGGGTTAGCTCAGCGGTGAATTGGGAGCCCTGATCAGACAAGATTTCCTGAGGAAATCCTACCCTAGAGAACACCTGTAGGAGGCCATCGGCGATGGTGTCTGCCTGAATGTTAGACAGGGCCACCGCCTCGGGGTATCGGGTGGCGTAGTCCACCATGGTGAGAATATATCTCTTCCCGGTGGCGCTGGGGCGGGGTAAGGGACCAATTATGTCTACCGCCACCCGACTAAAGGGTTCTTGAATGATGGGCATGGGGTGAAGGGGGGCTTTCGGGTGGTCCCCAGTATGACGGAATGGGATGTTGTTCTGCCTGCGGGTGTGCTCTATCTGCGTGACCCCGTCGCTTACCGCTGGCCCGACTACCGAGTGGCGCGCACTCGGCGTCTCGTGCGGCCTGGCGTGACCCCGGGGAGGGGTTAGCGGGCGGTGGAGGGGACCCCTGCCTAGAACCAGCCCGACCACTGAGCCATACGGCACTCAGCGTCCCGAGCAGCTGGTTCACTGACCTTGCGGGTGTGGGGCGTTCGTGGAGATCGGATCTGCCAGCCGCGGAGGAATCTTCGTATCTTATGTGGGAAACGTTTCGGATCTTCTGCGGGAAAACGTTTCCGATCCCGGCGCGGGTAAATCTTCGGATCTCAGTGGAGGACTCTTCGGATCGGGGACAGATGAATCTTCGGATCCTGCGGGATCGGCGAGGGATTCGGATCTTACCGCAATCCCTCGCAATACCGAAGCGCGGTACACGGCCGCGCCCTTCGGATCGGATCTCTCGATCTGGGAACCGAATCACCTTCCGCTGCGCCTCTGCCCTGATGCTCGATGCAGGCACAGAGCGCTCGGTTCGGTTCGGATCTGGGACACCGCACCCTGAGACCTCGAGGGATTCTCAGAACGAAAAGTACGGCGGAGAAAAAGACACATCAGTCAAAGCTGGATGCACTGCAAAATCTGCCTTTATTTTTCACAACACACGCATTTATCACTTTACACACTTATGAATACAATGGGGATCCCTGCCCGCCCACACAAGTCCCATTGGCCCTCGCTGGCAGGAGGCACCCTGGCCCCGATTCGTATTGGCCGTTACGAATCGGGGAGTTGCCGATTCGGCCATTTTACGATCCGAGTATTCTGATCTGAACCACGAGGTGATCAGAAAATGGCGGCGGGCGTGGCAGACAAAGGGAATTACATTTCACAATACCAACAGGGGACACTTTTATTACACCACACAATAATCACATCTAAATAAAAGTACTTATAAAACTAGGTGCGTGCCACCACACCCAAGTGTCCATAGCCACCACTGTCACTGTGCACTGCCCCTGGCTGAGGGTGCTGGGCCATTCCGTGACACCCAGTTTTCCCCGTTTTCTGGCAGGTCGGGCAGGTGCGGCAGTACTCCCAGACATCCTCACTAAGGCGAGGCCAGAAGAATGCTCGGGTTAACCGGTGTCGGGTCTTGGCCATTCCTAGATGGCCGGCGAGGGGAATGTCGTGGGCCAGTCTCAGGAGTTCCTTTCTGGGGGCCTGTGGTACTACTAGCTGTTTGTGGGGAGCCCGTGGTTTCTGAGCGTCTCCCCTATTGGTGTACCGATACAGTAGCCCATCTTCCCACTCAATGCTGTCGTCCCGATCACATCGCCGGGACCCTGGCCGGCCTGGTCGCGGTACCTTTCTAGGGTGGGGTCAGTGTGGGTCTGGTGCCGGAGGGTGGCTGGAGAGCTCCACGTGAGGGGGTGGTCCGGGGAAGGAGGTGTGGGTTCGTCTGGTCGGGGGGGAGGTCTGGGAGGCTTGGGGGGTTTGGGAGGTCTGGGAGGCTTGGGGGGTTTGGGAGGTCGGAGAGGTCTGGTTGGTCTCACCTGGGTCCCGACCGGAGTGCCTTGGTCGATCCGGTGGCTTTGTTGCCGGGTGGTCACTGGGGCGGCCGCGTCCGTATACTCATCGGCCCAGGTGGCCGCTTGCTGCACCGTCTGGGGCTTCTTGTCCCTCACCCACTCCCGCACGGCCGGGGCGGTGTGGTCGAAAAACTGCTCGAGAAGGAACAGCTGAGTGACTTCTTCGAGGGTTCGAGCCTTGCTTTCAGCGAACCAGGTCTTCATGTCCCGTTGCAGCCGGTGCGCCCACTTCACATGGGTAGTACCGTGGGGCCGCCGGGAATTTCGGAATTTCATCTGGCTGGCTTCGGGGGTGATGGCAAAACGGGCCAGCAGGGTTTGTTTCACCTGTTCGTAGTCCTGGGCTTCTTCGTCTGGGACAGTCCTGTAGGCCTCCGCAGCCCGCCCTGTTAGTTTACACGCCAGGATCCCAACCCAAGCGGCCCGTTGAACCTCGTGTAGTTGGCACGAGCATTCAAAGTCCTGGAGGAAACTTTCTATTTCCTCCTCTGCCTCGTTGAAGCTCTTGAAGGCCTGGAAGGGCACCTTCCGTGCCGTTGGTCTTTCCCAGTTGGGGTTTCCTCCCTGTTGGTACTGGATTTCCGCCAGCCGTATCTCATGTTGGCGCACCTGCTCCTGCTCTTCTTCATGGGTGATGTCCCGGACGAAGTTCTGGAAGGTGGCTTCTGTCGGCGCGGCTCCGCAAGCCGCTGCACGCTGCTGTACCTTCCTCTGTAAGGAGTTTTCAGGGCTGGACACCTGAGCTACGTTCGGTGGTGAGGTTGCGGGCAGGTCCCTGGTCTGCTGATCCAGGGCCGCCAATTCTTCGACCAGGGCATCCTTGCTCTTTGAGCCCACGGTTCCTCCACGGTCCTCCAGCATGCCCCGCAGTGTGTCCCGTTTATAATTGGCATATGCTGCCATGATGAGGGTCTTCTGGGGGTGCAGAGAGCTATCCTCACCGCTTGCCACCAGTGTGACGGAATGGGGTGTTATCCGTCTGCGGGTGTGCTCCAATCTGACCCCCTCTTGATGGCGTCAGGCCCGACTACCGAGTGTCACGCTACCCGGCGTCTCGAGCGGCCTGAGATGACCCTGGCGTTACTTGGCGAGATGGTGTTGCCGAATTAAGTTGACCCGTTCTGCGTAGCGGGGAGCTAGGAGACCGCAGAGTGTCTCCTGCACTGTGATTTTATCTATGAAATGACGACACCAAACGAGGCTGTATGCTTCAAGTCAAACGCAGTTGAACTGACTTTTTACTCAAATGGGACACGCATTTAAACATCTCACACACAAAGGAGACATGTCCAGGCTTGAATGGGAACTCAATTTGCATACAATGGCATGCTTGCATCATCAGATTACACACACACACAGAGCTAATGTACACAGAAATTAGCATACAATTGAATTTCAACACAGCCTTTCACTCCTAGCAACCAAGGGGAAATATAATACCTTTTAAATGCATCACACAATTACACATCTGAATCCACACTCATACAATACAGGATACATGGTAATACATCACACCAATAAAACCACATCTAGAAAAGGTATAACTGTTCATTTCAACACGCAAAACCGAAAGCGTCTCAAATAAAGAAAAAGGTCTTTGAAATGTCCCAGGCTGTTAGTTCTGGGGCTCGCTGGTCAGAGCCCCTATGTCCGTTTCATGACAGGGGGTTCCAATGAACCCCCTATCTCCCGATCCATGGCAGCTAGGGGTTAATGTTTGATATAGTTGAATCGACCAGAGCATGGCCTTTCCAAAGATACCAAACATGACCAAGTAAAAAGTTTTAAAAAATAAATAAAAATAAAAAAAATATTTTAAAAAAGTTTTTTTTGTTTTGTTAATGCAGTAATATTGTTCCCATTTCAATTATAATGTGAACAATGATGCTGCACTAACGATTTTTGTTTGAGGTGCGTTTGTTAAAAATCGCGTAATTTCCCCCCCCAAAAAATGTAACGAGACCCCATTTCTAATTTCAAATGCTTGTCACGGTTCCCAGATCCCACCACGCAGTACTTAACACCCCACACTCCACAGAGCCCAGAAGCTACCAACAGAGTAGCCGTGAAAGATCTCTAACTGTCTGGTCCTTAGAATTGGCCAGGTAAACTAGCTAGACAGAAAGGGTTAACAACACAGGGAGTAGTCAGCCGAGCCAGAATCAGGAATATAGTGTTCAGAATGGTCAAATGGAATAGCCGGGTCGATATCAGAGCAGTGGCGTAGTACAAGAAAATGGTCTAGGGCAACAGAAGGCAGAATAGTCAGAAACAAGCAGAGGTCAATAACGGGTTAATTCAATATAGCAGTCAGGTACAAGGAGCTCAGGTATGGATAACCACGATCTGGCAACTGCTGAGAATACACTGAGGGTTTTTAAAGACCTTCACCAGGCCACGCCCCCCACTCAAGCCGCGCCTCATGCAGCCACCTCCCTGCCTGTCTCCATTTAAACCGGGCATTGGTCAGCGAGCAGCATCAGACATGCTGCCCTCAAGCACACAGGTAGGGCTGGAAGCTCCCAACGTTACAATGCTGAAGTCAAGCTCCTCCCGACGTAAATGACATCATCGCGCCATGCGCGATGACGTCATTTCCAGGCGACCCCCCGGCAATGCCGGGAGATCGCCTGGAAGGGAGGGGGGAACCGGTCAGATCCCTTTCCCTCCCGATCGGGAGGTCCCACAAAAAAAGCCAGGCACCGCTTAAAAGGAGAGAGTCTCCCCTTTTAAGCAGTGCCTGGCTTTAACCCCTTAGGCACGGGTCGCACTTCGGCGCCGAAGTGCGGCCTAGCTTCGGTAGGGGCTGCCATCTTGGATGGCGGCTCCACCCCGGGTCCACCCTCACTGCCTGACATCCTCACGCATAGCGTGATGATGTCAGATAGCCAGGGAACCCCTGAGCATGGCCTTTCGAATGATACCCAATATGACCAGGTATAAAGTAAAAAAAAGAAAAAGAAAAACCTGTATTTTTTTGTGTGTTATTTTTATTAATGCAGCAATATTGTTCACATTTCAATTATAATGTGAACAATGATGCTGCACTAATGATTTTTTTCAATGGGGTGCGTTTGCTATAAATCACATAATTCCCCCCCCAAAATGTAACAAGTCCCCATTTCTAATTTTGTACAAGCGCACCCCATAGAAAACATAACCGCAAACACTCATGTGCTAAAATGTGAAAAAAAACACTTTACACACTGCAGATGATTAAAAATTCAATTTGTATTGCATTTTTTGTCATAACATACAGCCAGGACATGACATATACATATAAAAATGATATATTATGAATCTGCGGAATCTGACGGAAAGAACGCTATCTAATATGTCTGGGTCATTTAATAAAATGTGGCTTCAAATCGCGTTTAAACATGATGAGCGAAAGCGGTAAAAATGAGCTGAGCACACAGCGGTGAAATGCAGCATATTAGAGGAAGATTTAGTAGAGAAATTAATACTTCTCAGAAGCAGACACCACACCCTTAGTATAGTCTACACACATATCAAATTCATTAGACCAGACTAAAAACACCTGTTGTTTACCGTTTGAGAACACAGGTCATTTAGAGGTGAGAATCTTTGCACGTACACATTAGTTTTTAATTCAATATCTAATAAACCGTTGCTTATAATATTCTGCAGTAAAGAGTCTCTTTATTTCTAGATTTTTTAGTATTTTTTAAGCATTTTTTATACTTTTTTCAAAAAAACTTTTTTTTTTGCGAACTCGAACCGAAAACGCCAAAAAGTTTGAAGTTCGCGAACTTGCGAACGGCCAAAGTTCGAATCAAACTCCGAACTGATCGAACCGAACAGCTCATCCCTACTGGTCACCAGATCGGTCACTAGTGACGTCATCGCACACACTGCATGCCAACGTCACCCTCTGAGACCAATGGCTTTAGCAGGCATTCTCAGAGACAGCTGATGGATCGAATCAGCACACGCCTGTACATGAAGACCCGTAGTGCTCTTCAATTTGCAGCTCCACAAGCTGTATAGGAGCTCAAATTGCATAGAAAAGCTTCAGGGATTTCCAGGTTCGGGAGTCCCTGAGCAGAGGAGGAGCAGCAGCACGCAGCGAGGGTCAAAAGGAGAGTAAAATCACCTAAAATTAGGGATGTGCCGATACTGATACTAGTATCGGTGCCAGTACTGGCATTTGCACGAGTACTTGTAATCATGCAAATGCCCCGATACTTACCATTATTTCAGCCGATCGCTGTGGTCTTCTGGTGGGGGCTGATAGCCCCGCCTCCAGGTCCCCCGCCAGCGTCCTGACGTCATTGCGCCGACCACGATGACGTCCGTTTCAGGTAACCCCCCCCCCCTGCAAGAGCAGGCAGTGTTCCCCTTCCCCATCACTAGCAGTCAAAGAAGAAAGGCACCGCTGGAAAGGGCACAGTCTGCCCTTTCCAGCGGTGCTTCCCTTTAACCCCATAGATGCTGGATCATAATTTGGCACCAGATCACGGACCTCTCCCGGAAGTGGCTGGCATCTAGGATGTCGGCCAAGCCTCCAGGATCTCCCCCGCCCTCTGACATCATCGCACATGGACGTGATGACGTCAGTTCAGGAGTTAACCCTTAGCTGCCACCTATGGCAGAGATAGGAGGGTCCAAAGGACCCCTATCTCCCGACTAGGGGCACCTAGAGGATCATGTTTGGTATCATTGGATATGCCAGAGCATGAAAATAAAAGTTTTAAAAATTAATAAATAAAAATAGAAAATTACTTTTTCCTTTTTTTTTAATTAATGCAGCACTATTTTTCACTTTCACATTATAATGTGACACAATGATGCTGCACTAATGAAAAAAGTTTTTTCACTTTTAGCTAAATTGTGTATTTTCTCTGAAAAATACAGTAACAAGTTCCTATTTTGTAATATTTTTAACACGCGCACCCCATAGAATATATAACCACAAAGGCGCAGATAATAAAATGTGAAAAAATCACTTCATACGCTGCAGATTATTGAAATTTTAATGGAAATTCATATTTTTTTGTTCTAGCATTCTGGCAGGACATGACGTATACATATAATAATGATATATTGTGAATCTGACGAAAATAAGGATATATAATGTGTCTGGGTCCTAAAACAAAACACGACTTCAAATCACGCTTAAGGTTAGGGCCAGATGAACGCATTTTTCACGTCTACCGTCAAAAAGTGCGTCGATGCGATTTCACGGAAGACGCAATAGCGGTCATATGATGCACAGTTTCGGCTGTGATTTTTTTATGGATCCAAACCAGGAAACTTTGGGTGTCTGGACGTTATGTTGGCTGGACATGAGCAGCGTCTGACATCTCCTAATCAGGCACACGCGCGAACGCAGCGCACTCTGTATGTCTGTACTAGCGGTTCGATGTTTCTTTTTTTTTGAGAAAGTATTTTACCAGGAAGGATACATTGAGATTTCTCTGGTTTTCAGTATGTCCTGGGTGGCGAGTATGTACTGTTAGTTGTCTTGCCCAAGGACACTTACTGGAGAGGTGCTCTTGCTGGGATCGAACCCATGTCTCCACAGGCTCTCTCCACGCAGAGCAGTGATGTTACCTCTACTCCACCCAGCCGGTTCTTGTAAAAATGCATTAGTTTGCCGCTTGCGTTGCGCCGCCGAACTTTCGTGTGGCCGTACTTCGTGTGTGGGCCTGCGTTAGACGTCATTTGCTGCTACCCCGGCCGTAATAAAATGCGCCTAAACGCACGTTCACACTGCGTTCGTCTGAACCCAGCCTTAACATGATGGGTAAAAATGAGCTCAGCAGCACACAGAGGTGTAATGGCTCAGCAGCAGCGAAAGGGTTAAGAAGAAATGAAATTGGGGGTTAACAAGCTTCCCTGCCCGTCACACAGAAGCGTGGGGGAAGGCTTCTTGAATATTAGGGAATGCCACAGATTACAGTAAAATGCGCAAGTCTGGAATTTACTCTATGAAAGTGTTACATTGCCCCCTTATCTATAGAGGGCGACCGGACACTGAATTTCCCTGTACGGTGACATTCGGCTATTCAGGGAACTGAAATTGCCAGTGAAATACGGTGCCTGCTCGGCGGCAGTGAAATCCCCTATAGAAAAGCAATGGTATTTTACCAGGAAGGATACATTGAGATTTCTCTGGTTGTCAGTATGTCCTGGGTGGCGAGTCTGTACCGTTAGGTGTCTCGCCCAAGGGCACTTACTGGAGAGGTGCTCTTGCCGGGATTGAACCTGTGTCTCCACAGTTATAGAGCAGGGATGCACAGGGATGATAATAAAAAGGCTGTTACAGAAAAAACACTCCACTCCACCCAGCCGGCACTTTGAACAGCAGAGAAATGTCAGTGAAATGCCCTGATGTTCAGTGGTTTCATTCGACAGGTTTATTCAGGCGAATCCCATAGGCTTCAATGTTAAAAATATTCCCGTTTTAATTCAATATCCAATAAACCGTTTATTATTTTAATCTGCAGCAAAAAGTCTCTTTATTTCTAGATGTTTAGGCATTTTTTGCAAAAAAATCCTTTTTTTTATCCTTTTTTCTGTAACAGCCTTTTTATTATCATTCATTGGATTTTATATGTAAACTCTTAGACATTTTCGTTCAGTAGATTTTTTGCAAACAGCATTTCAAATTTGACACTTTCAAGCGTATAATTTTTTTTATTTTTTACCCTGTTCATCAGCTTGCCAGGTTTTTCCGGCGACTGGTCTGAGCTGTGATCGGCGGCTCGTCGGCTTTTTCCAGTGTGTTCGACGTGGTTTTTCCCACGGGGTTTTGGTGGGTTTTCGGCAGGTTTTCCCTGCACTCACTGGACCCTGCGGTGAATGCTGAATTCACTGCAGTATGGGGAACTTTGATTCCCCAAAGTGCAGGGAACGACATTTTGGGGGTCTCTGAATAACCCTTTATGTTTTGGAGGTGTAAGCGCAAAGTTGGCTAGAATTTAAAGTAAGTTAAAAATGAACAACTCGATAAACAATCCCGAAGGCCGTTATACCCTCATAAACCTCACAGTTAATCAGGAGTCACTTCAACTGCTCAATATCTCTGCCCCAACCGCACCGAATGACGTTTTCAAAACACTTCTCCCATGACTTGACCTGCATGAGGCTCTACGTAGAATCGTAGGAGGCGATTTTAACGATGTTCATGACCCAGTTTTAAACCGATCCCATAGAAACCAGTTGGACTGCGTTAAAACACGACCTACCGGCCTTACTTTCCTTATGTCTCATTTCTCCCTTGTAGGTATCTGGAGATACTTTAACCCAACGGGCATGGATTTTACTTTTCATGCTGATCCTCTCGGGACATTTTTAAGAACAGTTTTTTCAGTTTCTTCATCGAGCGCACCGTGCCTCTATGGGCATGATAGCCCTCACTGATCATGCTCCAATTACACTAGATCTAGCCTATAGAACACCCATCCTTTCCTACAAAAACGGGCATTTCCTGACCCGGTTACTTACCTCCAGGCTCTTTAAATCACATTTGAGCTCAGTTTGAATAATTACACGGATGATAATTTTGCCCATATTTATGTTGTTAATCTATTCTGGTCAGCTCCGAAACGGGCTATTAGAGGTCACGATATTAAATATGTAGAGCGTGTCAGGAAAGAAGTCTCGGCACACCTTGCTACCCATCCTACCATTCTAGACCCCCCCTCCCCCCGTGTTCTCCCCAGCAGGCCTTCGTGTCTTCCACCAGTCCTCAGACGTAGCTTAATTACCGGGACACGTAGAGAGTCTGCTAGCATCTCCCAGAAATAAAATGAGGCTGTATATCTGGAGGTTTCCAGGGTCAAAATGGAACTCTTTTTATTGGGGCTAGGTACACATATTTATGGGTCATTTACATATACAAAAATCTCCCCTAGAAAATGTTGAGAAATAATTAGACTTATTATTATTATTATTATTAGACAGATAATGGGATAAACATTTGCTCAACATTCCTATAGGAGACCGGACAATGACAATTGTTGATGGTAAACAGATTACAGTCTAAAACAGCAGATAATGGGGCAGTGTTTGCCTGACAAAGCAGATTAACAAACTACTCGAATATAAACAGATATTCTATCCTAAACAAAAGATAAATCCAGGTAAAGTATCCATGTAATTGGGCGACTAGATGGGCCGAAAGGTTCTTATCTGCCGACATTTTCTATGTTTCTATGTTTCTATTAACACATTCCTGAGGGAACATGCTGGAAGGCTAATCCCATCAGCAGATAACAACAGTTACACATGGACCATAACAATAGACCAATAGACAATAACATTATTCTTACATAATGCAGATTATACAAACACCTGCACAGGAGAGGGCAGGGAAATAATATAGAACATCAGGCCTGCACCTCCCAAATACATCTCCAGGTCCCTGAACCCCAAGTCCACAGTGACGCACATCACACATATAAAGAGTACAAGACTCAATATGAAGCCTCGGCCACCAGTCGAGCACAGCATTCCTAGCAACACCAACATAGAAACATAGAAACATAGAAAAATGTCGGCAGATAAGAACCTTTCGGCCCATCTAGTCTGCCCAATTACATGGATACTTTACCTGGATTTATCTTTTGTTTAGGATAGCCTTATGCCTATCCCATGCCTGCTTAAATTCAATTACTGTTTTGGCCTCTACCACTTCTACTGGAAGACTGTTCCATGTATCCACCACCCTCTCAGTAAAATAATGCTTCCTGATGTTACTTTTAAACCTTTGCCCCTCTAATCTAAGACTATGTCCTCTTGTTTTGCTATTTTGTTTCCTTTTAAATATACTCCCTTCCTCTACCTTGTGGATTCCCTTTACGTATTTAAATGTTTCTATCATTTCTCCTCTGTCTCGTCTTTTTTCCAAGCTGTACATGTTAAGATCATTAAGCCTTTCCTGGTAACTTTTCTCCTTCAAGCCGTACACCATTTTAGTAGCCCTTCTCTGAACTCTCTCTAAGATGTCTATATCCTTCTGGAGATACGGTCTCCAGTACTGCACACAGTACTCCAAGTGAGGTCTCACCAGTGCTCTGTACAGTGGCATGAGCACTTCCCTTTTCCTACTGCTAATACAGGCTCTCCCTACACAACCAAGCATTCTGCCAGCATTTCTTGCTGCTCTATTACATTGACTACTTACCCTTAGATCCTCTGAAATAATAACCCCTAAATCCCAACCCTCAGATGTTGAGGTTAGGACTGTATCAATTATTCTATATTCAGCCCTTGGGTTTTTACGTCCCAGGTGCTTTATCTTGCACTTATCCACATTAAAACTCAATGTGGCAACACCAACGTAACAGGTTTTTCCATTATGGCAATAAAAAAGGTCAGCTGCTGGCCAACCTTATCCGCTACCAAATAATGCCCATACCGTATATATCCTTGACTAGCTTTTGCCCGCGGCTTCGCTCGCGTGGATTTTAGCATTTGTTAAAATAGTTTTTTAAAAGAAACTTGAGGTTTTTTTGGTAGAACCCCCCTTTCCCCCCCACTTGGGATTTTTGTAAAATTGTAAAACACGTGTTTTTTTATTTTTCAAGAAGAATGTAAGTGCCAAATTTCACACCTGTAACATCTTTGGTTTTTGAAATATAGGTATACTGATAAAAGTATTCAACCCACCCCCTTTTTGCCCCCCTCCCACTGAATTTTTGGAAAATGGTAAAATATTTTTTTGTTTTTGTTTCTCAAGACGAATCTAAATACCAATTTTCACTTATGTAACATCTTCTGTTTTTGAGATATAGGCATCTTGTTTAAAAGTATTCAGCCCCCCTTTTTTCCACCCCCCCCCACTTGGGATTTTTGGGAAATGGTTAAAAGCTTGTTTTTATTTTTCACGAAGATTGTAAATACCAACTTTCACACCCGTAACATCTTCGGTTTTTGAAATATAGGTATATTGATAAAAGTATTCAACCCCCCTTTTTGCCCCCTCAAGGAATTTTCAGAACATGGTAAAATACGTGTTTTTTTATTTTTCAAGACGAATCTAAATACCGTTTTTCACATCTGTAACATCTTCTGATTTTGAGCTATAGGTATCCTGTTTAAAATATTCAACCTCCTTTTTCACCCCCTTAGGGGCGGAGTTTCCAAAAATCCTTCCTTAGTGGGTGCCTACATCATAAAAACAGTGCACCTTCAAAACCTCACGTTCCTAGGTTAAACGGTTTCAGCTGGGCGTTGATGAGTCAGTCAGGACTTTCGAGTTTATAATAAAAGTATTCAACCCCCCTTTTTGCCCCCCAAGGAATTTTCAGAAAATGGTAAAATACGTGTTTTTTTATTTGTCAAGATGAATCTAATCTTGCTTCTCCCCGCATCACCTCTTCCCATGATAGACTGCAGGATTTCTCACGCGCAGCCCCCACTCTCTGGAACGCTCTCCCTCGTACTGTCAGACTTTCCCCTAACTTCTCTTCCTTCAAACGCTCCCTTAAAACATTCCTATTTAGGGAAGCCGACCCCCCCCCAACTCACTGACGCAACCATCAATCACTCTCACCTTACAGTCCTCTCCTCCTGTTTCCAACCCCAACCCCTCTAGATTGTGAGTTCCTACGGGAATAGGGCCCTCATCTCCTTCTGTACTGTTTGTCAAATGTTGTTCAATGTATTGTAACCCTGTCTATACTGTGCTTATTGTACAGCGCTGCGGAATATGCTGGCGTTTTATAAATAAAGAATAATAATAATCTAAATACCGATTTTCACATCTGTACCTTCTTCTGTTTTTAAGATACAGGTATCCGGTTTAAAATATTTAAAATATTCAACCCCCCTCTTTTCGCCCCCCAGTCGAATTTTTGAAAAACGGTAAAATACGTGTTTTTTTATTTCTCAAGACAAATCTAAATACCGATTTTCACGTCTGTAACATCTTCTGTTTTTGAGCTATAAGTGTCCAATTTAAAAAATTCAACCCCCTTTTTCACCCCCTTAGGGGCAGAGTTTCCAAAAATCCTTCCTTAGTGGGCACCTACATCATAAAAACAGTTCACCTTCAAAATTTCACGTTCCTAGGTTAAACGGTTTCAGCTGGGCGTTGATGAGTCAGTCAGGACTTTCACGTTTACATATCCTTGATAAGGACTAAGGAGGACACGCTTCAGACAGACCCCTCAGCCATCACAAATTATTTTTGGGATTATTTTGCTCATTTCTACAAAGCTGACCCAGAGAACATACATATACAATTGGCCCTTTTTCATGAAGCCAATACCCTTAGGATGTTGCCTCAGATAGGGACCTCCTCTAAGCCCCAATTACTGCTAAGGAGGTACAGAATACAATCTCCTCGCTGAAATCCAGTATAACTCCTGGCCCTTATGGATTCCGGGTGGAATATTACAAGTTATTTTCAGGTTTCAAAACGCCACGTTTAAATACTCTTTATAATAACATCTTTAATGGCGAAGCCCCCCCACGTTTAACAAAGGACCCCACTTTGGTAACCTCATATCGGCCCATAGCTCTCCTTAACACAGATCTAAAAATCCTTTCTACCATCATGAGCAGACTCTTGCAAACCCCATTGGCACACAAGATTGTTCCGTCTCAAACCGACTTTCTGCATGAGCCCCCATTCCATCAAAACTGTCCGTAAGGCCTTAGCAGCTATTTGGTCTTCCTCTCGCACACCCCCCGCTCCTAACATATTACTAATTTGTGATGCTGATGAGGCTTTTGATGGAAGCTCTTGGTAATTTCTCTATTTTGGGGGGAGGAGAAGCTTCTTAGCACTATATACCCCCCTCCTTAGTGGTCACTGTGAACGTACTAAATTCTCAACGTTTCAATTGGAGTGAGGCACTAGGCACGGTTGCCTTTTATCCCCCTTGTATTTAACTTCGTCCTTAAACCTTCATTTTCTAGAGTCCAGTGAAGACATAGCTGGCATTCCATTAAATCAAACTGTAACTCTAAAATTGGTGGCATTTGCTGACGACCTTCTTTTATTCTGATCTAACCAAGCCTCAGATAGTCCCAGATTGCTTTCTCTATTGGACACCTTTCATGCTGCATCAAGCTTTACCCTGAATTGAGACAAGTCTATAGCTCTCCCTCTTGAGTCCACCGCCTGTTGATGACTGGCTCCGAAAATCTCCGTTTCAATGGTTAAATGTTCCCCATGTGAAATATTTGGGGGTCACTCTACCAACTGAACTCTCGCAACTTAATAGATTGAATATTGGCCCTATAATAACCCTAATCCTTGGGGATCTCTCACACGCTCGTATTTGGGTCGTACGTCTTATTAGAATGACTACATTTCCTAAATTGCTGTACCTCCTGCAGGTCCACTAGACTAGGTCCACTAGACTAGTGCTCGCTAAAAACGTGTTACCATCCATGACTTCATGCATATACACCTTTCTACAGACAGTTTTGCCTACTTTTCCTCCTTGGAAATCGATTACCAAAGGGTTCTCCGTATTTCAGACTCTTACTATGATTGCAGCTTCTATAACACCCTGCATCTTATCCCTGTACTGACGCCATATATCTGTACTATACAGGGATTTACATCTTCTATAACACCCTGTATCTTATCCCTGTACTGACATCATATATCTGTACTATACAGAGATTTACAGCTTCTATAACCACCCTGCATCTTATCCCTGTACTGACACCATATATCTGTACTATACAGGGATTTACAGCTTCTATAACGCCCTGCATCTTATCCCTGTACTGACACCATATATCTGTACTATACAGGGATTTACAGCTTCTATAACGCCCTGCATCTTATCCCTGTACTGACACCATATATCTGTGCTATACAGGGATTTACAGCTTCTATAACGCCCTGCATCTTATCCCTGTACTGACACCATATATCTGTGCTATACAGGGATTTACAGCTTCTATAACGCCCTGCATCTTATCCCTGTACTGACACCATATATCTGTGCTATACAGGGATTTACAGCTTCTATAACGCCCTGCATCTTATCCCTGTACTGATGCCATATATCTGTACTATACAGGGATTTACAGCTTCTATAACACCCTGCATCTTATCCCTGTACTGGACACCATATATCTGTACTATACAGGGATTTACAGCTTCTATAACACCCTGCATTTTATCCCTGTACTGACGCCATATATCTGTACTATACAGGGATTTACAGCTTCTATAACACCCTGCATCTTATCCCTGTACTGACACCATATATCTGTACTATACAGGGATTTACAGCTTCTATAACACCCTGTATCTTATCCCTGTACTGACAATATATATCTGTACTATACAGGGATTTACAGCTTCTATAACACCCTGCATCTTATCCCTGTACTGACGCCATATATCTGTACTATACAGGGATTTACAGCTTCTATAACACCCTGCATCTTATCCCTGTACTGACATCATATATCTGTACTATACAGGGATTTACAGCTTATATGACACCCTGCATCTTATCCCTGTACTGACACCATATATCTGCACTATACAGGGATTTACAGCTTCTATAACACCCTGCATCTTATCCCTGTACTGACTGACACCATATATCTGTACTATACAGGGATTTAAAGCTTTTATATATTGCATATGTGCAGGTTTTACCTGTGAAACAAACCCAGTGACCGAGTCTCTTATTCCATTTTTCCACCTTTGTCTCTCTTTCTCCAGCTCTACAGAAGTTGGACCTCCATGTCAGCAATATCGCAGGTCCTTTGTTGGCTGTGGATGCTGTGAAAGGGATCCTGTTGCAGTGGCGCGCACACCAGAAGCCGCTGAGCATGAATCGCACACGCGTCCAGGACCTGCATTACATTGCCAATGAGTTAGACGCTTTCGGAGGAGGACACGAGCTGCCTGTGATCCTCATAAACTGCAATGCCCATTTGATCCCATTCCCCATAAGAGTTTATATTCGACGGATACAAACTATCCGTGATGCCGTGGTCCGGCTACTGAAGCGCAGCCCCAAGACGCAGGTCTTCATAAAGTCTGGGAATACTGGTTACCTGTACGCACATGGCAGTGACTGGCTGAGCTTTCAGCTGGACACAGTGATGAGGCTCATGTTCTCAGGACTTCCTGTGACAATACTAGACACTTGGCAGATGACGTCTTGTCACTACCTTCCTACACAACTCCATCCAGCAAAGATCCTTGTGAAGAATGAGGTGGACCTGATGCTGTCCTTCCTCTGCCCTCAGTGATGCCTAGACACTGTGGCGCCACGTGTGGGGGGGGGGTGGACTGCACCTGGGTGCCACCATTCTGAGGGGTGACACCACAGTAGGCACGGTATCTCTGAGCTGGGGCCGGCTGCTCTACTTCAAAAGTAACCCCTTAATTTACTGGCCCAATTGTCACGCTGACGGACACACGAGCGGCCACCAGCATCTGTGAGTGAGCACAGCTTAGAGACTCTTTGCTTTGCTCACTCGAGGTCATACAAGGCTGTGTGTAAAATCTCACAGGAGCACGGCCGAGAGTCTCAGTCACTCTCATTCACAGATGCCGGCGGCTGCTCGCAGGTCCCCTGGCCAGTGCGGAAAGGTGGCCGTTCAACTAAGGTGTTAACTACTTATTCTGTAGTAGAGCAGCCAGCCCCAGCCCTCAACACTCCAGCAGCCGGCCCCAGCCCTCGACACTCCAGCAGCCGATCCCAGCCCTCGACACTCCAACAGCCAGCCCCAGCCCTCGACACTCCAGCAGCTGGCCCCAGCCCTCGACACCCAGCAGCCGGCCCCAGCCCTCAACACTCCAGCAGCCGGCCCCAGCCCTCGACACTCCAGCAGCCGATCCCAGTCCTCGACACTCCAACAGCCAGCCCCAGCCCTCAACACTCCAGCAGCTGGCCCCAGCCCTCGACACCCAGCAGCCCGTCCCAGCCCTTGACACTCCAGCAGCCCGCCCCAGGCCTCAACACTCCAGTAGCCGGCCCCAGCCCTCAACACTCTAGCAGCCGGCCCCAGCCCTAGACATTCCAGTAGCCGACCCCAGCCCTCGACATTCCAGCAGCCGGCCCCAGCCCTTGACACTCCAGCAGCCGGCCCGACCCTCGACACTCCAGCAGCAGGCCCCAGCCCTCGACACTCCAGCAGCCGGCCCCGGCCCTCGACACTCCAGCAGCCAGTCCCTGGCCCTTGACACTCCAGCAGCCGGCCCCAGCCCTCGACACTCCAGCAGCCGGCCCCAGCCCTCGACACTCCAGCAGCCGGCCCCAGCCCTCGACACTCCAGCAGCAGGCCCCCGGCCCTTGACACTCCAGCAGTTGGCCCCAGCCCTCGACACTCCAGCAGCCGGCCCCAGCCCTCAACACTCCAACAGCCGGCCCCAGCCCTCGACACTCCAGCAGCCGGCTGCAAGAGGGAAAAGGAGAAAAAGAGCAATAAAGTAAGTTAGGGTAAAAAATATAATTTGGGGAAATGAATAAAATGAAGAAATTTTGGGAATAAAATAATATAATGGGAATCGAAATGTGTGGAAAAATAATGAAAAGGGGGATCTGTAACAGAATTATACATGGAAATATTATACCCTTCTAGATTGTGAGTTCCCGCGGGAATAGGCCCTCGTTTCCTCCTGTGCTGGTTTGTCAAAATGTTGTTCAGTCTCAGTGTATCGTAACCCTATATTGTGCCCACTGTACAGCGCCGCCGACTATGCTGGCGTTTTATAAATAAAGTATAATATGTCAATGTATACAAAGGTAAGAGTTTTATTGTTTGTGTAGCGCTCACTCCCGGAGGAGCCGCTGAAAATGAACCACGGGTCAGTCTCCCCGCACTAGGGAATAAATATACTCCAACACCGTTGTGAGTTTTGTAATTTAAATAGTTTACTAGAATAGTAAGCAGACGTTGAGACACGGTATTCACAGATATTATACAGTACTTTCGTATCGCGGTAAAAACGCGTAGCGGAAAAGAAACGAAACACGAGGCTTCGTATTTCGGAAGAATAAAATATTCGCAACCGAACAGAAAAAGGAATGCAATGCCCGATAGTTCGGAACAACAAGGACACGTAGCGAACCCCAAAAATACAATCTCTTCGTATTACGATAAACGCGCAGCGGAAAAGAGAAAAATATATATTCGGAACGTATCTTTACTCCCGTTCCGATTTGTAACAGAATGAGTCCTGCACAGGTTTAAGTCCCGGAGTGTAAAAGGTGTGTATGTGTGTGTGGTACCCGGGTACTGTTCAACTGGCCAGTGAATTTACTTAAGGAATGTCTTCGACTAGTCAAGTTGGGGCCCTGTGGACTTTAAAGAGAAAACAACAGTGTGTTCCTTAATTACATACGGCCTTGGAGGCCTCTCACCCATCCACCGGTTGCTTTAGGCTCCGCTGACCCAGGACGTCTCTCCGCTCGATTTTGACTGGGGATACTAGCGGCCGGATCCGTTGTCTGACTCTCTGTTGCTTGTCCACGACTTGTCCCGCTCACCGCCTGCTCTCCGTATCCGATCAGCTCGCGGCAACTCCTCACTCGAGGTCTTCGGTTTCTTTGATCTGCAGCAATCTCTGGAACTTGGAGGTCTCCGTCTCTTTAGGCTGAATGACCCGATAAGGAACTGACAGGTCTCCCTCGCGCTCTGGCCTAGGCCCTCCTGCGATGTCTTGCACTGCGTCTGCTCTCTCTCGTTCCCTCGCGCGCTCTGGCGCGTTCTCCACGAGGTTCGGGAAGTAAGCGTCCTGTGTCCCACCCACTTCCTGTGTCTTTGCAAAGCACGCCGGGAAATGTAGTCCCAATGTCCAGTGTCTCTAATCGTGATTGTCTCCATCTTGTGGCCAAAAATAGGTACTGCCAGCAGCAAGATTTAACACAGCGCTACACTCTCCCCCTCCTAGAACTCTTGGGTCTCTCCAAGGAGGTACAACAGTTACATTACATTTCCACAATACTTGAATACAGTTTACATAACATGTACAGGTTCATCAGCATACACATAGTGGGTTAGGAACACTTCCTCAAGTTGATTCATATTTTGGGCTACCTCAGCTAGCATAGCAGACACTTCGGGCAACCTCTGCACGGTGGTGATGGCCTCTTCAGTGCTATGTCCTGGTGAGTCGTAGGTGAGGCGTTGGGGCGGTCGAACAGAGCGTTTTGGTTCTGGCTCAATCAATTTCTCTTCAGGTGGAAGTACTATAGGTGCTGGCTCGGTCCTTCTCTCTATCACTGGAGCAGACGTTTCTTCAGAGTATGATCCCTCCAGTGAAGGCATAGAACTATAATCGCCTGAATAAGCTTCAACTTCCGGAGCTACCGGGATCCCAACAGCCTCAGGGACTTCCAACTGAAATTCAAGAGCTTCAGGGATTTCAACAGTCTCAGGGACTTCTAGCAGAAATTCAGGAGCTTCAGGTCTCAAATTACTCTCCCACCGCTCAGGAACAACGACAATCTCCTCAGGCTCCGGTGAGCGCATCCAGTCCAGACAATAACTCTCTTCTTCACTGTCTCTTTCGCTCTCTTCGACAGCCCGAGTCTGCTGAGACCGAGTAACAGGAGGCAAACGTGGAGCAGGCGGAATTGGCAGAGGCAGTTCGTCCCCAACTGGCATCCTCACAGCCTCTCTCAAAGGTAACAAATGATTCCGGTGCCAGTTCTTGAGAGGCCCAGCCTTTCCATCCGGGCGAATCTGATACACCGGCAGACCCGGCAGTTGTTTGCAGACAATGTAAACCTGGGAACTCCACCTATCCGCCAACTTGTGTCTCGCAGCAGCACCCAAGTTCATCAATAGAACCCTATCACCGGGTTGTAGATCTTGTATTCGAACTTTCAAGTCATAGTTCCTTTTGTTTCTTTGCTCCCTGTTTTCCGAGGTCAACCGGGCCTGTTCAAACGCAGAAGCCAGATTGTTTCGAAGTCTATCCACGTAGTTTCTATGGGAAGCTACTGACGTCTGGTCTAAAGTTAACCCAAATGCCAAATCAACCGGCAGTCGAGCCTCCCTTCCAAACATAAGACGGTACGGTGAGTATCCAGTTGCATCGCTCTCCGTACTGTTATATGCGTGCACCAGAGTAGATATGTGACGACTCCAACTCTGCTTCTCCACATTCGACAAGGTCCCCAGCATGTTTAGCAGTGTGCGATTAAACCTTTCAGGCTGAGCATCACCTTGAGGGTGATATGGTGTAGTTCGGGTCTTTTGGATTCCCAACAGCTCTAGCAATTGCCCCACCAGTCTGCTTTCAAAGTCTCTACCCTGATCCGAGTGTATCCTCCTTGGCAGTCCGTAATGAACAAAAAACTTTTCCATCAACACCTTGGCCACTGTCGGAGCGCGTTGATCTTTTGTGGAAAAAGCTTGGGTGTAACGAGTGAAATGATCGGTCACTATTAGAATGTTCCCTTGCCCACTAGCATCCGGCTCTAAGCACAAGAAGTCAACGCACACCAAATCCATGGGTCCCTGACTCTGCAGATGGCTCATTGGAGCAGTTCGGGTCGGTAGAGTCTTTCTCTGAATACACCTCAGACAGGAATGACAATAGCTTTCCACTTCAGCTCTCATGCAAGACCAATAGAACCTATCTCGTACCAGTTTAAAAGTTCTCTCAGCACCCAAATGTCCATGCTCATCATGTAGTGATCGCAGCACACTCTCCCTATGTTTAGTGGGGAGGAATAACTGTTGAATCTCTTCAGCGTTAGCTGAGGGGCCCCTTCGGTAGACCACCCCATCCAACATCTTCAACCGCTCCCACTCTTTGTAGACCAATCTGGCTCCACTCGGGGAGCTGGTTAGCAAAATCTCACGCTGGTTTGCAGTCAGGGCCTTTATGGTCAAGGCAATTAAAGGGTCTCTGGCCTGATCCGCTTTCAGGTCCTGTCTCGAAAAGGTAGGTAAACTCTCATCCCTTAACTGCGTAGGGTTACAGTAAAATTCAGGAACAGCCGCAGCCATGACTCCTATGGCCTCCGCTTCAATCCCTCCTTTGACCCGGCGCTCTGTTCCTTGACACAAAGCTTGCACCCCATCTGGAGTCAACTGAGTCCATTCTGTAGTGTAGGGTCTTCTCGATAACGCATCAGCATCTCGATTATTCACCCCAGGGCGGTACTTCAGGCTGACCCGAAACCCTGACAGAGCGGCCAACCACCGATGTCCCGTTGCGTCCAGTTTTGCAGTAGTAAGGATGTAGGTAAGAGGATTATTATCCATCTTGATCACAAACTCGGCTCCATACAGATAGTCTTTTAACTTGTCTACCACTGCCCACTTTAAGGCTAGGAACTCCAACTTGTGTGTAGGGTAATTCTTCTCTGAAGGCGTAAGGCTCCGGCTCACGTACGCTACAGGCCTCAGCAATCCACCATACTCCTGATACAGGACTCCTCCCAGACCTTCTCGGCTGGCATCCACATGTAGCTCATACGGCTTGTGAGGGTCCGCATAGGCCAAAACAGGAACTCGGGTTAGACTCTCTTTCAGCTTCACGAAAGCTCCTTCACATTGACTGGTCCATTCACCTTGTATAGACTCTCGAGCTTTCCTTGGCCCTGGAGCTGACGGATTTTTGTCAGAGACCTTGCAGCCTTCTTCTGTGGTTTCCTTCTGCAGGAGTTTGTTCAGTGGTTGAGCTATTTTCGCGAATCCTCCCACAAATCTTCGATAGTATGAACAGAATCCCAAGAAAGATCTAAGTTCAGTGACGTTTCGGGGTCTAGGCCAAGAAGCTACGGCCTCCAACTTCCGAGGGTCTGTCGAAACACCTTCTGCTGAGACCACATGTCCTAGATACGTAACAGACGATAGACAAAATTGGCATTTCTCCAGAGACAGTTTCAGCCCCTCTTCATGGAGCCTCTTCAAGACCTTCTCTAGACGTTGCTCATGTTCTTCCAGAGTCTTCCCAAACACAATTATGTCATCCAGGTACACTAATACTTCGATTAGATTCATATCCCCGACTGTCTTCTCCATCAACCGTTGGAACATGGCTGGAGCCCCCGTAAGGCCTTGAGGCATTCTGTTGAATTCAAAGAACCCCAGTGGACAGATGAACGCAGTTTTCTCCTTGTCTTCGGGATGCATTGGTATCTGGTGATACCCGCTTCGCAGGTCTAGTACACTAAACCACTTTGCTCCAGACAAACACTGTAGGGCATCTTCTATCCGAGGAGTGGCATATTGATCGGGGATGGTTCTCCGGTTCAATGTGCGGTAGTCTATGCATAAGCGGACAGAACCATTTTTCTTCCGGACCAACACTATGGGAGATGCGTATGGACTCCTGGACTCTTGAATCACCTTGGTTCTTTGCAATTCGTTCAGCTGCTCTCGCAGATCATCTAAGTCTCCTAGCGGAACTCGCCTCGATCTTTCCCGAAACGGCTTGTCTTCTTGTAACTGAATGCGGTGCTCGGTACTCTTAGCTAGGCCCACATCAAACTCATCTTTCGAGAACAATTCCTTCCACTTTAGGACTTGAGACTGAAGACGTTTCTTCCACTCAGGTGAAATGGGAGCGTCCTTGGGGTAGAATCTTCATCTGGAATCTCTACTTTATCCCTCCTGAATCGGTAGAGAGGGGTGTAACAGACTCTACTTGCCCGATAGGCATTCGTGCTTTAAGGACTACTGGAGAATCCGTCACATTGCATACGCTGACCGAGACTCTTCCTCGTGTTCTCTTCAGAGCTTTGGTGGAAATTATTTCAGGAATTACTTCGACTCCGGTTTCACTCCCATGATTAAATCGTTTCCCAGCACCACATAGGGACCTGGTTGCGATCCGTTCAACTTGACTGAAGCCCGGAAACTCGCTACTTCTCCTGCTTGCAGAACCTTCTCTGTTCCACCCAGTCTCCACAGTCTTCCCACCTCGGCAGGTGCCTTTCGTTCTTCGACCATCCTCTGATAGACCGGACGCAACATTGGGTGTACTCCTTGAGTCGAACCTTCTTCCAATACAATAGGTGTCAGGAGACGCCGCACTAGGTCAGTATTCGTCCCACTATCAGGGAGCTTCTGTTCGCACCTGAGGGTCAAGGACACACAATGGCCAATGCATCGCAACCCCCAGACTGCCGATGACTTCAGATCCGATCTCCAACTTCACTTGCAGGTACCCGTCATAAGGGAGCTTCTCAGTGCCGATACCCCATATTTCCAAATCCTTCAATTCTTGCAGAGGAATGTGCTTTAAGTGTTTCTCGTAGAAGTCTTTGTCGATCAATGTCACTTGAGCCCCTGAATCTAACAGGGCTTTAGTGTAGACTCCCTCCACTTGGATTGGCACAATAGGAGAAGGACCTATCAGCTGGTCAGGAAACTTGGTGGCGGTATCCGGACGCTTAGACCCAGTTTGCTGTACCCTGGCCTTTTTCTTGGCCCGTGTAGGCTTTGGGTGTGCATTGCTTCCCCATGACGTAGACCCGGATGCTAAGGGAGTGACTCTTTCAGTTCTGGCAGGTTCAGCAGTTGGCTCGGCTTTGGGCCCTCTCATCCTCTTAGCCTTGGCTTGGTTTTTGGAGCGGGGTTCAACCTTCGGGCACCTAAGTTGCTCCTTCACTTGTGCCCTCTGGCGTTTCCCGCCGGTGAGGTAGATAACAGTCCTTCTAGGGCTTCCAACAGTCCCTTGACTCTATCCTTCTCAGACTTTCGGCCTTTGCACTGTGCGCGGAAATGGCCCATTTCTCCACAACCGAAACATCTCTTCTTCGAGAGCGGAGACGTAGTTGATTGTTGAGGTTTGGTTAAAGGACTTGGACCAGATGCCACAGCAACTCCCGTCGTCTGCATACCTGTGAGGAATTTCTGCCTGCATTTCGGTCACCTTCATCAACACTCGGCACAGTTCCGCGTGCGCTTGTTGCAATTCAACTTGAGCTTCCTGTACTTTCTTGACGGTTTTGGACAATTCACCACGTTCAGGGAGGTTCGATTCTTTGGCAACCCTCTCTGTAGATTTAAAAAACAACTAGGTGTTCTTGTTCATCCTCGTCAGATCCATAAGTATCTAGGGAGTCGCTTTCAGGCTGCAGACCGTCGTTATGTCTCACAGGTTGTGCATAAGCCCTTTCCCCCCGCCTGAAAGATTTCTCTTCCAGTAAAGCTTCTTCCTCTCGTACAACTCGGATCAGTTCCAGGTACTTTAACTCTTGGTTACCTGCTCTGCTTCTCAGCTGCATCATTACTGGATCTAAAGGTTGAGAGCCCCTCAGGATCTGTTTTATTCGGATCTTATCTACTTCGGCCGGTTCGGCCCCTTTCTTCAGGAGTATCTGGTGTAGAATCTTATCTAGGCGCCTCATATACTCGGTCATCCTTTCACCTCTTCTCTGATAGGTGTGTTCGTACTGATATACCAGTTCGGCCGCCTTTTCGGTTCGCCCAAAAACTTCTTCAAGAAAGTTTAAGTAATCTAGAGCAGTACAATCTTTTCTACTCAGTTTCAGGTTTCTCACCGCTTCCGACGCGGGTCCCTTTAAGCTCTCGGTGATCCTTTGCTTTTTCTGGGCCTCAGGGACATCCCACTCATCCAGAGCCTGCATCGCCTGTTCCACCCATTCTTCAAAGGTTTCTTCTCCCGCCGGAGTTGGTACATTTCCTGTAAAATTCCTTAACCGTCGATAACCGAAGTTAGTGTGAGGAGGGCTTGTTTTCTGACATTTCGCCAATAGATCTCCAATAGCCACGATAAATTCAGGACGATCATGGCCAACGGACTAGGCGCGGGAACACTTGCGGATTCGCCACGTGGCGCACTTGGCTGAATTAGTTGGACTTCCACCTCATCGGCCAGTTTCACGCTCGCGCCCTGAAAACATGGTGGAACACCCTTTCTCCATTCAAGAAGAACATACGTGTGAGAGGTATCTGTGTTCTTTACAATGTCCAGTATTAACCCCCGATGGTCTGGTGTCAGCACGGCCACAGCCTGGCGAATCTGATCTTCGGCCAAGTGTCTGCGGGAATATCCATGACTATACAACATTCTAACTGACCACTGTGCTCCTCACACCACTCGGCAACAGTGTCTGGATCCATATTTAACCCTTTAGATGCGGTTTTTCCAGAGACTGGATCCCGGAAACGAGCCCCCACGTGTAGCGCTCACTCCCGGAGGAGCCGCTGAAAATGAACCACGGGTCAGTCTCCCTGCACTAGGGAATAAATATACTCCAACACCGTTGTGAGTTTTGTAATTTAAATAGTTTACTAAAATAGTAAGCAGACGTTGAGACACGGTATTCACAGATATTATACAGTACTTTCGTATCGCGGTAAAAACGCGTAGCGGAAAAGAAACGAAACACGAGGCTTCGTATTTCGGAAGAATAAAATATTCGCAACCGAACAGAAAAAGGAATGCAATGCCCGATAGTTCGGAACAACAAGGACACGTAGCGAACCCCAAAAATACAATCTCTTTGTATTACGATAAACGCGCAGCGGAAAAGAGAAAAATATATATTCGGAACGTATCTTTACTCCCGTTCCGATTCGTAACAGAATGAGTCCTGCACAGGTTTAAGTCCCGGAGTGTAAAAGGTGTGTATGTGTGTGTGGTACCCAGGTACTGTTCAACTGGCCAGTGAATTTACTTAAGGAATGTCTTCGACTAGTCAAGTTGGGGCCCTGTGGACTTTAAAGAGAAAACAGCAGTGTGTTCCTTAATTACATACGGCCTTGGAGGCCTCTCACCCATCCACCGGTTGCTTTAGGCTCCGCTGACCCAGGACGTCTCTCCGCTCGATTTTGACTGGGGATACTAGCGGCCGGATCCGTTGTCTGACTCTCTGTTGCTTGTCCACGACTTGTCCCGCTCACCGCCTGCTCTCCGTATCCGATCAGCTCGTGGCAACTCCTCACTCGAGGTCTTCGGTTTCTTTGATCTGCAGCAATCTCTGGAACTTGGAGGTCTCCGTCTCTTTAGGCTGAATGACCCGATAAGGAACTGATAGGTCTCCCTCGCGCTCTGGCCTAGGCCCTCCTGCGATGTCTTGCACTGCGTCTGCTCTCTCTCGTTCCTCGCGCGCTCTGGCGCGTTCTCCACGAGGTTCGGGATAAGCGTCCTGTGTCCCACCTTCCTGTGTCTTTGCAAAGCACGCCGGGAAATGTAGTCCCAATGTCCAGTGTCTCTAATCGCGATTGTCTCCATCTTGTGGCCAAAAATAGGTACTGCCAGCAGCAAGATTTAACACAGCGCTACATTTGTATGAGAGGAGGTCCATGGATAGAGGGGTGACACCATGAGATACTGCACTGGGTGACACCAACCCTAGTGCCGCCGTTGCCTAGGCATGCCTCTCATGACTGTCAGGGTGTTCGCCGCTCAGATTATGGATTTCATTAAAAGTTTGCAGCCTAAAAAAATGTATTTTCCGTTGGAAACGATTTCAGTTTGTGATTTGACGGCAAGGTGGTAATTTCAGATCGGTTTGGGTATATATAGTATATATATAGGGTAAGAATAACCAGAGCAATTTGTTATATACAGCAGGTAAATAAATGAGTCCATACAGTATATGATCTAGAAGTTACTTACACAATCTATACCACAAGGTGGAGCCTTTAATCCAATCCTGCCATGTTCGTCTGCCACAAGTATCAGGAATGTGCGGGGTTAACAGCTACGAGTCCTACATGCAGTAATGCAGGACGGGCCAGACAGGTTTCAGGACACAGAAAAAAAGGTTTATTCAAAGTGTTCAGTCTCTCATGCCCCGCAGTGCGATGTTCACCAACATCTGCCCCTGCTGTCTCCATTAATGCACTGCTTAGCCTATCTATACTATAATGCAGTAAGGCTTGGCGTGTCCGTCGCCAAGCCTGTACTGCGCATGCGCACACAACCAGCGGGGGTTGGCTGCGCGCGCATGCAACCGCGGCACGAGCCGGCTGTGCGCTTGCCGCGGCGTTACAAGATGCGCACGCAGCAGCCGGGTAAAGGCTGTGCGTGCATCCTATGGAGCCGGATGCACTCCCAGCAGACGGCTATAGGCTGCACGCGCATCCAGTGGACCAGGATGCGCGCGCAGCCTATCGCCGTCTGCTCTGAGCGCATCCGGCTCTACAGGATGCGCGCGCAGCTTCTATCCGGCGGCTGCGCGTGCTTCCTGTTCTCCTGGATGCGCGGCCGACAGGTAGAGGCTGTGCGCGCATCCAGCGTCTTAATTGGGGGCAACTATACCCACGGGAACTGGGGGCAAATATACCCATGTGAGCGGGGGCAAATATACCCATGTGAGCGGGGGCAAATATACCCATATGAGCTGGGGGGCAAATATACCCATATGAGCTGGGGGGCAAATATACCCATGTGAGCGGGGGCAAATATACCCATGTGAGCAGGGGCAAATATACCCATGTGAGCTGGGGGGCAAATATACCCATGTGAGCTGGGGGCAAATATACCCATGTGAGCGGGGGCAAATATACCCATGTGAGCTGGGGGCAAATATACCCATGTGAGCGGGGGCAAATATACCCATGTGAGCTGGGGCAAATATACCCATGTGAGCGGGGGCAAATATACCCATGTGAGCTGGGGCAAATATACCCATGTGAGCTGGGGGAATATATACCCATGTGATCTGGGGTAATTATACCCATGTGAGCTGGGGCAATTATACCCATGTGAGCGGGGGCAAATATATCCATGTGAGCTGCTTCGCTTAACAATAGACTGCCCTCTGGGCAGGCTTTCCACCTTGCTTGACTCTAAAGGGTCATTCAGAGAGATTCTAAAAGTCACCACACGTTCAGTGACCTTTCGTTCCCTGCACGTCGGGGCGATTCAGCGATTCTAGTTCGCCGACTCTGCGGGGTATTCAGCAAACACCGCAAGGCCCCTGTAGTGCAGGGAAAACAATGCGAAAACTCGCCGAAAACCTGCAGAAACAGCCTCAAAACCCCCGCCGAACACGCCGGAAAAACCCAATGAGCCGCCGATCACAGCACAGAGCAGACGCTGGGAAAACCCAACAAGTTTGAAAATTGAAACGCTGTTTACAAAAGACTACTGAACAAAAATGTCTGGAATTTACATATAGAATCCTATGAATGATAAAAAGGCTGTTACAGGAAAAAGAAAAAACACTTTACGAAAAACAGAAAAAATATTTTGCCAAAAAATTCTGATAAAATTCCTAAAAGATCCTAAATTTTTTTTATAAATAAAGAGACTTTATGCTGCAGAATAAAATAATGAACGGTTTATTAGATATTGAATAAAAACGGGAATATTTTTAACATTGAAACCTATGGGATTCGCCTGAATAAATCTGCCGAATTAAACCACCGAACAGCAGGGCAATTCACTGACATTACTCTGCTGGTTTGTGTTCTCTGAATAGACGAAGCATTGCTTCTCTATGGGGATTCACTTTCGCCGAACAGGCACCGTATGTGCAGGCAATTCACCAACATTTGGCGAACTGCCTGCTCTCTGAATAGCTGAATGGCCAGGAAAGGTAGCCGAACGCTGAATTTCAGTGTCCGGTTACAGTTCGGGGCCAGATCGACTCTCTCTGAATAACCCCCAGAGAGACGTGCTGTATCTTTGCTGCTCAACAATCCCAACGTGTTCCTGTTTATTTCTCTTTCTGGCTCCTGTAACCATAACCATGATTCCTGCCATCCCGCCGAATACCACCTGCTCAGTGTCCTTATACATTCATCCTCCTCCACACATACCCACCTGTTTATCCATACAGATCACTGCATCCTGAGCTCATACCCCTGCCATCCAGGTGCCACCCCGGTACCCATCCCTGACACCATCACCCATGCATTGCATGCACCCCCTTAACAAAACAGGGGCAATAGTTACCCCATCAAACAGTTAAAAACACAACGTCTCATGTTCAGAGACACTCAACGCATTTCGCTTGTCTAGCAGGCTTCTTCCAGAGTGTTAGGTGAGACGTGTTGTGTTTTTTTTTTACTGTTTGATGGGGTAACCATTGCCCTTGTGTTGTTATGGGGCGCATGCAATGCACGGGTGATTTGGTTGTAGCAATTATACAGTTATATGATGAATGATCGATGTTGCCTTTTTCTCAGGTTGAGACCTCATGGCTTTTGTCTCTTTGACTTCTCTATTACTCTGTATTTTTAGGGACACCCAGGGATAGGATAGAAATGTATATTAGTGTACAGGTCTACTTATTAGGGACCGGCAGCTCATCTTTCACTGCCTAACTTTACCTTCTATTATTATCTGGTGCTTATAGCTTCAAAGTACTAGCGATGACCTGAGGGGGGGGGCACTCAATGTGACGGAAGCCGCTACCTTGAGGGGGTAGATCTGACGTAGGTGCCGAGTTTACCCTGGAGTGAGCTGTGGTAGCCAGCCGGTTTCTGGTTCCCTCCCGGAGGATAGCAGTGAGTGGCAGTAAGGACTAACACAAGGAGTCGCCTCAGTAGTGCATTTCTCTCCCAAATACTGGTCGAGACTTAGTATAGGTTAAGCAGAAGGACTGATTTATCGGGGACACACAAGGTACATTTATACAACTGGCCATGATCAGGCCTGGGCCATGATCAAGAGGGAAAGGAGGAAACAAAATCAATGAACTAGCAGTCAGGATAAAATATTATTGGAGCAGTAACAATGTGGAAGAATTGCTTTGACTGACGAATACCTTGCTTGTTACAGAAGGGAAGATTAGGGTGGGTTCTGGCTTTGCTGGTTGTTTTCAGAGGTGAGGATGAAGATTAATGTTTAATCTATCCAGAGAACACCAAACAGCACCGAAATGTCAGTGAAATGTCCTGATTTTTGGTGGTTTGTTCGACAGGTTTAAACAGGCGAATCCCGTAGGTCTCAATGCAATTAAAAATCCACGTTTTTAATAAATATTTATTCAACCGTTTATTCTTTTATCTATTGCTGCTGCCTCTTCCGTGTTTTCTTTTTAATCCCGAAGTGGAATTGTTCCTGGTGAGGGTATAAATAAACCCACCAGTCTGTCTATTGGCTGAGAAGCAGCGTGAGGATAAGTGGTTGCTTAAAAAGCAGCTCTTGGTTTCATTAGGTTGGACCCACCTGACCCAGAGGTACCGTGACGTGGCAGGTGAGCTTACACTTTAATGGCCATTCAAGTAAACCAAAACCTCTGATTGTGTTTTGTTCCACATGGAGCTACAGTGGTGAGCGCAAATGAGCTGCAGGGGAGTGCGGGGCGGCCAGAAGGGGTAATATGCACAGCCCCTCGCGTTGTCCAGCATATCAGGTGGAGTATAGTGGAGTCGCGCCTTGGGGCTGCCTTATGGCACCACAGGTAACAGCTCATAGATGAAGCTGAAGGAAAAGCTGCCTCCTGTGTGACAGGCAGCGGGTGGGCAGATTTTCATAAAGAAACACAAGTTATGGTTAAAATGAATCTTTATTGATGTTAATTAATAAAGCTGTGTCCTCCCGGATAAGAAAGGGTGCTGGGTGTGTTTTGGGGTAAAATGGGGGAAATGGGGAGTTTATTACAGATCGCAGACACCAGCAGTCATGTTGTCCAGAACGTGGAATCACCAGCTGGAAACACAGTCAACGTCCAGCAGCTTCCCATACACCTCCACTTCACACAGCTGGAGCCTCTTCTGGGTAAGAGTCTTCTGGGTAAGAACCACATCAAGATATCGTCCCGTCATACCGTAACATGGGAGGAAGATGTCATCGGAGGACATGTCCGTGATGGTGTTGCACCTGGAGGTGACAAGAGAAACATGAACGAACAAAACAAGGATTCTCACACTTTATCTAAATAGGTGGATTCTACACTTAGAGGGTTATTCAATAAACGCCGAACTTGCCACCCAATTGCACCGGGCGCTGAAGTTTCCGTACGCTGCAATTTCGTGGCAGTTCGTCTGTTCAGAAAGCTGGAGATTCTCCAAATACAGGCGAATTGCCAGAGAAATACGGTGCAGTTTGCTGGAATTCGGCGTCCTTCAATGGCAGCGAAATTGTCCCATAGTTAATCTAATACAGTAATGGTGCAGCATTCGGCGGTAAGCTAATCGGCTGTCTTCGGCGGTGTACGTTGGACTAATCTGCTGTCTTCGGCGGTGTAAGGTGGGCTTAGGCTAGGGTCAGACTAACGCGTTTTTCATGTTGTCCGTGAAAAAGTGCGTTCGAACGAATGGACGTATTTCTTCACGGAATACGCGATAGCGGTCATACAATGCGCATTGTCGTCCGTGATTTTGTACGGATCATCAATTAAACCCTTTTTGCATCTGGACGTTATGTTAGCCGGACATTAGCAGCGTCTGACGTCTCCTAATCACGCACACACGCCGCTATGCGGACGCAGCGCACTCTGTACGTCCGTACTAGCGGTTTGACGTTCTAGAAAAAATGCGTTCGTTTGCCACTTGCGTTGCGCGGACAGACTTTCGTGCGGCCGTTCGTCGTATGTTCATTGGCATTGGACGTCATTTGCTGCTAGCACGGCCGTGATTTCGTGCGGCTAAACGCACGTTAATACTGCGCTCGTCTGACCTTAGCCTAATCGGCTGTCTTTGGCGGTGTACGGTGGGCTAATCGGCTGTCTTTGGCGGTGTACGGTGGGCTAATCGGCTGTCTTCGGCGGTGTACGGTGGGCTAATCGGCTGTCTTCGGCGGTGTACGGTGGGCTAATCGGCTGTCTTCGGCGGTGTACGGTGGGCTAATCGGCTGTCTTCGGCGGTGTACGGTGGGCTAATCGGCTGTCTTCGGCGGTGTACGGTGGGCTAATCGGCTGTCTTCGGCGTGTACGGTGGGCTAATCGGCTGTCTTCGCGGTGTACGGTGGGCTAATCGGCTGTCTTCGGCGGTGTACGGTGGGCTAATCGGCTGTCTTCGGCGGTGTACAGTGGACTAATAGGCTGTCTTCGGCGGTGTACGGTGGGCTAATCGGCTGTCTTCGGCGGTGTACGGTGGGCAAATCGGCTGTCTTCGGCGGTGTAAGGTGAGCTAATTGGCTGTCTTCGGCGGTGTACAGTGGACTAATAGGCTGTCTTCGGCGGTGTACGGTGGGCTAATCGGCTGTCTTCAGCAGCATTCGGCAAACTGGAATCACTGAATCACACCAAAGTGCGCGAAACGAAAGAGCACCGAGGCACCTACTTTGATTAGGCAATTAATTTCACTAGTGCTGCAGCATATGAATTATACATGTTGCAGGGCAGCACCTGTGCTTTTACTTTGAATGAAACAGTAATATGCATCCAGGAAAACATGATGGGCCAAGTTTTCCTGAACACCTACAGGGCTATTCAGAAAGAGGTGAAAACCTGAGAATGACTGGAGAAGTGAAAATAGCCAAACCAGAAAAATTCTCCCATTTATCTCACTTTCCAAATTGGCTATTTTGTCTAGATTGTTCATTCTCCTACCAATTCTCAAGGTTTTCACCTCTCTCTGAATAGCCCTGCTAGTATTTCATGCAGAGGGGAAGCACAGGGGAAGTGCTGCCCTACAACATGTATAATTCATATGTAGCAGGAAGGAAATCAAGGCAGGTCATCTGGGATTCCTTACTTGCAGCGTATGGGTTATACATGCTGTGGGGTGGCGTTTTTCATCAGAAGCTAGATATTAGGGATGTGCGTTTCGGGTTTCGGAATTTCGGAATTTTCCCGATTCGTGTTTTCGGATGCGGCCGCATTTCCGAAACTTTTTAGATCCGAAAATGTCAGATCCGAAACGTTTTCCGAGCCGAAACGAAATATTTTCGGATTTTTCGAATGGACTTGAAATGTGTCAAACGAGGAGAACAGACGTTCGGAAAAAAAAAATTCTACGAAAACGAAAATTTTCTAAAAAACGAAAATTTTCTGAAAACGAAAATATTCCGAAAAACGAAAAGTCGATAAAAAAAACGAGCAAAGTGACATGAAAAATACGAAATTTGGCCGATATTCCGAAAAATGTACAATTCCGAAAAACGAAAATTTCAGAAATCACGAAAAGTTTGATACAAAAACCGAGCAAAGTGACACGAAAATACGAAAAATGGTCGATATTCCGAAAAAAAAATGTACCCGAAAAACGAGCCGAACCGAATCGAATCGAAACCGAAATCGCTCGAAACGAGCCGATTCGAAAAGTTTAAAAATCCGAAAAATCGAACCGAATCGAACCGAAAAAAAAAAAATCGGTGCACAAGCCTACTAGATATGTCATGAGACGCTGAGGGAAAGTCCTCCCATAGTGAACCCCCCCCCGTGTTTTAAATTTATTTATAAAGTGTTTTAGCAGGAAGGACACATTGAGATTTCTCTGATTTTCAGTATGTCCTGGGTTCAAGAACATTAAAATGTTACAGAAACACAAAGTAATACAATGCAAGATATTACAAACATAAATATACAGATTAACTCAGAAAATAAAAATGTAGCAAATATAGTCACTATGTTACATGTTTACAGGTGCATTCTGTATATAGTCACTGTGTTACATGTTTACAGGCGCATTCTGTATATAGTCACTGTGTTACATGTTTACAGGTGCATTCTGTATATAGTCACTGTGTTACATGTTTACAGGCGCATTCTGTATATAGTCACTGTGTTACATGTTTACAGGTGCATTCTGTATATAGTCACTGTGTTACATGTTTACAGGTGCATTCTGTATATAGTCACTGTGTTACATGTTTACAGGTGCATTCTGTATATAGTCACTGTGTTACATGTTTACAGGCGCATTCTGTATATAGTCACTGTGTTACATGTTTACAGGTGCATTCTGTATATAGTCACTGTGTTACATGTTTACAGGTGCATTCTGTATATAGTCACTGTGTTACATGTTTACAGGTGCATTCTGTATATAGTCACTGTGTTACATGTTTACAGGTGCATTCTGTATATAGTCACTGTGTTACATGTTTACAGGCGCATTCTGTATATAGTCACTGTGTTACATGTTTACAGGTGCATTCTGTATATAGTCACTGTGTTACATGTTTACAGGTGCATTCTGTATATAGTCACTGTGTTACATGTTTACAGGTGCATTCTGTATGTAGTCACTGTGTTACATGTTTACAGGCGCATTCTGTATATAGTCACTGTGTTACATGTTTACAGGTGCATTCTGTATATAGTCACTGTGTTACATGTTTACAGGCGCATTCTGTATATAGTCACTGTGTTACATGTTTACAGGCGCATTCTGTATATAGTCACTGTGTTACATGTTTACAGGCGCATTCTGTATATAGTCACTGTGTTACATGTTTACAGGTGCATTCTGTATATAGTCACTGTGTTACATGTTTACAGGCGCATTCTGTATATAGTCACTGTGTTACATGTTTACAGGTGCATTCTGTATATAGTCACTGTTACATGTTTACAGGTGCATTCTGTATATAGTCACTGTTACATGTTTACAGGTGCATTCTGTATATAGTCACTATGTTACATGTTTACAGGTGCATTCTGTATATAGTCACTGTTACATGTTTACAGGTGCATTCTGTATATAGTCACTGTGTTACATGTTTACAGGTGCAATCTGTATATAGTCACTGTGTTACATGTTTACAGGTGCATTCTGTATATAGTCACTGTTACATGTTTACAGGTGCATTCTGTATATAGTCACTGTGTTACATGTTTACAGGCACGTTCTGTATATAGTCACTGTGTTACATGTTTACAGGCGCATTCTGTATATAGTCACTTTGTTACATGTTTACCGGCGCATTCTGTATATAGCTACTATGTTACATGTTTCCAGGCGCATTCTGTATATAGTCACTATGTTACATGTTTACAGGCGCATTCTGTATATAGTCACTGTGTTACTTGTTTACAGGTGCAGTCTGTATATAGTCACTGTGTTACATGTTTACAGGTGCATTCTGTATATAGTCACTGTGTTAAATGATTACGGGCGCATTCTGTTTATAGTCACTGTGTTACATGTTTACAGGTGCATTCTGTATATAGTCACTGTGTTACATGTTTACAGGTGCATTCTGTATATAGTCACTGTGTTACATGTTTACAGGCGCATTCTGTATATAGTCACTGTGTTACATGTTTACAGGTGCATTCTGTATATAGTCACTGTGTTACATGTTTACAGGTGCATTCTGTATATAGTCACTGTTACATGTTTACAGGTGCATTCTGTATATAGTCACTATGTTACATGTTTACAGGTGCGTTCTGTATATAGTCACTGTTACATGTTTACAGGTGCATTCTGTATATAGTCACTGTGTTACATGTTTACAGGTGCAATCTGTATATAGTCACTGTGTTACATGTTTACAGGTGCATTCTGTATATAGTCACTGTGTTACATGTTTACAGGCGCATTCTGTATATAGTCACTGTGTTACATGTTTACAGGTGCATTCTGTATATAGTCACTGTGTTACATGTTTACAGGCGCATTCTGTATATAGTCACTATGTTACATGTTTACAGGCGCATTCTGTATATAGTCACTGTGTTACATGTTTACAGGTGCATTCTGTATATAGTCACTGTGTTACATGTTTACAGGTGCATTCTGTATATAGTCACTGTGTTACATGTTTACAGGCGTATTCTGTATATAGTCACTGTGTTACATGTTTACAGGCGCATTCTGTATATAGTCACTGTGTTACATGTTTACAGGTGCATTCTGTATATAGTCACTGTGTTACATGTTTACAGGTGCATTCTGTATATAGTCACTGTGTTACATGTTTACAGGTGCATTCTGTATATAGTCACTGTGTTACATGTTTACAGGTGCATTCTGTATATAGTCACTGTGTTACATGTTTACAGGCGCATTCTGTATATAGTCACTGTGTTACATGTTTACAGGCGCATTCTGTATATAGTCACTGTGGTACATGTTTACAGGTGCATTCTGTATATAGTCACTGTGTTACATGTTTACAGGTGCATTCTGTATATAGTCACTGTGTTACATGTTTACAGGTGCATTCTGTATATAGTCACTGTGTTACATGTTTACAGGCACATTCTGTATATAGTCACTGTGTTACATGTTTACAGGCGCATTCTGTATATAGTCACTGTGTTACATGTTTACAGGCGCATTCTGTATATAGTCACTGTGTTACATGTTTACAGGTGCATTCTGTATATAGTCACTGTGTTACATGTTTACAGGTGCATTCTGTATATAGTCACTGTTACATGTTTACAGGTGCATTCTGTATATAGTCACTGTTACATGTTTACAGGTGCATTCTGTATATAGTCACTATGTTACATGTTTACAGGTGCATTCTGTATATAGTCACTGTTACATGTTTACAGGTGCATTCTGTATATAGTCACTGTGTTACATGTTTACAGGTGCAATCTGTATATAGTCACTGTGTTACATGTTTACAGGTGCATTCTGTATATAGTCACTGTTACATGTTTACAGGTGCATTCTGTATATAGTCACTGTGTTACATGTTTACAGGCACGTTCTGTATGTAGTCACTGTGTTACATGTTTACAGGCACATTCTGTATATAGTCACTTTGTTACATGTTTACCGGCGCATTCTGTATATAGCTACTATGTTACATGTTTCCAGGCGCATTCTGTATATAGTCACTATGTTACATGTTTACAGGCGCATTCTGTATATAGTCACTGTGTTACTTGTTTACAGGTGCAGTCTGTATATAGTCACTGTGTTACTTGTTTACAGGTGCAGTCTGTATATAGTCACTGTGTTAAATGATTACGGGCGCATTCTGTTTATAGTCACTGTGTTACATGTTTACAGGTGCATTCTGTATATAGTCACTGTGTTACTTGTTTACAGGTGCAGTCTGTATATAGTCACTGTGTTACATGTTTACAGGTGCAGTCTGTATATAGTCACTGTGTTAAATGATTACGGGCGCATTCTGTTTATAGTCACTGTGTTACATGTTTACAGGTGCATTCTGTTTATAGTCACTGTGTTACATGTTTACAGGTGCATTCTGTATATAGTCACTGTGTTACTTGTTTACAGGTGCAGTCTGTATATAGTCACTGTGTTACATGTTTACAGGTGCAATCTGTACATAGTCACTATGTTACATGTTTACAGGTGTATTCTGTATATAGTCACTGTTACATGTTTACAGGTGCATTCTGTATATAGTCACTGTGTTACATGTTTACAGGCGCGTTCTGTATGTAGTCACTGTGTTACATGTTTACAGGTGCATTCTGTATATAGTCACTGTTACATGTTTACAGGTGCATTCTGTATAAAGTCACTGTGTTACATGTTTACAGGTGCATTCTGAATATAGTCACTATGTTACATGTTTACAGGTGCATTCTGTATATAGTCACTGTGTTACATGTTTACATGTGCATTCTGTATATAGTCACTATGTTACATGTTTACAGGCGCTTTCTGTATATAGTCACTGTGTTACATGTTTACAGGAGCATTCTGTATATAGTCACTGTGTTATATGTTTACAGGTGCATTCTGTATATAGTCACTGTGTTACATGTTTACAGGCGCATTCTGTATATAGTCACTGTGTTACATGTTTACAGGTGCATTCTGTATATAGTCACTATGTTACATGTTTACAGGTGCATTCTGTATATAGTCACTGTGTTACATGTTTACAGGTGCATTCTGTATATAGTCACTGTGTTACATGTTTACGGGGGCATTCTGTATATAGTCACTGTGTTACATGTTTACAGGTGCATTCTGGATATAGTCACTGTGTTACATGTTTACAGGTGCATTCTGTATATAGTCACTGTGTTACATGTTTACGGGGGCATTCTGTATATAGTCACTATATGAAATAATGTGTAGTAATACATTATGCTGTCTCTTTTTAACTCGCTCACCCTCTGGGAAATGAGAAGGTGAATTAGTGCAGCGACATTGTTTGCTTTTTAAGTGAATAATAACGCCGCTGCCTTAGAGAGAAATAAAATTTGCAATTGTTTTTTTTTTTTTTATAATACTGATGTGCAGGATTCTGATGTCTTGTGAGAAATTATATGACAGGGCTTCTAATACCATTTGATTTTGCAGAGGTGCTCTATGTACATTTTGTCTTTATTTAGAGTGATCCCTGTACCTTTATTATCTGCCCTTTAGACAGAGGCCTGTGTTGCCTTATAGGAGCGCCAGCCCTGGCCGCCGGCTACACTAGTGCATTGTTGTGTACGGATTGTTGGTGATGTCGAGGCGCGCATGCTGGGCTCACACACTTACACAGGGTTTTTCCTCTTGTTGGAATTCCCAATCCGTATCTCTGCCCCCTCGAGGCGCTCTCTTCTGCTTTTCCACTTGTTCGATATGACCACCGAGTGTATGGCGTGGGCTTCTTTCAGGTCCAGGCTCCACCACGGCTCCTCCTCCCAGCTAGTTTGAGCGCAGGGTATTTCATTTAAGCCAACGTTTTCTTTGACGCCATCGATGGCGCGTTCAGGCCCAGTCCGGGGATCCTGTTGGGGTGTGGAGCTCTGACTGACACTCACAAAGCAACTTAGATCGATGGCTGCAGACAAAACGCAGCATGTCACACACAGAGCAAGAACAAAGTGTGAGCCTTCATCTAAAGCATCACCATCTAAAGAGTGACACTGAGGGGTTAAATGAATGCAGGAGAAGGAGGTGACCCTGATGGGGTTAAATGAATGCAGGAGAAGGAGGTGACCCTGATGGGGTTAAATGAATGCAGGAGAAGGAGGTGACCCTGATGGGGTTAAATGAATGCAGGAGAAGGAGGTGACCCTGATGTGGTTAAATGAATGCAGGAGAAGGAGGTGACCCTGATGGGGTTAAATGAATGCAGGAGAAGGAGGTGACCCTGATGGGGTTAAATGAATGCAGGAGAAGGAGGTGACCCTGATGGGGTTAAATGAATGCAAGAGAAGGAGGTGACCCTGATGGGGTTAAATGAATGCAGGAGAAGGAGGTGCCCTGATAGGGCTAAATGAATGCAGGAGAAGGAGGTGACGCTGAAGGGGTTAAATGAATGCAGGAGAAGGAGGTGACACTGATGGGGTTAAATGAATGCAGGAGAAGGAGGTGCCCTGATAGGGTTAAATGAATGCAGGAGAAGGAGGTGACGCTGAAGGGGTTAAATGAATGCAGGAGAAGGAGGTGACACTGATGGGGTTAAATGAATGCAGGAGAAGGAGGTGACGCTGAAGGGGTTAAATGAATGCATGAGAAGGAGGTGACACTGATGGGGTTAAATGAATGCAGGAGAAGGAGGTGACCCTGATGGGGTTAAATGAATGCAGGAGAAGGAGGTGACCCTGATGGGGTTAAATTAATGTTGCAACTGGACATGCAGATAGGGAGCACAGGAAGGAGCTGCCCTGTAACATACAGAAGGGGAGTGCAGGAAGGGTCATGGGTCACCCAACCCAGGAGGGCGAGGACATGAGCCCAGGGGTGCAGTGACACACTGAAGGCAGGAATGTGGCAACAAGGAGGTTTTAGGTAATGGTAGAAGATGTGGGGTGAGGCTGGAATACGGCCAGTTAAAGATATAGATAAACAGACAGGACAGAAAAGGGGCTGACACAGCTACACACGGAACTCCGGACAGAGAGGGGGTTAACTAGAGACAGATGGACAGAGCAGGAACAGGGCTGACACACAGAGAGACAGGACAGGAAGGGGTTGATTTACAGACAAAAGGATTGGGAAGAAACAGGATTACTGATATACAGGGTAGACATGCGCATTATGTTTCGTTTCGGATTTTTTTGTACCGTTTTTTTCCCATTTCGGGTCATTTTAACCTTTTTTTAAAATTTTGGGTCAAGCATTATTTTACCGCTATTCGTATTTTCGGACCGATCTGAAATTTCGAATGCACGGGTGTCGTTTTCCGCGATTTTACGGGTTATTTCATTTTTCAGATCACTTCATTTTTCGTTTTTATGCATAATTTTGTATTTTTAGTTGATTTGTAATTTCAGACGGCTGGTATTTCATATCATTTTTTTTGTTTTATGTGTTATTCTGTATTTTGGGATGATTTGTATTTCGTTTTTATGAGTAATTTAGTTTTTTATTAGTTATTTCAATCTGTGAAATAGATTAATGGCTGGTATTTTCATATTATTGGTAGTAAACATTTATTTTTGTTTAACTGCAGGAAAAAGTTTTTTTACGGATTTATTTTTTAGCATTTTTCTGGCATTTTCTGAGTGAAATTTTTGGTTCCCTAACTTATTTTAAAGAAACAAGGCTTTTTTCCCCAAGGTTTCAATGTAAAAAAAAATAGAATTTTTATTAAATATTTCTTAAACCATTTATTTTTTCCACTTGCAGCAAAAAGCCATTTTGTTTATTTTTAAAGATTATTGGGATTTTTAGGGTGAAATTTTATTGTTCCAATTTTTATTTTAAAATTAGGCTTTTTTTCCTTTCTGCAATGAATTGAATAGATGCAATGTTTCAGCACCATGGTTAGCTCCATAGCTGTCCATAGTGCTAAAGTGCTGATCTGAAACATAAGGGTCTATTCACTGAAAGGTGAAACTCTGGAGAACTTTTGGAGAAGTGAAAATTCGAGGTCAAAATAGCTAAACCAGAAAAATTCTCCCATTTATCTCTTTCCAAATAGTCTATTTTGACCTAGAATTTTCACTTCTCCAAACTTTCTCCCAGAGCTTCTCCTTTTAGTGAATAGACCTGATATTATTCTTTCATTGAAAATGTTTCAGGACCTTGGTTAGGGCTATGGAGCTCACCATGGTGCAGAAACATATTCAAATTATTATTCAGAGAGCACCGAAATGTCAGTGACATTTCGGTGCCGTTTTGTTCCCCGCACTTCGGGGCGATTCAGCAATTCTAGTTCGCCGACTCTGTGGTGTTTTTAAGTACAACTGCAGGGTCCCCGGAGTGCAGGGAAAACCCACCGCAAACCCGCCGAACACTCACTGAAAACCCACAGAAACTACCGCAAAAAACACGCAGAACATGCCGCAAAAAGCCGACAAGATACCAATCAGAGCGCAGAGCAGCTGCTGGAAAAAGCCGACACGCCGGCAAACGGGGTTAGAAAAGATAAAAAACAGTATGCTTGAAAGTTTCAAAATTGTAACACTGTTTGCAAAAAAACTACTGAACGAAAATGGCTTGAATTTATATATAAAGATCCTATGAATGATAATAAAAAATGGTCTTTTACAGAAAAAATAAACAAAAAAAAAAAGAAAAATCCCAAAAATCCCTAAAAGATCCTAAAAAAGTCAATAAATAAATATACTATTTGCTGCAGATTAAAATAATAAACGGTTTATTAGATATTGGATTAAAACGGGATTATTTTTAACAATGAACCCTATGGGAGTCGTCTGATTAAACCTGTCGAATGAAACCACTGACCATCAGGGCATTTCACAGACATTTCTCTGCTGTTCAATGTGAATAGATTAACCATTACTTCTCTATGGGGGATTTCACTGCCGCCGAACAGCACCATATTTCACTGGCAATTCGCCAAAATTTGAAAAACTGCCTGCTTAGTGAAAATGGCCACAAAATGTCACCGTATGCTGAATTTCAGTGTCTGGTTACATTTCTTCGACATTTTGGACCTCTCTGAGGTCCCCCTTATGTTTAAGATCAGCAGTTCAGCACCATGGACAGCTATGGAGCTAACCATTATACTGAAACATCGTATCTCTATTCATTTCATTGCAGAATGGAAAAATGCTTTGTTTTAAAAGTAGGAACAATAAAATTTCACCCAAAAAGCCAGAAAAATGCTTAATTTTTTTTAAACAAAATGACTTTTTGCTGCAAGTGTAAAAAATATTTAATAAAAAGGGGAATATTTTTTACATCAAAACTTATGGGATTCTCCTGTTTAAACCTGGCAAACTGAATCACCGAAAATCATGGTATTTCACTGACATAAAATCCCCAAAAATACAGAAAAGTCCAAAAAAAAATAAACAAAATTCCTTTTTTTTACTGCAAGTGATAAAAATAAGCGATTTAAGAAATACTTAAAAAAATCCCTGTTTTTTTTATTAACATTAAAATCTATAGGCGAATCCAATAGGTTTCAATGTTAAACAAATCTCCATTTTTATTACTTTGAAATCATTTTGTTCCATTTTGGGTCATTTTCGGATCATCATGCCGTTCAAACATTTTGCTTAGTCGTTTTCGTTGTGTTATTCCGCGATTCGGAATTTCAGACGCCAATATTACATTTATAGGAGACGTAAAAAAATAATATTGTGACTTTCGTTGGAATTTCAATTCGTAACGAAACGCACATGTCTAATACAGGGGAACTGATGGCGTAAGTCCAGCGATGCTGAGAGTGGGAGTCCAAGGAGGCGGGAAATCAGGCAGCGAGGTAGGGAACAGCAGCAGATGAGGGACTTTAATAACAGATGAGGTCACCGCAAACAAATAAGGGTCCTTGATAACAGATGAGGGTAGGCATGTGCTGGCCATTGGGGCTACAGGGAGATTCCCGGTGGGCCGGTGGTTCAGTGGGCTGGTGTGGATGCTGGTTCACCGTTTCCTCACTGTCTGTAAAACCGACGCAGTCTCATATTGCGGCCACCGTGCCGGTGAGACCCGCTGCATATCCGCCTCACGTTAAGACATGGTGCGTGCTCAACCTCAGCCGCTGCAGCAGCTTTACCCAATCGCTCTGCAGCAGCTCCAGTTTCTGCAGAGAGATTGGATGAATTGGTGCCCATTTATTTATATATTTTTATATATTTTTATCCCAATATCCTTTAAATATACTCGAGGTTTATTTGCCACTCTATGACATCATCTAAAGCTCAGAGAAAACTTAAAGAATATACATGAAATCATATTTAGTTGCTTTTTGTGCAATAATTATGGTTTATATACTATTTTTGTGCGTGTTTGCATAATGAAAGTGGCCCAGTCTGGATGAAGTGCGGGGCCATTTTTTTGTCCCAGTCCAGCCCTGGATGAGGGTCTATGATGGTAGATGAGGGTCACAGCAAACAACTAAGGGTATTCAAGCGTGGTGTCCAATAGAGAGCAGTCCAAAAGAGTAGTCAGGGGGCAAGCCAAGGTACGAGTGCCGGCAGAGAGTAACAAATCCGGTAATCCAAGCAAGAGGGTCTGGTACACGAATAAACAGATCAGGCTTCTTGCTGGAGGATAAAAACTGGACACTGAGCAATGCTCAAGCACAGGCTCATTGCTGCTACACCGTTTTGTAGGGAAACACCAGGCCAGGAGATTGGACACACCTGAGTCTGCTGCAGAGCATGATGAGAAACCCAGATCACAATAAGGCAGCAGCTTACAAGTACTGCCCAGCTGGATTCAAGGTGGGGCAGCACCAGATCTGCTTTTCTTGTGCTGCCGGTGGCGAGGGCAGTGACAGGAAGGAGCTGTCCTGTGGCACGCAGAGGGGAAGCACAGGAAGGAGCTGCCCCATGACATGCAGAGGGGGAGTGCAGGAAGGAGCTGCCCTGTGACATGCAGAGGGGGAGCGCAGGAAGGAGCTGCCCTGTGAAATGCATAGGGGGAGCACAGGAAGGAGCTGCCCTGTGAAATGCATAAGGAGAGCCCAGGAAGGAGCTGCCCTGTGACATGCATAGGGGGAGCATAGGAAGGGGCTGCCCTGTGACATGCAGAGGGGGAACATAGGAAGGACCTGCCCTGTGACATGCAGAGGGGGAGCGCAGGAAGGAGCTGCCCCATGACATCCAGAGGGGGAGTGCAGGAAGGAGCTGCCCCATGACATCAAGAGGGGGGAGTGCAGGAAGGAGCTGCCTGTGATATGCAGAGGGGGAGCACAGGAAGGAGCTGCCTGTGATATGCAGAGGGGGAGCATAGAAAGAAGCTGCCCTGTAACATGCACAGAGGGAGCATAGGAAGGATCTGTCCTGTGGCACGCAGAGGGGAAGCACAGGAAGGAGCTGCCCCATGACATGCAGAGGGGGAATGCAGGAAGGAGCTGCCCCGTGACATGCAGAGGGGGAGCGCAGGAAGGAGCTGCCCTGTGACATACAGAGGGAGCATAGGAAGGAGCTGTCCTGTGAAATGCATAGGGGGAGCACAGGAAGGAGCTGCCCTGTGAAATGCATAATGAGAGCCCAGGAAGGAGCTGCCCTGTGACATGCATAGGGGGAGCATAGGAAGTGCTGCCCTGTGACATGCATAGGGGGAGCATAGGAAGGGGCTGCCCTGTGACATGCATAGGGGGAACATAGGAAGGACCTGCCCTGTGACATGCAGAGGGAGAGCACAGGAAGGAGCTGCCCCATGACATCCAGAGGGGGAGTGCAGGAAGGAGCTACCCCATGACATCCAGAGGGGGAGTGCAGGAAGGAGCTGCCTGTGATATGCAGAGGGGGAGCACAGGAAGGAGCTGCCTGTGATATGCAGAGGGGGAGCATAGCAAGAAGCTGCCCTGTAACATGCACAGAGGGAGCATAGGAAGGAGCTGCCCTGTGACATGCAGAGGGGGAGCATAGGAAGGGCTGCCCTGTAACATGCACAGGGGGAGCATAGGAAGGGCTGCCCTGTAACATGCACAGGGGGAGCATGGGAAGGAGCTTCCCTGTGACATTTTGAGGGGCAGCATAGGAAGGGGCTGCACTGTGACATGCAGAGATTGCGAGAGGAAATCAATGACCTGATCCTGGCAGATTACATGGGATCCCGCTTTGGTTAATAAATGGTTTCACATATTGCAGGGCAGCACTTTCCATGCAATGCCCTTCAGCATGTATATCTTATTATTTTCAGAAAGCCAGGGAGACTGTGACATCACAGACAATCATCCCATATATCTGTAAAAATACATCTTCTATAGTCACACTCCCCATTAATTGATGTTATGTGTCCCCTGATCCCTGTAACATGGGGGGGGATACTCTCCTGAATATTCCTGCAGTACCGGCATGCATCACAACCATTACAGTCAGAGGAAGTGGTTACGGTGCCTGCAGTGTCTATAAAGTCCGGTGACTGGATCCTGCATTAACCTATACAGAGGTGTCTCACCTTCTGGCTTTTCACATTTTGAGGCTTGTGACGTGGTGATGTAAGTGAGGAGGAGCAGGAAGCGCTTCATCCTAAGGAGAGAGAGGGACATGTACAGCACGACCCGTCACATCATGATACCTGACCCTGAAACTCCAAGGGGACTGTGAATCACAGAGAACCCAAACCCGCTGACACTGACGGAGTATGACAGAAAGAGGACCTACCCCACCAAAAGCAAGGGCGTACGGGGGGGGGGGCAATAAATCCAAACTTTTAATGGTTTCCACACCTTGGTAAATGTTCCCTCACTATTCATCGGCTCCAAGAAACCTCTGGATTTCAGAGAATCCACTCGCACATCTTCACGTGCAAAGACACTGAAAAATGTCCACTCGCACACCTCCACGTGCAACAACACCAAGAAATGTCCACTCGCACACCTCCACGTGCAACGACACCAAGAAATGTCCACTCGCACACCTCCACGTGCAACAACACCAAGAAATGTCCACTCGCACACCTCCACGTGCAACAACACCAAGAAATGTCCACTCGCACACCTCCGCGTGCAACAACACCAAGAAATGTCCACTCGCACACCTCAATGTGCCACGACACCAAGAAATGTCCACTCGCACACCTCCACGTGCAACGACACCAAGAAATGTCCACTCGCACACCTCCACGTGCAACGACACCAAGAAATGTCCACTCGCACACCTCCACGTGCAACGACACCAACAGATATCCACTCGTACACCTCCACAAGCAACAACACCAACAAATGTCCACTCACACACCTCCACGTGCAACGACACCAACATATGTCCACTCGCACGTCTCCACGTGCAAAGACACTGAAAAATGTCCACTCGCACATCTCCACATGCAACAACACCAACAAATGTCCACTCACACATCTCCACTTCAAAGACATTGACTCTCACAAGGCCTTTGCTGGTGAGACTCGGGCCTGATTCTGGCAGCCCCATTTTCTGCCCAGTTCACAAGACCGTTGGAGACCAGCTATTACCTATACCCAGTGTGCCATCCAGGAATCCACACAAGATCTCCTCTGTCCTTTCTTACCACAGGTGTGGTCATTGAGGGTTGCCTCCTGGACTTTCTAGAATGAGTCATGCCCTGGAGTCAGGACTTCAACATCAAAGTCTTAGTGTGTTCTGGAACCTGTTCCTGTGGTACCTGTCTGCCAGTAGCCCTGCAGTGTGTTCCAGCCTTGCTAGAAGAGTGATGAAATGCAGGAAAACCCAAAGCACAGAAATTGTACACAATTTAAAATAATATAAAATATGTTTTCATTTCATTAACCCTTTCGCTGCTGAGGCTTTTCCCGCCCCTGTGCTGAGGTCATTTTTACCGGTTTTGCTCATCATGTTTAAACGTGTTTTGAAGCTTATTTTAGTATATGACCCAGACATATTATATATCGTTCTTTCCGTCAGACTCGGTAGATTCATAATATGTCATTATTATATGTATACGTTATGTTCTGTCTGTATATTATAACAAAAAATGCAATAAAATATGATTTTTCAATAATTTACAATGTGTAAAGTGTTTTTTTTTTCACATTTTAACATGCGAGCAATTGCGGTTATATTTTGTATGGGGTGCGCTTGTTAAAAAAAATTAGAAATGGGGTCTCGTTACATTTTTTTGGGGGAAAATTACTCGATTTTTAACAAACGCGCCGCATACAAAAATCGTTAGTGCAGCATCATTGTTCACATTATAATTGAAATGGGAACAATATTGCTGCATTAACGAACCAAAAAAAAGAAAAAAAACTTTTTTTATTTTTTAAATATTTTTTTATTTTTATTTTTTATTCTTTTTAAAAAACTTTTTTCACAGTCATGTTTGGTATCGTTGGAATGGCCATGCTCTGGCCGATCCAACAGTACCAAATATTAACCCCTAGCTGTTAATGACGCCAGTCCTCAGGGGGAGTTCCCGGAGGCTTGGCCGACATCCAAGATGTCGGCCAGCTCCGGGAAAGGATCACGAACCGGCGTTTTTCGGCGCTGATTCGTGATCCGGCCCCCATGGGGTTAATTCCAGGCACCGTTAGGAAGGGCAGGCTGTGCCCTTCCAAACGGTGCCTGGATTAACCCCCTGCACCCCGGCGATCGGGAGGGAGAGAGGTCCGAAGCACAGCACACGCGGGGGGCGCCTGAATTAGATGTCGTCGCGCCGCCGCGATGACATCTAATTCGGCCGCCGGCGGTTCCGGGTGCTGGGCTGACATCGAGGATGTCAGCTCGCACCGGGGGGCACAGCGATCGGCCGGAACCCAGCCGATCGCTGGCCCCAAAGGGAGGACGCGCTGAGCGCGTCCTCCGCACGGAACGCTACCTGGCCCCAAAGGGAGGACGCGCTGAGCGCGTCCACCGCAGTGAAAGGGTTAAATGTTACAAAATACAAACAAATCCTTAGCTCCGCCCATAGAGATCCTAATACGGGCCTGCGTGTTTCCATTTTTGGAGTGGACCATTCTCATTCTTAAAGACCACTTTTTTGTCCCAGCACTGCTTACACATCACCATGCAAAAAGACAACGAGAAATGTCCACACGCACAAAGACACCGACAAATATCTACACCAGTGTTTCTGAAACCTGTCCTCAGGTGCCCTCGGCCTCACCAGGTTTGCAGGATATATGAAGCCCAGCACAGGTGTTATGATTTGCTGCTCAGTGATTGCAGGATTCAGTCTGCATTTACCCAAGGTGATCTGCAAAACCTGGCCTGGTTGAGGGTCCCAAGGAGAGGTTTGGGAAACACTGCTCTACATGTACAAAGATGCTGACAAATGTCCACACGCACAAAGACACGACAAATGTCTACACAAACAAAGACACGACAAATGTCTACACAAACAAAGACACGACAAATGTCTACATGCACAAAGACACCGACAAATGACCACACGTACAAAGACACTGAAAAATATCCATGCACACAAAGACCCCGAAAAATGTCCACGCATACAAAGATGCCGAAAAATATCCACGCATACAAAGATGCCGAAAAATATCCACGCATACAAAGACCCCTAAAAATATCCACACATACAAAGACCCTGAAAAAATGTACACACATACAAAGACCCTGAAAAATGTCCACACGTACAATGACACCAGCAAATGACCACATTAATATTCAGAGAGAAATATTTTAAATAAAAGCAGAGATTTCTCACCTCTGTGATTCCAGGTAACTCTACGGGGAGGCACTGGGACCTCAGTTATTTATTGGCTTCAACCACTGGGCTCCAAAGTCCTCTAGCAAAATATTTGTCTTTAGCAAGAGCCCGGGGAGCCGAGCTTATACGCAAAACCACAAGCAACCGGACACTCTGAAAAACAACATATTGTGACACAAGCAGAGGAGAGAGTGTTTACATGTCTGAAGGCTCGTTTTATTGATTCCAGAAACAGATTCATACAGAGTGTCTGAATGGAAACAACAGGATACAAATCAAATCCTACTCCTTGATATGGAGTCTAACTAAACGACAGGTCTTCCCTCACTATCTACACGGGGCAGCTGAGCCGCTTACCCGGCAAAACCGTCAACAGGAACATAAGGAGCATTTACTTCCCTCAGCATTCAGGACTTGCTCTTTCTCTGCTGGTCCCAACAAACTATTGACAACCCAGGGAGAAGCTCAGCACCCTATACAGAATGGGGAGACTCAATCAGCAGGCAGCTGGGAATTAACCCTATACAGAATGGGGAGACTCAATCAGCAGGCAGCTGGGAATTAACCCTATACAGAATGGGGAGACTCAATCAGCAGGCAGCTGGGAATTAACCCTATACAGAATGGGGAGACACAATCAGCAGGCAGCTGGGAATTAACCCTATACAGAATGGGGAGACACAATCAGCTGGGAATTAACCCTATACAGACTGGGGAGACTCAATCAGCAGGCAGCTGGGAATTAACCCTATACAGAATGGGGAGACTCAATCAGCAGGCAGCTGGGAATTAACCCTATACAGAATGGGGAGACACAATCAGCAGCAGCTGGGAATTAACCCTATACAGAATGGGGAGACTCAATCAGCAGGCAGCTGGGAATTAACCCTATACAGAATGGGGAGACTCAGTCAGCAGGCAGCTGGGAATTAACCCTATACAGAATGGGGAGACACAATCAGCAGGCAGCTGGGAATTAACCCTATACAGAATGGGGAGACTCAATCAGCAGGCAGCTGGGAATTAACCCTATACAGAATGGGGAGACTCAATCAGCAGGCAGCTGGGAATTAACCCTATACAGAATGGGGAGACTCAGTCAGCAGGCAGCTGGGAATTAACCCTATACAGAATGGGGAGACACAATCAGCAGGCAGCTGGGAATTAACCCTATACAGAATGGGGAGACTCAGTCAGCAGGCAGCTGGGAATTAACCCTATACAGAATGGGGAGACACAATCAGCAGGCAGCTGGGAATTAACCCTATACAGAATGGGGAGACTCAATCAGCAGGCAGCTGGGAATTAACCCTATACAGAATGGGGAGACTCAATCAGCAGGCAGCTGGGAATTAACCCTATACAGAATGGGGAGACTCAATCAGCAGGCAGCTGGGAATTAACCCTATACAGAATGGGGAGACACAATCAGCAGGCAGCTGGGAATTAACCCTATACAGAATGGGGAGACACAATCAGCAGGCAGCTGGGAATTAACCCTATACAGAATGGGGAGACTCAATCAGCAGGCAGCTGGGAATTAACCCTATACAGAATGGGGAGACTCAATCAGCAGGCAGCTGGGAATTAACCCTATACAGAATGGGGAGACACAATCAGCAGGCAGCTGGGAATTAACCCTATACAGAATGGGGAGACTCAATCAGCAGGCAGCTGGAATTAACCCTATACAGAATGGGGAGACTCAATCAGCAGGCAGCTGGGAATTAACCCTATACAGAATGGGGAGACTCAATCAGCAGGCAGCTGGGAATTAACCCTATACAGAATGGGGAGACTCAATCAGCAGGCAGCTGGGAATTAACCCTATACAGAATGGGGAGACTCAATCAACAGGCATCTGGGAATTAACCCTATACAGAATGGGGAGACACAATCAGCAGGCAGCTGGGAATTAACCCTATACAGAATGAGGAGACACAATCAGCTGGGAATTAACCCTATACAGACTGGGGAGACACAATCAGCAGGCAGCTGGGAATTAACCCTATACAGACTGGGGAGACACAATCAGGAGGCAGCTGGGAATTAACCCTATACAGAGGGGAAAAGGCCTTTCTGCATTCACCCGTCGATGGATTAGTGACTTATCACACTGCCCCTAATCACCCTGTAACAATATGAAAAAACAGACATTGTGATAAACCAAATGTTAATGTAACAGATCTCAGTGCCCCAACAGGGTCACATCTGCCAATGCCACTTCCTTACTGGACCCCCGTGTTCCCCTCATGACTCTAGTGCTTTCCTTTAGTCCTTAGCCGCAGTTTAAAGATGGGTGCATGCAGAGAGCCTTGCTAGAGTCCCGCAGAAATAAGCTGTGGCTGTAGATCTGGAGCTACCCACACCATGAGTCGTGACTGCATGTAGCGGCGGCTCTAGACTCTGAGGTCCTAGACGAAACTTAAACACTGCGGCGACAATGAAAAAAATGCAAAGTACAGTAAGGTGGCACTATGAAACGCTGTCACCGATGCTCTAATGCAGTGTTTCCCAAACCTGTCCTCGGGACCCTCAACCAGGCCAGATTTTGCAGCTCACCTGGGGAAATACAGACTGAATCCTGCAATCACTGAGCAGCAAATCATATCACCTGTGCGGTGCTTCACATATCCTGCAAACCTGGTGAGGCGGGGAGTCCTGAGGACAGGTTTGAGAAACACTGCTCTAGTGGATGTTTCATGAATTTAGAGAGAGGCAGATGATCTGTTGGTGATGAGCTAAACTCATTTAACCCATCGTTAACACTTAGTGCAATTTCGTGGCAGGTCGTCTATCCGGAAAGCTGTCAATTCGCCAAATACTGGAAAATAGACAGCGAAAAACAGTGCAATTCATGGCAGATCGCTGCAATTCGCCGACAGGGAAATTCCCCATAGAGAAGCAATGGTTAATCTATTCACAGACACCGAACAGCAGAGAAATGTCAGTGAAATGCCACCGAAAGGTGGTTTCGTGCGACAGGTTTAACCTCTTCACTGCTGAGGCATTTCACCGCTTTGTGCGGAGCTCATTTTTAACGCTTTCGTTAATCATGTTTAGATGAGGGAAGAGCCTGTATCAATGGCGCCACCTAGAGGAAATGTGTATAAAGTGTTCCACGGAAATCTTATGGTATATATGTATATCGAACACTTTATCCACAATAAATATATTAAATGGAAAGTTTTTAAAAATGAATCAGCTGCTGTCTCTTTCGATAGGTGGTATATCCAAACCCACCAAAGGATAGTAAGTCAAAGGAAAGAGAAAAGGCGATCGAGTCAGTGCTTCCTTCAAAGAATGCCTTCTTTCTTTCTTTCTTTCTTTCTTTCTTTCTTTCTTTCTTTCTGTAAACCTTTAAAATAAACAGAACGCTGCCAAGTGTAGTAATCTTTCTACACAGCAGGGAATAATAGAAGAAAATGCACTCACATTTTGATGTGTCTCAATCAGACACCAGATGCTCCAGGCAGCCGGCAGTATTAGGTGGGAATGCCGGATTTCCCTCCAGGATATGCAGTCTTGTTAATCCAGTAATTGCTGGACACCAAATGTTGGTTTAAAAGGTATATTTATTAAAATATTTTAAAAGAATATTACCTAAACGCGTTTCGCGAGTTGCCTCGCTTCCTCAGTAGGTATGATGCTTATTGCACACAAGACTGTTTATATAGTTGGCTAAAAAACATTGAGAGGGAAAAACGGGAGGTGTCGTTAATTCAACATAACGATAAGAGATGGTCTTGTGTGTAGAGGACAGTAAATAAGAAGGACAGAAAAATAATGATGACTAAATGGCACTACTAATAAAAAAGATGGTGTGGTGACAAGTGTGGTGCAACCCGGAGCGAGTGGAGATGTGTCCCCGCTGAGAGATGTCAGGGATTATTATTCAATAAGAAATTTATACGAGACACAAATATCAATCGTTTATATTTCCTAGAAATTCTCCTAAATTCTTTTAATTGTCTGTGTTTTGCTTTGAAGAATACACTAATCAATAATCGGATAAAAATATATATATTTATTACGTATACAAAAAAGTTTCAAATCTCATATCATAAACAAAGATTTATAAACCACAAAATCCATCAGCGCATAAAAACTAACTTCACAATATATGTATCTCGTGTTAGTAACTGCATATATGATTAATATCATTTACCTTATCAGTTAGTAACTATACACAAATGGTTAATAAACATTTCTGCTTAATGAAAACAATTAACATGTATTTCCCAGCAAACCAATGTTTAACAAGCTAGATCTTGTAGAGATATATGTATCTCTCTATACTACGTGGCTCAACAAAAGATGAGCTATCACTTATTCTATTTTTAGAATGATAAGTAATAAAAACTTATTTAGTGAATTCTCCCCTAATATCGAGAATTAAACTTCTAATCTTCTGCTTTTTATATTGTAGTTATATAATTCCTTGCTTATTAATTTCAATCACAGTAATTTCCAAATTCAATATATATATTTGTATATCATCTTTGCAACAGTGTCTTTAGGATAAATCCTTATATCCGATTCTTCTTCATATCTCTATCTGCAGAATAGAAATATTTTAGATTCTGGATCTAACAATATCTGAGAAATCTCAGTCTATCTGTTGCAAGAAATACTCCAAATATATATAATTTATTAATCTTAAATTTGCTCTCTCATACATTACCTCCAATCTGGATTCAATGAGTTATAGCCTTGGAATATTCTTAGATTGTTTTGGAATATGTGAAAATTTTCAATATCAGATAATCAATGCATGTGAGTTAGAGATGTGTGAAATCTTGAGCGCATTGTGTCCTGGGATGGTCTGCTAGCGATGGTCTGCTAGCGATGGTCTGCTTGCGTGAATCTGTGTGAATGCATTATGTCCTGGAATAATCTGACTGCATCGTCGTGTCCTGGAAGTCTGAATGCATTGTTGTGTAAGTCTGAATGCCCTGTAACGAACAGTGCGGCTCCAATTATAGTCAATTTGACGTCACTAGTAATCTATTCTCTATATTAAATATAATATTTACCATCCTCAAGAGGGCAGTGTTGCACTTCAGATTAATTCCACCATTTAATTTTTATATCTCCTATCTCACGTCAAAGGTCAATCTGTCTTAACAAAGACCCTCTATTTTCAATATAGACTCTGAGTCTGTCCTGTCCAAATTAGATTTATATTTCCACTTCTCTCAAAGTTTTTACTAGGTCTCTTTATCAGTTGAATTCCTTTCTCTGTTAAAATCACAGAATCTCTTCTTAATTAGTAATTATACTATTTACCAATCCTATACTCTACAATATTTATTGGAGCATCTATTTTCTACTGTAAATATAATAAAATATACCTTGATTTATAAGAATATATTTTGTGAATATAAACATACATTACAAAAATTTTAACTTTTATTCCTATACCCAAAGAGAAAATATCTTTTTGTTTTGAAGACTTAAGACAAACTAATAAATTTAATTATGACAGGCTTCAGCATAATATCACATAAAGACATTTTAAGGTTCCCTCATGTCTGGCATTTATAGAAACAAAAACATTCTTAAAATTTCACCTAGCCGTGAACTATTTAAAAAAATCTCTGTTCATTTCTAAAACTAGGGAAAATTGAAAAAAAAAAAAGACTTTCCATTTAAAACAAAATGGCTACAGGCATCCATTTTAATTTTTCTCTGTAATATACCCGACAGAGAGACCGCAGAGGGTTTTGTCTGCAGTGAATGAAAACAGTCTACAGAGGACTATGGATCAGGACAGCTCATTTATTCCTTATGAGCAGAGAATCACAGAGGACATTCAGCTGTGGAGACCCCAAGTGTTGGGGCCTCAGCCCACTGCGAGCCATGGAGACCAGTTGGTGCACTGGCTGCGTGCCGCACTCGATCTAGAGTGCAAATACGAGGACTTGCTGCAATGTGTGAGTGAGGAGGATTGGGAAGCTGACGAGAAGCCTCCCCCAGGCTATGTGTTCCGCAGTCCTGGCCCAGTATGGATCTACCTTAAGGGGGGAGACAATTATGGCAGTCCACAAGCTGCCAGAGATGCAGAATTGTGCGCCATCCAGGGGCGCTACCTGGACGTTTATGAGGACTCTGCCTTTTGGCCCGTGCTAATGGGACTCACTGCTGAGGAATGGGCACTCGAAATGGACTTAAAAAGTTTACAGACTGCAGCCCAGCTACAAGTCCTCGAGACCCCTGGAGCAAGCCTCCCCCCACCAGCCAGCGGGAAGCGGAAGAAAAAGAGGGGTGGCCGAGTCAAATCAGACCACAGCAAAACACCATCACAGCCCGAGGATTACAGCATTAAGCCATCTTCCAGCGGGCAGTATCAGGTCACCAGAGAGACTGACACCCAGGCTGTTCCCCTCATGAGAGTTGGGGCCACACAGACAATGGACGATCTGGTCAGCTTGTTACAGGCTGAATTACTTGCTGCTCGGGCACAGATAATGGCCCTGACAGAGACATTGCAAGACCATCAGACCGAACTGCGAACTGTCACGGAGGAGAGAGATGGTCGCTGCATGGAAGTGCAAGAACAGTCAGTCACTATACAAAAATTGTCATCCCAGCTGCAGGTCTGTGAGGACTGTAACCACACCCTACACAAGGAGCTCAGTAAAGCCCACACTCAAATACAGAAGCTGGAGCGTGGTTCCCGTGTAATGATTGAACAGCTGGAGGACGAGCGGCGAACTGGAGCTGCTCTACATGCAGAGCTGACCACTTGCCAGGTTCGTCTGGAGCTCTGGGAGCAGGAGTTGGGGCAGACACAGCTCTCCCGGGACACTATGCAGGCACGGGCCTGTGAGAAGGGTGAGGAAATACGGTTGCTCCAGAACCAGCTCCAGCTGTGCCAACGTCAGCTGCTGTATCAACATATTTGTGGCCATGAATTATACTGCAGAGAGACGCTTACCAGCAGTGTGTGGATTCATATGCTGCATTATTTATACCGCAGAGAGGTGCTTCCCAGCAGTGTGTGGATTCATATGCTGCATTAATTATACCGCAGAGAGGTGCTTCCCAGCAGTGTGCGGATTCATATGCTGCATTAATTATACTGCAGAGAGGCGCTTCCCAGCAGTGTGCGGATTCATATGCTGCATTAATTATACTGCAGAGAGGTGCTTCCCAGCAGTGTGTGGATTCATATGCTGCATTAATTATACCGCAGAGAGGTGCTTCCCAGCAGTGTGCGGATTCATATGCTGCATTAATTATACTGCAGAGAGGTGCTTCCCAGCAGTGTGCGGATTCATATGCTGCATTAATTATACTGCAGAGAGGTGCTTCCCAGCAGTGTGCGGATTCATATGCTGCATTAATTATACTGCAGAGAGGTGCTTCCCAGCAGTGTGTGGATTCATATGCTGCATTAATTATACTGCAGAGAGGCGCTTCCCAGCAGTGTGTGGATTCATATGCTGCATTAATTATACTGCAGAGAGGTGCTTCCCAGCAGTGTGCGGATTCATATGCTGCATTAATTATACCGCAGAGAGGTGCTTCCCAGCAGTGTGTGGATTCATATGCTGCATTAATTATACCGCAGAGAGGCGCTTCCCAGCAGTGTGCGGATTCATATGCTGCATTAATTATACTGCAGAGAGGCGCTTCCCAGCAGTGTGTGGATTCATATGCTGCATTATTATACTGCAGAGAGGTGCTTCCAGCAGTGTGTGGATTCATATGCTGCATTAATTATACCGCAGAGAGGTGCTTCCCAGCAGTGTGTGGATTCATATGCTGCATTAATTATACTGTAGAGGCGCTTCCCAGCAGTGTGTGGATTCATATGCTGCATTATTTATACCGCAGAGAGGTGCTTCCCAGCAGTGTGTGGATTCATATGCTGCATTAATTATACGCAGAGAGGTGCTTCCCAGCAGTGTGCGGATTCATATGCTGCATTAATTATACTGCAGAGAGGTGCTTCCCAGCAGTGTGCGGATTCATATGCTGCATTAATTATACTGCAGAGAGGTGCTTCCCAGCAGTGTGTGGATTCATATGCTGCATTAATTATACCGCAGAGAGGTGCTTCCCAGCAGTGTGCGGATTCATATGCTGCATTAATTATACTGCAGAGAGGTGCTTCCCAGCAGTGTGCGGATTCATATGCTGCATTAATTATACTGCAGAGAGGTGCTTCCCAGCAGTGTGCGGATTCATATGCTGCATTAATTATACTGCAGAGAGGTGCTTCCCAGCAGTGTGTGGATTCATATGCTGCATTAATTATACCGCAGAGAGGTGCTTCCCAGCAGTGTGCGGATTCATATGCTGCATTAATTATACTGCAGAGAGGTGCTTCCCAGCAGTGTGCGGATTCATATGCTGCATTAATTATACTGCAGAGAGGTGCTTCCCAGCAGTGTGTGGATTCATATGCTGCATTAATTATACCGCAGAGAGGCGCTTCCCAGCAGTGTGTGGATTCATATGCTGCATTAATTATACTGCAGAGAGGCGCTTCCCAGCAGTGTGTGGATTCATATGCTGCATTAATTATACTGCAGAGAGGTGCTTCCCAGCAGTGTGCGGATTCATATGCTGCATTAATTATACCGCAGAGAGGTGCTTCCCAGCAGTGTGTGGATTCATATGCTGCATTAATTATACTGTAGAGGCGCTTCCCAGCAGTGTGTGGATTCATATGCTGCATTATTTATACCGCAGAGAGGTGCTTCCCAGCAGTGTGTGGATTCATATGCTGCATTAATTATACCGCAGAGAGGTGCTTCCCAGCAGTGTGCGGATTCATATGCTGCATTAATTATACTGCAGAGAGGTGCTTCCCAGCAGTGTGCGGATTCATATGCTGCATTAATTATACTGCAGAGAGGTGCTTCCCAGCAGTGTGTGGATTCATATGCTGCATTAATTATACCGCAGAGAGGTGCTTCCCAGCAGTGTGCGGATTCATATGCTGCATTAATTATACTGCAGAGAGGTGCTTCCCAGCAGTGTGTGGATTCATATGCTGCATTAATTATACTGCAGAGAGGTGCTTCCAGCAGTGTGCGGATTCATATGCTGCATTAATTATACTGCAGAGAGGTGCTTCCCAGCAGTGTGTGGATTCATATGCTGCATTAATTATACTGCAGAGAGGCGCTTCCCAGCAGTGTGTGGATTCATATGCTGCATTAATTATACTGCAGAGAGGTGCTTCCCAGCAGTGTGCGGATTCATATGCTGTATTAATTATACCGCAGAGAGGTGCTTCCAGCAGTGTGTGGATTCATATGCTGCATTAATTATACCGCAGAGAGGCGCTTCCCAGCAGTGTGCGGATTCATATGCTGCATTAATTATACTGCAGAGAGGCGCTTCCCAGCAGTGTGTGGATTCATATGCTGCATTAATTATACCGCAGAGAGGTGCTTCCCAGCAGTGTGTGGATTCATATGCTGCATTAATTATACTGTAGAGGCGCTTCCCAGCAGTGTGTGGATTCATATGCTGCATTAATTATACTGCAGAGAGGTGCTTCCCAGCAGTGTGTGGATTCATATGCTGCATTAATTATACTGCAGAGAGGTGCTTCCCAGCAGTGTGTGGATTCATATGCTGCATTAATTATACTGCAGAGAGGTGCTTCCCAGCAGTGTGTGGATTCATATGCTGCATTAATTATACCGCAGAGAGGCGCTTCCCAGCAGTGTGTGGATTCATATGCTGCATTAATTATACCGCAGAGAGGTGCTTCCCAGCAGTGTGCGGATTCATATGCTGCATTAATTATACCGTAAAGAGGCGCTGCCCAGCAGTGTGTGGATTCATATGCTGCATTAATTACACTGCAGAGAGATGCTTCCCAGTAGGGATGAGCTGCTCGGTTCGGAGTTCGGCCCAAACTTTGGTTGTTCGAAAGTTCGTGAATTTCAAACTTTTTGGGTATTCGGTTCGAGTTCGAAAAAAAAAAAGAAATTTTGAAAAAAGTATAGAAAATGCTTAAAAAAATACAAAAAAATCTAGAAATAAACGGACTCTTTACTGCAGAATATTATAAGCAACGGTTTATTAGATATTAAATTAAAAACTAATGTGTACGTGGAAAGATCTCAACTCTAAATGACCTCTGTTCACAAACGGGCATAACACCAGGTGTTTTTGTCTGGTCTAATCAATTTGATACATTGTACACTATACTGAGGTACTGAGGGGGTGGGGTAATGTCTGCTTCTGATTGAGATTTGAGAATTAATTTCCCTCCTAAGGCTGGGGTCAGACCAGCGCACTTTTAACGTGCGTTCTGGCGCACATAATTACGGCCGCACTAGCAGCAGATGACGGGCAATGACGGCCAATATACGAAGTACGGTCGCACGAAAGTCCGGCCGCGCAACGCAAGTGGAAAACGAACGCATTTTTTCGAGAACGCTGAACCGCTAGTACTGACGTACTGAGTGCGCAGCTGCGGCATAGCGGCGTGTTTGCGTGATTAGGAGATGTCAGACACTGCTAATGTCCAGCCTACATAACGTCCAGACGCAAAAAGAGTTTTATTGAGGATCCGAAAGAAATCACGCACGAAAAATGCGCATCGTATGACCGTTTTCACGCATTCCGTGAAAAAATACTTCAATTCGTTCGGACGCACTTTTTTACGTTCGCGTGTAAAAATGCTTTCGTTTGACCCTAGCCTAAAACTTCCTAATATGCTGCATTTAACTGGTGTTTGAAAAAAATACAAAATTTCCTCATTGCCCGCTTTTAACATCTAAAGCAATGTTATTTTTCACCTCGGGATTAAACATTCACAGGGTTATTCAGAGAGCGGTGAAAAGCAGGAGAATGACTGGAGAAGTGAAAATTCTAGGTCAAATAAATTAGCAAAAGCAAACAGAAATTTCTCCCATTTAACTCACTTTCCAAATCGGCTATTTGGTCTAGATTGTTCTCTTCTCCTGCCAGTTCTCCTGGCTTTCACCTCTCTCTCAGGGTTGTTCAGAGAAAATAGAGAAAGAAAGGGTGCGGCGCTTCCCAGTGATTAAGGAGAGAAATAATCAATATTATTTACCCCAATGAGATATCTCTTCACAGATTGATAGAGGATCAATACCTCAAAAATGAAAAAGACAGAAAAATAGTGCAATACAGTGGATGAATACAGTTGTGTTCAAAATTATTCAACCCCCAATGCTGTAAAGGGTTTTAGGGAATTTAGTGACATTTGTAATTGTATTCAGGATGAAATCCTACAAGGACTTTTTAAAGAACCATATGCAACTAAAATGACATCAATTGGTTTTGTAATACAGTAGTAAATGTTTCTTTTGTGAATTCTTCATTGACACAATTATTCAACCCCTTAAAGACTACCACTCTGAAGAACAGAGGTTCATTCAAGTGTTTTCAATCAGGTATTGAAAACACCTGTGGATGTCACGGAGCAGCAATAAAGATAATAAGCACCAATTAGGCAGCTTTAAAATGACTGTGATACTCAGCTCCTTCTAGGCATTTACTGGTGTGGTTACAAACATGGTGAAGTCAAGAGAATGGTCCAGGAAGACAAGAGAAGAGGTGATTACTCTCACAGGAAGGGCAATGGCTATAAGAAGATTGCAAAGATGTTAAACATACCAAGAGAGACCATAGGAAGCATCATTCGCAAATTCAAGGCAAGGGCACTGTTGAAACGCTACCTGGTCGTGGCAGAAAGAAGATGCTGACTTCGACTGCTGTGCGCTACCTGAAGCGTAGAGTGGAGAAAAGTCCCTGTGTGACTGCTGAGGAACTGAGAAAAGATTTGTCAGATGTGGGTACTGAAGTTTCAGCTCAGACAATACGGCGCACACTGCGTAATGAAGGCCTCCATGCCAGAACTCCCAGGCGCACCCCTTGCTGTCTCCAAAGAATAAGAAGAGTCGACTGCAGTATGCCAAAAGTCATGTGGACAAACCAAGAAGTTTTGGGATAGTGTTCTGTGGACTGATGAAACAAAATTAGAACTGTTTGGGCCCATGGATCAACGCTATGTTTGGAGGAGGAAGAACAAGGCCTATGAAGAAAAAGAACACCTTGCCTACTGTGAAGCATGGCGGGGGTCAATCATACTTTGGGGCTGTTTTGCTTCTGCAGGTACAGGGAAGCTTCAGCGTGTGCAAGGTACCATGAATTCTCTTCAGTACCAGGAGATATTGGATGACAATGTGATGCAGTCCGTCACAAACCTGAGGCTTGGGAGACGTTGGACTTTCAACAGGACAATGATCCCAAGCATACCTCCAAGTCCACTAGAGCATGGTTGCAGATTAAAGGCTGGTACATTTTGGAGTGGCCATCGCAGTCACCTGACTTAAATCCATTGAGAACCTCTGGTGGGACTTAAAGAAAGCAGTTGCAGTGCACAAGCCTAAGAATGTGACTGAACTGGAGGCTTTTGCCATGACGAATGGGCGAAGATACCCGTAGATGGCTGCAAGACACTTGTGTCAAGCTATGCTTCACGTTTAAAAGCTGTTATAACTGTAAAAGGATGTTGTACTAAGTACTAAGATTGATGTCACTTGGGGGTTGAATAAAACTGATAATGATGTGAGCACAGAAAAGACATTTGTGGTTATTTCATTATAAATGTTATGTTATGTTTGTCTGACCTACACGTGCCTCTTTGATTTAATTGTAAGCAAGATGACTGAATGATCAAAATCAATGTCAAACTGGCCAAAACACTCAATTTCAGTGGGGGTTGAATAATTTTGAACACAACTGTATATGTAAGTGATAGGGGATGTAGCAATTTTTCACTCACACTCTAAAGAGTCTCATCCGGCTCTAGCACTATTCGCCCGTGGGTAGATTTCATATAGGCCCTCCCACTGGCCTCTTCACAAGCCGATGTTTTCTCAATGTATATGCAGAGAAAATAGAATAAAATAGCATAGAGTAGTACTGTATATACTGAAAATAATATAAACAGAATGTCAGACCACTCACGTGTTCCTGAGCCTCCAAGGCTCAAATCAGAAGGCCCAAAAGTTGTTTCAAATGGGCACAACTCAATGAAAGCCTCAATGGGTCAGCAGGCCAGATGGATGAAAAAAATCAATCTTATAATAAAAAAGTAAAAGAGTAAAAAATAACATTTAATAACAATGATAGTAACAATAGTAGTTACAATTTAATTTGTCACTCTAGGGATGACACATATGGGTGCAGTGGTGATCGTGATATAGGCTCCACCCCACTTATAATACAAGAGTTGCGCCTACGCCAATATTATTTTGTTGTTCAGAGAAAGTTGAAAACCAGGAGAATGGCAGGAAAAAAGAACAATCTGGACCAAATAGCCGATTTGGAAAGTGAGATAAGGCTAGGGTCAGACTAATGCATTTTTTGCAGCGACGGTCAAAAAGTGCGTCCGAACGCATTGAGGTGTTTTTTCACGGAATGCGCGAAAACGGTCATACGATTCTCATTTTTGTGCTTGATTTTTTACGGATCCAAACCAGGAAACTTTGGGTGTCTGGACGTTATGTTGGCCGGACATGAGCAGGGTCTGACGTCTCCAAATCACACACACACCCCGCTAGTGGACTCAGCTCACTCTGTACGTCCTTACTAGCGGTTCTGCGTTCTCGAAAAAATGTGTTCATTTTCCACTTGCGTTGCGCAGCCGGACTTTCGCGCGACCGTACTTCATATATTGGCCGTCATTGCCCGTCATTTGCTGCTAGTGCGGCCGTGATTAAGTGGGCCTAAACGCACGTTAAAAATTCGCTAGTCTGACCCTAGCCTAAATGGGAGAATTTTTCTGGTTTGGCTATTTTGACCTAGAATTTTCCATTCTCCAGTCATTCTCCTGCTCTTCAACGCTCTCTGAATAACCCTGACAGGGTTATTCAGAGAAAGGTGAAACTCAGGAGAATGACTGAAGAGAAAATTCCAGGTCAAAATAGCCAAACCAGAAAAATTCTCCCATTTATCTCACTTTCCAAATCGGCTATTTGGTCTAGAATTTTCCATTCTCCAGTCATTCTCCTGCTTTTCACCGCCAAGAAATCAGTAAACTTTTTCTGCGTGTCCGAAAATGTCTCCTCTTTTCATACAGACTGCCGCCCCAAGCAGTTGTTTATGGATAGATTAAAGGAACAGCATTTACCGTCATTTGAAATGACATTTTTTGGTTTTTACATATTTCTATACATCCTAGAAATCCGCCACTTCACGGGCAGGTTATGGGGACCTCCTAGGCACGATATTTGAAGGAATTTTTCGTTTTTATTTTTTAACCCTTATTTTATGGAAAACTCACTGTCCCTTTAAAAACTTTTTTTTTTTACTTTTTGTCCTTGTTTCCTGTCCCCCAGGGCACTACCCGGACCCCCATACACCTTTTCTGGCAAATATCTAGCATATATCCCTCTTGGAGGGCACTCTAAGGCTAGGGTCAGACGAACGCATTTTTCACGTTGTCCGTGAAAGGCTAGGGTCAGAGTGGGGCAGTCGGAACGCGTTGTCAGCGCGCACTAAATCACGGCGGCAGTAGCAGCACATAACGGCCAATGACGCCAATATACGCAGTACGTGCTACAAAAGTGCGCCGACACCACGCAACCGGCAAATGAACGCATTTTTCTCAGAACGTGAAACCGCTGTTACAGACGTACAGAGTGCGCTGCGGCCGCATGGCAGCGTGTGTGCGTGATTAGGAGACGTCAGACGCTGCTAGTGTGCGGCCTACATAACGTTCAAAACAGCCGGATTTCCCTAGAATTGCGTTGGTGAGTACCTGCGACTGTGAAGATGTCTGGACCAGAGATGGACGTCGAGAGGCTCATCAGCGCTGTGGGGGAGCATCCAGGGATCTGGGATACGGCCTGCGAAGGTATAAGGACAAGGGGAAGAAGGCGAGCGCATGGGTCGAGGTGTCCCGTCAGGTGTACCCGGATTATGATACGTGGTCCGAGAAAGAGCAGCATATACAGAGTGAGTATAAATTATTTAATTCATAATCCCATAAATGTAAATCACAATAATAATAATAAACAAACAAATGTAATCATTGATGTGAAACTCAAATGCTCCCCAGCTGCCAGGGCACCTCACCTGCATCACTGATGAAATAATTAGATAGAGCATCGCGATACCTGTTGCTGTATCTATTCACAGCTATGATGTCATAGTTCACATCATCCTCAAGACCGACAACTGTGAGGGTATCGTCAAAATTAAAACCATCCCTGCCGCCGCACATAATTATGTAGAATGCAACAGCATTTCACTATGTCCACACACAAGTCCACATTTACATCCAGCGGTCTATGTAGAATCCTCCACTTGTTGGTCAGTATGCCAAAGGTACACTCCACATACCGTCTCGCCCGCGACAGCCTATAATTAAACACCCGCTTCTTCACAGTCAGGTGTGTCCCAGAGTAGGGCCGTAGGAGGTGTGTGGATAGGCGAATGCTTCGTCACCCACGAAGGCATAGGGGACTGCCACGTCACTGCCAGGCAATGGTGCGGGTCTGGGTATGTGCAGGGTCCCACTCTCAATTTCATTCCACAGTGTGGAGTTCCTGAACAGTGTGGAGTCAGAGTCCTTGCCGTATGAACCGACATCCACATACACAAAATTATAGTTGGCATCTGACACCGCCAGTAGGCCTATAGAAAAGTAATGTTTATAATTCTGATACAGTGAGCCACTGTGCGGTGGCTTCACTATGCGGACATGTTTGCCATCCACGGCCCCCAGGCAGTTTGGAAAGTTGGCTCTCTCCCAGAATCCTGCTGCAATTTCCAGACATGCCGTATGTGTCGGTTTTGGCAAACATTGGTCCTTCATGGTCTCCCATATGGTTTGGCACACCTTGCAGACGATCTCACCAGCTGCTGATCTGCCAACGCGGAAGTTATAATGCAGATCCTTCAAACTGCACCCACTAGCGAGATACCTAGAAGACAAAACAAAAATGTTTGAATATGATCACATACCATGAACACAAGCTAATGTCACTCTCATCATGTTTTTCAGCACAAGAGGCGATGAACAAATGGCGCACAGTACGCGACAACTACATGCGCGTCCAGAAGAAGCAGGCCATGGCTGCGCACTCTGGAGCTGTGGTGCGAAGAAGGTCCGTGGGTACATATATGCCGAGCAACTATCGTTCCTCCGCAGGACCCAGGAGCCGCGCAGGACTGTCAGCAGCATGGACCAGCCATCGACCTCTGGCACACAGGTACAACAAATGGTGCCAGGAGGTTCTGCCAGCTGCCAGGAGGAGGAGAACCGGGGTGGTGCTGAGTCGCAAATGGAGGAGGATTCGGAGACACCACAGGTGGCAAGTACCGCAACCACGGTCAGCACCAGACCGGCCAGAAGAGAAGGGCACAAGCTGCAGACCTGGAGCAGGCCATGGTCACCTTCATTGAGGCTCAGACCAACCATGCACACCAACGCTGCCATGATTGCGGACTCTGTGGACATGTCCTTCTTCAATGCATGTATGCTCCTCCTCAACAGGATGAGCGAGGCAGAGAAGATGGATAGTACCGGCACAGATCCCTGGAAATATTGGAGGACATCCTTTCCCGTCCCATCACGCAGCCGCCTACCATGCTGTGCCACAATACAACAATGCGAGTGGATCTTCCGTCTCCAGTGAGGTGCTGTCCACCCGCCCAGCCATGCCCCCTGGAGCCAGGCCACACACGGAGTCGGGGTCCAGCTGTAGCCACACCACCGGCCCTCATGACCCAGATGCTCCGCCGGTATCAGCAACTGTGATACATGTCATAAATATTTGTAATTTTTGTTTGTTATGTGTTATTTGTTTTGATGTTTTATATATCCTGACCTTCAGTTAACGAGTTTTAATATATGTCCAGAATATATTACTGTTATTTTATTTCATATTATATTATTATTTTTCTACATTGTTGTCGGAGTCATTTATGATTATGTACGTGTGATGTGATGCCTGTGTGTGTGTGTGTGTATGCATGTAACAGTGGGCATGTGACTACAGACATGATGCATCATGTCAGGTGACTGGCAGCGATGTCATGTATGGCAGTGGTGTGTGACAGTACGTACCTCAAAGTGATGACTATCATCTCCTCCGGTGGTATGGCGGCCCGCACGTTGGTGTCCCTCTTGGTCAGCGGCTCCCGTACCCGCGACAACAGGTTCATCAAAGGAGGCGATGGACATCCGCATGTAGTTGAAGAACTTCACGGGGTCCCTCTCTCGCAGTGGCCTGTACAGCGTCACGAAGTGTCCATGCGTCGGTCTGGCAGCGTTGATTTCATGAACCCAGGTTCGCCGCTTTCTCTTCCTCTTAAGGTACAGGTACCCCATCGCACCAAACACAAAGACGTGTGCAGGATCCATCTTTGAAAAACCCCACCATCCCCACAACGGCTTTTTATAACCCTTGCCCTTATTTTATCATTTCTCAATTGATTAGATTCATCTGATTTTCTCTTTTTCTTACCCCACCGTCATGAAATACGTCCAGAATTGCGCATCGTCCGACCACTTAAGCGTATTTCGTGAAAAAATGCGTGCGCACGCATCGACGTACATTTTGACGGTGGCCGCAGAAAATGCGCTCATCTGTCCCTAGCCAAAAAGTGCGTTCGAACGAATGGACGTATTTTTTTCATGGACTACGCGATAGCGGTCATACGAAGCGCATTTTGTACGGATCATCAATAAAACCCTTTTGCGTCTGGACGTTATGTTGGCCGGAATTGTGCAGCGTCTGACGTCTCCCAATCACGCAAACACGCCGCTATGCGGCCGCAGAGCACTCTGTACGTCAGTAGTAGCGGTTTGACATTCTCGAAAAAATGCGTTCGTCGGCCACTTGCGTAGCACGGACGAACTTTCGTGCGGCCGTTCGTCGTATGTTCCCTGGCATTGGACGTCATTTGCTGCTAGCACGGCCGTGATTTTGTGCGGCTAAACGCACGTGAAAAATGCGTTCGTCTGACCCTAGCCTAAAAACCGAATTTTCAGCCCCATTGACTTGTATTCAGTTCGGGTTCGGATCCGAACATTTGGAAAGTTCGGGTTCGGGTCCGAACCGAACTCGGGGGGTGTTTGGCTCATCCCTACTTCCCAGTAGTGTGCGGATTCAAATGCTGCATTAATTATGCTGCAGAGAGGCGCTTCCCAGCAGTGTGCGGATTCATATGCTGCATTAATTATACTGCAGAGAGGCGCTTCCCAGCAGTGTGCGGATTCATATGCTGCATTAATTATACTGCAGAGAGGCGCTTCCCAGCAGTGTGTGGATTCATATGCTGCATTAATTATACTGCAGAGAGGCGCTTCCCAGCAGTGTGTGGATTCATATGCTGCATTAATTATATCTGCAGAGAGGTGCTTCCCAGCAGTGTGTGGATTCATATGCTGCATTAATTATACTGCAGAGAGGAGCTTCCCAGCAGTGTGTGGATTCATATGCTGCATTAATTATACCGCAGAGAGGCGCTTCCCAGCAGTGTGGTGGATTCATATGCTGCATTAATTATACCGCAGAGAGGCGCTTCCAGCCGTGTGTGGATTCATATGCTGCATTAATTATACTGCAGAGAGGCGCTTCCCAGCAGTGTGTGGATTCATATGCTGCATTAATTATACCGCAGAGAGGCGCTTCCCAGCAGTGTGTGGATTCATATGCTGCATTAATTATACCGCAGAGAGGCGCTTCCCAGCAGTGTGTGGATACATATGCTGCATTAATTATACTGCAGAGAGGTGCTTCCCAGCAGTGTGCGGATTCATATGCTGCATTAATTATACCGCAGAGAGGCGCTTCCCAGCAGTGTGTGGATTCATATGCTGCATTAATTATACTGCAGAGAGGCGCTTCCCAGCAGTGTGTGTGATTCAAATGCTGCATTAATTATACTGCAGAGAGGCGCTTCCCAGCAGTGTGTGGATTCATATGCTGCATTAATTAAACTGCAGAGAGGCGCTTCCCAGCAGTGTGTGGATTCATATGCTGCATTAATTATACTGTAGAGAGGTGCTTCCAGCAGTGTGTGGAATCATATGCTGCATTAATTATACCGCAGAGAGGTGCTTCCCAGCAGTGTGTGGATTCATATGCTGCATTAATTATACTGCAGAGAGGCGCTTCCCAGCAGTGTGTGGAATCATATGCTGCATTAATTATACTGCAGAGAGGCGCTTCCCAGCAGTGTGTGAATCATATGCTGCATTAATTATACCGCAGAGAGGTGCTTCCAGCAGTGTGTGGATTCATATGCTGCATTAATTAATACTGCAGAGAGGCGCTTCCCAGCAGTGTGGATTCATATGCTGCATTAATTATACTGCAGAGAGGTGCTTACCAGCAGTGTGCGGATTCATATGTTGCATTAATTATACCGCAGAGAGGCGCTTCCCAGGAGTGTGCGGATTCATATGCTGCATTAATTATAGTGCAGAAAGGTGCTTCCCAGCAGTGTGTGGATTCCTATGCTGCATTAATTATACCGCAGAGAGGCGCTTCCCAGCAGTGTGCGGATTCATATGCTGCATTAATTATACCGCAGAGAGGAGCTTCCCAGCAGTGTGTGGATTCATATGTTGCATTAATTATACCGCAGAGGCGCTTCCCAGCAGTGTGTGGATTCATATGCTGCATTAATTATAGTGCAGAGAGGTGCTTCCCAGCAGTGGTGTGGATTCATATGCTGCATTAATTATAGTGCAGAGAGGCGCTTCCAGCAGTGTGTGGATTCATATGCTGCATTAATTATAGTGCAGAGAGGCGCTTCCCAGCAGTGTGTGGATTCATATGTTGCATTATTATACCGCAGAGGCGCTTCCCAGCAGTGTGGTGTATTCATACGCTGCATTAATTATACTGCAGAGAGGCGCTTCCCGCAGTGTGTGGATTCATATGCTGCATTAATTATACTGCAGAGAGGCGCTTCCCAGCAGTGTGTGGAATCATATGCTGCAATTAATTATACGCAGAGAGGCACTTCCCAGCAGTGTGTGGATTCATATGCTGCATTAATTATACCGCAGAGAGGCGCTCCCAGCAGTGTGTGGATTCAATATGCTGCATTAATTATACTGCAGAGAAGGCGCTTCCCAGCAGTGTGTGGATTCATATGCTGCATTAATTATACTGCAGAGAGGCGCTTCCCAGCCGTGTGTGATTCATATGCTGCATTAATTATACTGCAAGAGAGGCGCTTCCAGCAGTGTGTGGATTCATATGCTGCATTAATTATACTGCAGAGAGGCGCTTCCCAGCAGTGTGTGGATTCAAATGCTGCATTAATTATACGGCAGAGAGGCGCTTCCCAGCAGTGTGTGGATTCATATGCTGCATTAATTAAACTGCAGAGAGGCGCTTCCCAGCAGTGTGTTGGATTCATATGCTGCATTAATTATACTGTAGAGAGGTGCTTCCCAGCAGTGTGTGGATTCATATGCTGCATTAATTATACTGCAGAGAGGCGCTTCCCAGCCGTGTGTGGATTCATATGCTGCATTAATTATACTGCAGAGAGGTGCTTCCCAGCAGTGTGTGGATTCAAATGCTGCATTAATTATACGGCAGAGAGGCGCTTCCCAGCAGTGTGTGGATTCAAATGCTGCATTAATTATACGGCAGAGAGGCGCTTCCCAGCAGTGTGTGGATTCAAATGCTGCATTAATTATACGGCAGAGAGGCGCTTCCCAGCAGTGTGTGGATTCATTATGCTGCCATTAATTAAACTGCAGAGAGGCGCTTCCAGCAGTGTGTGGATTCATATGCTGCATTAATTATACTGCAGAGAGGCGCTTCCCAGCAGTGTGTGGAATCATATGCTGCATTAATTATACCGCAGAGAGGTGCTTCCCAGCAGTGTGTGGATTCATATGCTGCATTAATTATACTGCAGAGAGGCGCTTCCCAGCAGTGTGTGGATTCATATGCTGCATTAATTATACTGCAGAGAGGTGCTTACCAGCAGTGTGCGGATTCATATGTTGCATTAATTATACCGCAGAGAGGCGGTTCCCAGGAGTGTGCGGATTCATATGCTGCATTAATTATAGTGCAGAAAGGTGCTTCCCAGCAGTGTGTGGATTCCTATGCTGCATTAATTATACCGCAGAGAGGCGCTTCCCAGCAGTGTGCGGATTCATATGCTGCATTAATTATACCGCAGAGAGAAGCTTCCCAGCAGTGTGTGGATTCATATGTTGCATTAATTATACCGCAGAGGCGCTTCCCAGCAGTGTGCGGATTCATATGCTGCATTAATTATACTGCAGAGAGGTGCTTCCCAGCAGTGTGTGGATTCATATGCTGCATTAATTATACTGCAGAGAGGTGCTTCCCAGCAGTGTGTGGATTCATATGCTGCAATTAATTATACTGCAGAGAGGCGCTTCCCAGCAGTGTGTGGATTCATATGCTGCATTAATTATACTGCAGAGAGGCGCTTCCAGCCGTGTGTGGATCATATGCTGCATTAATTATACTGCAGAGAGGCGCTTCCCAGCAGTGTGTGGATTCAAATGCTGCATTAATTATACTGCAGAGAGGCGCTTCCCAGCAGTGTGTGGATTCATATGCTGCATTAATTATACTGCAGAGAGGCGCTTCCCAGCAGTGTGTGGATTCATATGCTGCATTAATTATACTGCAGAGAGGTGCTTCCCAGCAGTGTGTGGATTCATATGCTGCATTAATTATACTGCAGAGAGGCGCTTCCCAGCAGTGTGTGGATTCATATGCTGCATTAATTATACTGCAGAGAGGTGCTTACCAGCAGTGTGCGGATTCATATGTTGCATTAATTATACCGCAGAGAGGAGCTTCCCAGGAGTGTGCGGATTCATATGCTGCATTAATTATAGTGCAGAAAGGTGCTTCCCAGCAGTGTGTGGATTCCTATGCTGCATTAATTATACCGCAGAGAGGCGCTTCCCAGCAGTGTGCGGATTCATATGCTGCATTAATTATACCGCAGAGAGGAGCTTCCCAGCAGTGTGTGGATTCATATGTTGCATTAATTATACCGCAGAGGCGCTTCCCAGCAGTGTGTGGATTCATATGCTGCATTAATTATAGTGCAGAGAGGTGCTTCCCAGCAGTGTGTGGATTCATATGCTGCATTAATTATAGTGCAGAGAGGCGCTTCCCAGCAGTGTGTGGATTCATATGCTGCATTAATTATAGTGCAGAGAGGCGCTTCCCAGCAGTGTGTGGATTCATATGTTGCATTAATTATATACCGCAGAGGCGCTTCCCAGCAGTATGTGGATTCATATGCTGCATTAATTATAGTGCAGAGAGGTGCTTCCCAGCAGTGTGTGGATTCATATGTTGCATTAATTATACCGCAGAGGCGCTTCCCAGCAGTGTGTGGATTCATATGCTGCATTAATTATAGTGCAGAGAGGTGCTTCCCAGCAGTGTGCGGATTCATATGCTGCATTAATTATACCGCAGAGAGGAGTTTCCCAGCAGTGTGTGGATTCATATGTTGCATTAATTATACCGCAGAGGCGCTTCCCAGCAGTGTGTGGATTCATATGCTGCATTAATTATAGTGCAGAGAAGCGCTTCCCAGCAGTGTGTGGATACATATGCTGCATTAATTATAGTGCAGAGAGGCGCTTCCCAGCAGTGTGCGGATTCATATGCTGCATTAATTATACCGCAGAGAGGAGCTTCCCAGCAGTGTGTGGATTCATATGTTGCATTAATTATACCGCAGAGGCGCTTCCCAGCAGTGTGTGGATTCATATGCTGCATTAATTATAGTGCAGAGAGGTGCTTCCCAGCAGTGTGTGGATTCATATGCTGCATTAATTATACCGCAGAGAGGCGCTTCCCAGCAGTGTGTGGATTAATATGCTGCATTAATTATACTGCAGAGAGGCGCTTCCAGCAGTGTGTGGATTCATATGCTGCATTAATTAAACTGCAGAGAGGCGCTTCCCAGCAGTGTGTGGATTCATATGCTGCATTAATTATACTGCAGAGAGGCGCTTCCCAGCAGTGTGTGGATTCATATGCTGCATTGATTATACTGCAGAGAGGCGCTTCCCAGCAGTGTGGTGGATTCATATGCTGCATTAATTATACTGCAGAGAGGTGCTTCCCAGCAGTGTGTGGATTCATATACTGCATTAATTATACTGCAGAGAGGCGCTTCCCAGCAGGTGTGTGGATTCATATGCTGCATTAATTATACTGCAGAGAGGTGCTTACCAGCAGTGTGCGGATTCATATGTTGCATTAATTATACCGCAGAGAGGCGCTTCCCAGGAGTGTGCGGATTCATATGCTGCATTAATTATAGTGCAGAGAGGTGGCTTCCCAGCAGTGTGTGGATTCATATGCTGCATTAATTATACCGCAGAGAAGGCGCTTCCCAGCAGTGTGCGGATTCATATGCTGCATTAATTATACCTCAGAGAGGAGCTTCCAGCAGTGTGAGGATTCATATGCTGCATTAATTATACTGCAGAGAGGCGCTTCCCAGCAGTGTGTGGATTCATATGCTGCATTAATTATACCACCGAGAGGCGCTTCCCCTCAGTGTGTGGATTCATATGCTGCATTAATTATACTGCAGAGAGGTGCTTCCCAGCAGTGTTGCGGATTCATAGGCTGCATTAATTATACCGCAGAGAGGCGCTTCCCAGCAGTGTGCGGATTCATATGCTGCATTAATTATACTGCAGAGAGGCGCTTCCCAGCAGTGTGTGGATTCATATGCTGCATTAATTATATACTGCAGAGAGGTGCTTCCCTGCAGTGTGTGGATTCATATGCTGCATTAATTATACTGCAGAGAGGCGCTTCCCAGCAGTGTGTGGATTCATATGCTGCATTAATTATACTGCAGAGAGGCGCTTCCCAGCAGTGTGTGGATTCATATGCTGCATTAATTATACCACCGAGAGGCGCTTCCCCTCAGTGTGTGGATTCATATGCTGCATTAATTATACTGCAGAGAGGCGCTTCCCAGCCGTGTGCGGATTCATAGGCTGCATTAATTATACCGCAGAGAGGCGCTTCCCAGCAGTGTGCGGATTCATATGCTGCATTAATTATACTGCAGAGAGGCGCTTCCCAGCAGTGTGTGGATTCAAAATGCTGCATTAATTATACTGCAGAGAGGCGCTTCCCAGCAGTGTGTGGATTCATATGCTGCATTAATTACACTGCAGAGAGGCGCTTCCCAGCAGTGTGTGGATTCATATGCTGCATTAATTATAGTGCAGAGAGGTGCTGCCCGGCAGTGTGCGGATTGATATGCTGCATTAATTATACAGCAGAGAGGCGCTTCCCAGCAGTGTGTGGATTCACATGCTGCATTAATTATACCGCAGAGAGGCGCTTCCAGCAGTGTGTGGATACATATGCTGCATTTTATACCGCAGAGAGGCGCTTCCCAGCAGTGTGTGGATTCATATGCTGCATTGATTACACTGCAGAGAGGTGCTTCCCAGCAGTGTGTGGATTCATATGCTGCATTAATTATACTGCAGAGAGGCGCTTCCAGCAGTGGTGTGGATTCATATGCTGCATTGATTATACTGCAGAGAGGCGCTTCCCAGCAGTGTGTGGATTCATATGCTGCATTAATTATACTGCAGAGAGGTGCTTCCCAGCAGTGTGTGGATTCATATACTGCATTAATTATACTGCAGAGAGGCGCTTCCCAGCAGTGTGTGGATTCATATGCTGCATTAATTATACCGCAGAGAGGTGCTTACCAGCAGTGTGCGGATTCATATGTTGCATTAATTATACCGCAGAGAGGCGCTTCCCAGGAGTGTGCGGATTCATATGCTGCATTAATTATAGTGCAGAGAGGTGCTTCCCAGCAGTGTGTGGATTCATATGCTGCATTAATTATACCGCAGAGAGGCGCTTCCCAGCAGTGTGCGGATTCATATGCTGCATTAATTATACCTCAGAGAGGAGCTTCCCAGCAGTGTGAGGATTCATATGCTGCATTAATTATACTGCAGAGAGGCGCTTCCCAGCAGTGTGTGGATTCATATGCTGCATTAATTATACCACCGAGAGGCGCTTCCCCTCAGTGTGTGGATTCATATGCTGCATTAATTATACTGCAGAGAGGTGCTTCCCAGCAGTGTGCGGATTCATAGGCTGCATTAATTATACCGCAGAGAGGCGCTTCCCAGCAGTGTGCGGATTCATATGCTGCATTAATTATACTGCAGAGAGGCGCTTCCCAGCAGTGTGTGGATTCATATGCTGCATTAATTATACTGCAGAGAGGCGCTTCCCAGCAGTGTGTGGATTCATATGCTGCATTAATTATACCACCGAGAGGCGCTTCCCCTCAGTGTGTGGATTCATATGCTGCATTAATTATACTGCAGAGAGGCGCTTCCCAGCCGTGTGCGGATTCATATGCTGCATTAATTATACCGCAGAGAGGCGCTTCCCAGCAGTGTGCGGATTCATATGCTGCATTAATTATACTGCAGAGAGGCGCTTCCAGCAGTGTGTGGATTCAAAATGCTGCATTAATTATACTGCAGAGAGGCGCTTCCCAGCAGTGTGTGGATTCATATGCTGCATTAATTACACTGCAGAGAGGCGCTTCCCAGCATGTGTGGGATTCATATGCTGCATTAATTATAGTGCAGAGAGGTGCTGCCCGGCAGTGTGCGGATTGATATGCTGCATTAATTATACAGCAGAGAGGCGCATCCCAGCAGTGTGTGGATTCACATGCTGCATTAATTATACCGCAGAGAGGCGCTTCCCAGCAGTGTGCGGATTCAGATGCTGCATTAATTATACTGCAGAGAGGTGCTTCCCAGCAGTGTGTGGATTCATATGCTGCATTAATTATACTGCAGAGAGGTGCTTCCCAGCAGTGTGCGGATTCAGATGCTGCATTAATTATACTGCAGAGAGGTGCTTCCCAGCAGTGTGTGGATTCACATGCTGCATTAATTATACCGCAGAGAGGCGCTTCCCAGCAGTGTGTGGATTCACATGCTGCATTAATTATACCGCAGAGAGGTGCTTCCCAGTAGTGTGTGGATTCATATGCTGCATTAATTATACTGCAGAGAGGCGCTTCCCAACAGTGTGTGGATTCATATGCTGCATTAATTATACTGCAGAGAGGTGCTTCCCAGCAGTGTGTAGATTCATATGCTGCATTAATTATACTGCAGAGAGGTGCTTCCCAGCAGTGTGTAGATTCATATGCTGCATTAATTATACTGCAGAGAGGTGCTTCCCAGCAGTGTGCGGATTCAGATGCTGCATTAATTATACTGCAGAGAGGCGCTTCCCAGCAGTGTGTGGATTCATATGCTGCATTAATTATACTGCAGAGAGGTGCTTCCCAGCAGTGTGTAGATTCATATGCTGCATTAATTATACTGCAGAGAGGTGCTTCCCAGCAGTGTGCGGATTCAGATTCTGCATTAATTATACTGCAGAGAGGTGCTTCCCAGCAGTGTGTGGATTCACATGCTGCATTAATTATACCGCAGAGAGGCGCTTCCCAGCAGTGTGTGGATTCACATGCTGCATTAATTATACCGCAGAGAGGCGCTTCCCAGCAGTGTGTGGATTCATATGCTGCATTAATTACATTGCAGAGAGGCGCTTCCCAGCAGTGTGTGGATTCATATGCTGCATTAATTATACTGCAGAGAGGTGCTTCCCAGCAGTGTGCGGATTTATATGCTGCATTAATATACCGCAGAGAGGCGCTTCCCAGCAGTGTGTGGATTCATTATGCTGCATTAATTATTACTGCAAGAGAGGGCTTCCCAGCAGTGTGTGGATTCATATGCTGCATTAAAATATACCGCAGAGAGGCGCTTCCCAGCAGTGTGTGGATTCATATGCTGCATTAATTATACCGCAGAGAGGCGCTTCCCAGCAGTGTGTGGATTCATATGCTGCATTAATTATACTGCAGAGAGGTGCTTCCCAGCAGTGTGTGGATTCATATGCTGCATTAATTATACTGCAGAGAGGCGCTTCCCAGCAGTGTGCGGATTCATATGCTGCATTAATTATACTGCAGAGAGGTGCTTCCCAGCAGTGTGTGGATTCATATGCTGCATTAATTATACCGCAGAGAGGTGCTTCCCAGCAGTGTGTGGATTCATATGCTGCATTAATTATACTGCAGAGAGGTGCTTCCCAGCAGTGTGTGGATTCATATGCTGCATTAAAATATACCGCAGAGAGGTGCTTCCCAGCAGTGTGTGGATTCATATGCTGCATTAATTATACTGCTGCAGAGAGGTGCTTCCCAGCAGTGTGTGGATTCATATGCTGCATTAATTATACCGCAGAGAGGTGCTTCCAGCAGTGTGTGGATTCATATGCTGCATTAAAATATACCGCAGAGAGGTGCTTCCCAGCAGTGTGTGGATTCATATGCTGCATTAATTATACCGCAGAGAGACGCTTTCCAGCAGTGTGTGGATTCATATGCTGCATTAATTATACCGCAGAGAGGCGCTTCCCAGCAGTGTGTGGATTCATATGCTGCATTAATTATACTGCAGAGAGGCTCTTCCCAGCAGTGTGTGGATTCATATGCTGCATTAATTATACCGCAGAGAGGTGCTTCCCAGCAGTGTGCGGATTCATATGCTGCATTAATTATACTGCAGAGAGGTGCTTCCCAGCAGTGTGCGGATTCAAATGCTGCACAAGGCTGGGGTCAGACTAGCGCATTTTTAACGTGCTCAGCGCGTCCTGCCAAGTGCTCCTCCTGTGCTAGGGACTTGCTGAGTGCGTCCCTAGCACAGGAGGCAGTAATCGGCCGGGATTTTGACTGATTGCTGCGCCCCCCCTCCCCCCGGTAAGGGCTGGATCCTGATTCAGCGCCGAAAGGTGCCATGTCACGATCCTCTCCCGGGAGCTGGCCGACATCTTGGATGTCGGCCAAGCTTCCGGGATCTCCCCCTGACGACTGGCGTCATCATGCATAGCGCAATGACGTCAGCTCTGGAGTTAACCCCTAACTGCCACCAATAGTGGAGATAGGGGTTCATTGGAACATCCTATCTCCCGATCAGCGGCAGCTAGGGATTAATGTTTGGTTTCAATGGATTGGCCAGAGCATGGCCTTTCCTACTATACCAAACATGACCATCTTACGTTAAAAGAAAAAATTATAAAAAATTTAAATATAATAAAAAAATATTTTAAAAAATAAAAAAATAAACAGTTTTTTTGTTTTGTTAATGCAGCAATATTGTTCCCATTTCAATTATAATGTGAACAATGATGCTGCACTAACGATTTTTGTATGGGGTGCGTTTGTTAAAAATAGCGTAATTTTCCCAAGAAAATGTAACGAGACCCCATTTCTAATTTTTTTAAACAAGTGCAACCCATAGAAAATATAACCGCAAACGCTTGCATGTTAAAATTTGAAAAAAAAAATTACACGTTGTAAATTTTTGAAAATTCTAATCTTATTGCATTTTTTTGTTATAATATACAGACAGGAAATGATGTATGTTAGATTTTAATTTTCTGTAGGATTATAAATGTCCTATAATTGAAATACGTGCCGTATTTCAATATGCATTAGTGTGAAATTCCCCCCCGCCTTCTTGTTCCAGTACGGTGTCTGTTCAGTTTCGTTTCCTCTCGAGGCTGGTCAGCGGGGTGATTAAAATAGATATCCTGTGTTAACTTAGAAATGCCCGCAAAATCTTTGTTACATGATGTAGAAATGTATCTGCTCTGATTGGCTGTTATATCACATTCCTATGTTAGGAGTGGACAGGAAGCTCTTTTCTATAACGAACATTTCTATTGGATGTTGAAATAATAAACGGGTCTGACTGACCACGAGCTAGTCAGATGTTGATCTGCCATATCTCGGTGTGGTTGTTTCTATCATCTCCTCTGATCAGTCGCGCAGCGCCGCACTTCATCTTTGATATATATGGGAAGAAAAAGGTCTATTGAAATTTCATATATGGTAATTATATTAGGGAATTTGTTATTGTTTGATTAAGATTATAATTTAACAACGTATAAATATAATAATGATATATTATGAATCTGCCGAGTCTGCCGGAAAGAACGATATAATATCAATATGGCTGGGTCATATAATAAAATAAGGCTTCAAAACGCGTTTAAACATGATCATCAGAGCGAAACCGATAAAAATTAGCTTAGCACACAGGCATGAAATGCCTCAGCAGCGAAAGGGTTAATTGTTTTTTTGTTTGTTTTAAATCATTTTATTTGTTCTTTTTTTTTTTTCGTTCATAGAATTTTGATCAACCATTTTTTTTTGTTTTAAAACCTTTTGTTCTGGTTTTTATTTTTACAGTCAGACCATTTAGGTCAGTTTTGCGATTTTTAAATTGTTTTGTTAATTTTTGTTCCTTTCATACCATTTTAATATGATTAAATAAAGTTGTGCAATGCATATTCATAAGAAAAAAGGATCTTTGTTTAATAAAAAACGATAGAATCGGCAGAATTACCGTATCGACAGAAATATCGGATCCAAAAAACCATTAGTAACTTTCAGTCAAAAGGAATAGACACTTTGAAACGAGAACAGACGTTCCGAAAAACACAAAACTTTCCGATATCACGAAAAAAAAAGTCGATAATGAAAAACGAGCCGATCCGATAACACAAAAATGGCCGAAATCACGGAAAAAAAGTCAATACGAAAAACGAGCCGAAACGAGCCGAAAAGAAAATCATCCGAAACAAGCCGAAACGAGAATTTAAAAAATCAGAACGACCCGAACCGAAAAAAAAAAAATCGGTGCACATCCCTAATTATTGCTGCAGCATATATGCTCAAATTGACTTTGAAAGGCGCAAAAACTTAACGTGAGATAATTGTGGTTCTTAATTCTGATTGGCTGAATCGCGTGTAAAAAACAGTCCGCACATTGATTTCTCCGCTCAACGTTGCTGCGCGTCTGTTTTACACGTGTTATTGCTCAACGGATGAAAAAATGCGCAGGATTGTAATTCCAGCGTTAACGTTCAACGCTTGGCGCACAAATTCACGCGTTGTGCAAGCGTTTTTAACGCAAAGATTGTAATGGGGCCCATAGAGCGGCTCGGAGTGACATCACAACATACAGCGGATCTTGCTCAACAAACAGACCCTGAAACCAGATCCTCACATATTACTTTAATTAATGACATTATCAGACAACGCGTTTCCCGGGAAACCTGAGACGCAGAAGGTGGGATTATGGTCTTCCATAGCAGGAGAGATTCAGGGGCTTCCCGTACACTTCAACCTCGCACAACTGAAGGTGCACCGTTCGCTCAGGAACAATCACATAGAGGTAACGGCCCTTCATGTTGAAACACGGAATGAAGACTCTCTCCTCCGACGTGTCGGTGACTGTACCACATCTGCAGGAGGGGAAGAGACACGAGATAAAGCAAAAGCAGGAGCTGCACAATATCCAGCGACGCGATACACCCACCCGTACTGTAACATGTATCAAAGTGATGTCTAAAATCCTTTAACCGTTTCACTACCAAAAACATATAAACTGAAATTGCAACACATTGAAAAGAAATAATTTCCCTATAAAATGCGTTAGCATATCTTTTAACACAAGATTAACGCGTCCCCTGAGGAGAAAAAACATTCTCTGTAAGATCTCACTCATGTTCCCCTGTATTACTGTAAACAAGTTACAAGGACCCACCGTCACTGTAATAAAAAGCTCAACAAGCTCTACTGTTGCATTCCAGCAGCCAGGCATGTGTCAGAATACAGGGAGAGCTGTGGGGTCAGTCACTTCTGTACAGGGATAAGATTCAGCGGTTATAATGAGTGTAAATCCCTGTACAGTACAGATACAAGGTGTTGCTGTAATTGCCACACACAGGCATTATGCAGCACATACAGATACAAGGTGTTGCTGTAATTGCCATACACAGGCATTATGCAGCACATACAGATACAAGGTGTTGCTGTAATTGCCATACACAGGCATTATGCGGCACATACAGATATTAGGTGTTGCTGTAATTGTCATACACAGGCATTATACGGCACATACAGATACAAGGTGTTGCTGTAATTGCCATACACAGGCATTATGCAGCACATACAGATACAAGGTGTTGCTGTAATTGCCATACACAGGCATTATGCGGCACATACAGATATTAGGTGTTGCTGTAATTGTCATACACAGGCATTATGTGGCACATACAGATACAAGGTGTTGCTGTAATTGCCATACACAGGCATTATGCAGCACATACAGATACAAGGTGTTGCTGTAATTGCCATACACAGGCATTATGCAGCACATACAGATACAAGGTGTTGCTGTAATTGCCATACACAGGCATTATGCGGCACATACAGATATTAGGTGTTGCTGTAATTGTCATACACAGGCATTATACGGCACATACAGATACAAGGTGTTGCTGTAATTGCCATACACAGGCATTATGCGGCACATACAGATACAAGGTGTTGCTGTAATTGCCATACACAGGCATTATGCGGCACATACAGATACAAGGTGTTGCTGCAATTGCCATACACAGGCATTAGGCGGCACATACAGATACAAGGTGTTGCTGTAATTGCCATACACAGGCATTATGCGGCACATACAGATATTAGGTGTTGCTGTAATTGTCATACACAGGCATTATGCAGCACATACAGATACAAGGTGTTGCTGTAATTACCACACACAGGCATTATGCAGCACATACAGATACAAGGTGTTGCTGTAATTACCACACACAGGCATTATGCAGCACATACAGATACAAGGTGTTGCTGTATTTGCCACACACAGGCATTATGCAGCACATACAGATACAAGGTGTTGCTGTAATTACCACACACAGGCATTATGCAGCACATACAGATACAAGGTGTTGCTGTATTTGCCATACACAGGCATTATGCCACACATACAGATACAAGGTGTTGCTGTAATTGCCATACACAGGCATTATACGGCACATACAGATACAAGGTGTTGCTGTAATTATCACACACAGGCATTATGCAGCACATACAGATACAAGGTGTTGCTGTAATTGCCGTACACACAGGGCCGGATTAACATAGGGGCTGATGGAGCAGCAGCTCCAAGCCCATGCCCCAGGATAGGCCCACAGAAAGGATAACTATATCTGCAATGATGGGCATTTGGACCCCTGTATCTCCAACTCCATAGCAGCTATAGGGTCATTTGAGGTATCCCTGTAAAGGCCAGAGCATGGCCTTTCCAGTGATACCAAACATGACCAGGTTTTATTTAACAGTAAAAAAATATATATATATATTTCTTTATTTTTTTTATTTTTCTTTCTAGCACAGCAATATTTTTCACTTTTCAATTATAAAGTGAACAATGATGCTGCACTACCTCACCATCACATTTCTCATGTCACCAACAAGTGTGGAGGTAATGGCACAATCCATTGTTACATCAAAACCTAAACTGCTGTACTGCAGTGAAGAGCACTGGGTGGACTTTGGACCCTTCGTCACTAATCTTTATACCTCACAAGGTCAAGTGAGGTGTTTTTGAACAGGTCAGAGTCTGGCCTTTGCATTGATACCAAACACGACCATGTAAAATCTAAAAGTAAAGGAAACAAAAAATGTTTTATTTATTTTTAGTTCCAAAGCAACGGTATTGTCCATTTGTCACGTATAAAATGAGCAACACCACTGCCATTACTCACCTTCTTATTTCCCACACTGGAAGCAAAAAATGATCTTTTGACAGTGGTTTATACATAGTCATATTATTCATAAAACATCATCCTCCAAAACACAAGCGAAAATTTAAATTTTTTTCAGTTTTTGGTTAAAATTGTACATTTTCTCAGAAAAATGCAGTAATAGGATCCCAATTCACATATTTTTTAACTAGCATTCCCTATAGAATATATAACCACAAGGGTTTGAATGCTAAAATGGGAAAAAAAATTACACTCTGCAAATGATTGAAATCTTAATGAAAAATGTATCACACAGTAACTGCCTGGTTAGATATACCGTATCTGCACTATTAAATAACCATTTCACTAAAGTCCAAAAAATGCCCATCAAAATATTCAGCTCCAGGCCCATAGAGATCTTAATCCGGCCCTGCGTACACAGGCATTATGCAGCACATACAGATACACGGTGTTGCTGTAATTGCCATACACGGGCATTATGCGGCACATACAGATAAAGGTGTTGCTGTAATTGCCATACACAGGCATTATGCAGCACATACAGATACAAGGTGTTGCTGTAATTGCCATACAAAGGCCATTATGCAGCACATGCAGATACAAGGTGTTGCTGTATCTGTCATACACAGGCATTATGCGGCACATACAGATACAAGGTGTTGCTGTAATTGCCATACACGGGCATTATGCGGCACATACAGATAAAGGTGTTGCTGTAATTGCCATACACAGGCATTATGCGGCACATACAGATAAAGGTGTTGCTGTAATTGCCATACAAAGGCCATTATGCAGCACATGCAGATACAAGGTGTTGCTGTATCTGTCATACACAGGCATTATGCAGCACATACAGTTACAAGGTGTTGCTGTAATTGCCATACACAGGCATTATGCAGCACATACAGATACAAGTGTTGCTGTAATTGACACACACAGGCATATGCGGCACATACAGATACAAGCAGCACATACAGATACAAGAGGTTGCTGTAATTGCCATACACAGGCATTATGCGACACCTACAGATTTTGCATTGCTAATCATCTCATTACAGGATGACAGGAGTGAGATATCACCGAGAATTTAATTTGTCCTCAGAGTCCACTAATCTTGCGTATAGAAATGATGTGAATAGGTGTCATGGGGGGGCACCCGGCGTGAGTCAAGGTGGGCCCTTTAAACTGGATATTCAGCCCCTGAGGCAGGTTAGCTGGTGGCTGCATAGACACAGACCACAGCACACCGATACCAGACAAGATAAACAACAGAACATCTGGAACAGGAATGGCAGGAGAACAAGGAAAAAAACAGAACACTAAAGGGATCCCTAACTATAGAATAAGGTCCTAGTAAGGCCTTCTGTCTAGGGAAAGGGAACCTCGCAAGAACCATACAGAGACAAGTTAACAGGATACAGCAAGACAATATACTCACACCCAGCAGCAGCACAGGGAAACCCTGAACTGGGATGAGGTCCTTGCAATGGCCTCTAACACTAACTGAATATAATGCTTCTGGGTGATATACAGAACAGGAATACAGGATACGTGGAACATAAAATAGAATTGTCAGAACCAGAACCAAAGTCTAAAAAGCCAAGTGAGTACATCAGACAAGCCAAGATCAGATACCAGAGAGGGAAGTCAGAACAGCCAGGAAAAGGTACATGGAATATCAGTACACAGAGTACAGGGATAATACAAGAGTCGTCAGAACCAGACCCAAGTCATACACAGAACAGCAATAAATGCAAACAGGGATACACAGAAGAAACGTACCTACCAGGCCAAGATCATACACAGAGCGGGTATTCAGGAATAGCAAGATCATACACAGAAAAACCAAGACAAAGATATCAGGAAGCAGACCCTCAGGTGCAAGACTCAGAGGTACCAAGACCCTCAGGAACAGAGATCCTTCAGGAACAGAAACCCATGCAGGACCAAGGAGCCTATGTGCTGCTTGCATATATATAAGAACCAGGATTGAGCAGACAAGACATGTGATCCAAGGTCAGATCAACTGCACGGGAATCCAGAAGCGGCACAGGGCGGAATGGCTTAACCCAGATAGGGAAGAGCTGGCCTGGATCGCTCTCACCACCAGGGAGCCTGGCTGGAATGTGGAAACCTGACAAGAGGGTTATAAATGACAAAACCACAATGAAAAATGGAATTTACGTTTGTAGTGAACCAGTTCAGTACAAGGTTATTTGGTGTTTAATCTCTCCTGCGATTGCCATGGAAACCTTCCTTGGAGGAAAACAAACCCCCTGTAATGCTTCATTTTATCCTCATTCTGGGAGGAATAACCTCACGACAGGATATGGAGACATCTTGGGCCCTATTACATTCTTCATGCAATTTTGTTCACGCAGCGCATTTTTTTTGCGTGTCGTAAAGACGACGCACAAAACCAGGAGAAATACGCGCGCAGTAACGTTGCGCGCGTAAATCAGTGTGCGCAACGTTATTTTTGCGGGATTCAGCCAATCAGACTTCAGAACCGTAATTGACATCAATTTACCTTAATTGACCTTAATTGACTCACTTTGGTTTTTGCGCCTGATAAGTAAATCTGAGTATACATGCTGCAGAAATAAAAACGCACAAATTCACTATTTAATGTTTTGGGTATGTGTAGAATGAGTAACTATACTCTGCTGTATTTTTATTTTTTTCCTGGTGTATTTCGTTTCGAGCAGGTCGTTCATTTTGACATTAACACCAGCTTTTCAGAAACGTTAAAATTATGCGCGCAAACGTCGTTCGAACGAATTTGCGCATAGATTGTAAAACCATCCGCGTTTGTGCGCACGAACGCATTTGCGCTCACAATGTTAAGTATAGGAAGCGTTAAGTATCGTGCGTTCGCGCAGCGTTACCGCAGCTTCACCCGCGGTAGACGAAAACACGCGTTCGTTGCGCATTGATTGCAATACGACGTTGCGTGCAAATGTTTTTACCCCCCGCGCAAATGCACATTTGTGCGCGCAAAACCACTTGCACAAAGAATGTAATAGGGCCCCTTGTCTTGTCATGTAGATTGTAGGTAAGTGCATTTAATTTTTTTCCAGGATTGATTTTAGGATGAAACACCGGCATTTAAACAATTTGCTGCCATCCAAAACTCAATCGATAAAAAATAATGAAAAGGAAAAATATTTCCAAATCGATTAATTCAGAAACATTTTGCAAACTGAAACAAATTACATTCTGAAAATACCAACTGTATCCCTGACCCTATCCTGAACCCTAACACATGCAGAAACTGTAACCACAAATATAACCCTAATCCTAATACAATCTGAACCAGTAACTCTAACATATGCAGAAACAGTAACCCTAACCCTAACACAATCTGGACAAGAAACTCTAACAGTAACCTTACCCTGACCCTAACCCTAACACATACAGAAACAGTAACCCTAACCCTAACAGTAACCAACCCTAATGCTAAACCCTGACCCTAAACCTAGCACATGCAGCAACCCTAATCTTAACAGTAACCCAACACTAATGCTAACCCTGACCCTAACCCTAACACATGCAGTAACAGTAACCATAATCTTAGCACAAGCAGAGCCTCTAAGCTTATCAGTAACTCTAAACGTAACAACCCTAGAGTAAACCCTAATCCTAACCCTAGATTTAACCCTAACTCTAACTTTAGTCCTTCCCCAAACCCCAAAGCTAACCCTGATTAAAATTTATTGGTATAGAGGGTGCTATAAAGGGTTGTCTAGAAGGGAGTTTGGAGGAGGTTATAGAGCTGGTAGGGTATTGAGTGGGTATAGAGGGGGGTATAGAGCTGGTAGGGTATGGAGGGAGGTATTGAGGGGGTTATAGAGCTGGTAGGGTATTGAGCGGGGTATAGAGGGGGTTATAGAGCTGGTAGGGTATGGAGGGAGGTATAGAGGGGGTTATAGAGCTGGTAGGGTATTGATGGAGGTATAGAGGGGTTATAGAGCTGGTAGGGTATGGAGGGAGGTATAGAGGGGGTTATAGAGCTGGTAGGGTATTGAGGGAGGTATAGAGCTGGTAGGGTATTGAGGGAGGTATAGAGCTGGTAGGGTATCGAGGGAGGTATAGAGGGGGTTATAGAGCTGGTAGGGTATTGAGGGAGGTATAGAGGGGGTTATAGAGCTGGTAGGGTATTGAGGGAGGTATAGCGCTGGTAGGGTATCGAGGGAGGTATAGAGGGGGTTATAGAGCTGGTAGGGTATTGAGGGAGGTATAGAGCTGGTAGGGTATTGAGGAAGGTATAGAGGGGGTTATAGAGCTGGTAGGGTATAGAGGGAGGTATAGAGGGGGTTATAGAGCTGTAGGGTATCGAGGGAGGTATAGAGGGGTTATAGAGCTGGTAGGGTATTGAGGGAGGTATAGAGGGGGTTATAGAGCTGGTAGGGTATTGAGGGAGGTATAGAGGGGGTTATAGAGCTGGTAGGGTATTGAGGGAGGTATAGAGGAGGTTATAGAGCTGGTAGGGTATTGAGGGAGGTATAGAGGGGGTTATAGAGCTGGTAGGGTATTGAGGGAGGTATAGAGGAGGTTATAGAGCTGGTAGGGTATCAAGGAAGGTATAGAGGGGATGTAGAAGCTAAAAATACAGCACCGCAACATTTTCAGACATTTCTGAAAATTTTCAAATAGGCCCGAATCAGTAAATTCCAAAAATTCTGAAATTGGAACTTTTTTGAAACAAATCAAAATGAAATGTTGTTCTGTGCGCATGTCTAGTTATTTGATCTTCAGGCCTTCAAGAAATCCCTCAAAACCCATCTCTTCAGATTAGCGTATCGCATCACTGACGCACCTCATCCCTCTGCTCACCTACTCACTTGATTGAAGCCGCTTGTATGGCTCCACTGTTCCCAAACCACTGGCACTAATGATCCTGCTATCTAGTGCAATTCCTCAACCCCCAATCCCTCTAGATTGTAAACTCCTATGAGCAGGGCCCTCTACACCGAGTGTTTCCATCCCATGTCCGTTTATATGTATTTCGCTCCCTTTGGTTATTGTAAAGCGTTGCGGAAACTGTTGGCGCCATATAAATGATGACAATAATAATAATAATAATTTGTGATGACTGATGTCACGGATTATGTCACTGGAAGAGTGTCCGAGACTCACACAGGGTTTTCCTTCGTGGGAGAGTTACCAATACGGATCTCGCCCCCCCGGAGGCTCTCACTGTCCTTATCCATGCGGTTCCATATGACCACTGAGTGTATGGTGTAGATGTCTTTCAGGTCCAGACTCCACCACGGCTCATTTTCTTTTTGGGTGACTGCGCAGGGAGACACACTGTGATCTGTCGTCGTTTTTAAATTGATGGCTTTCCCCGCCACGGGCAATGGTTGCTCGATGTTATTGGAGCTTTGATCGGCTGTCACTGTGCCATCTAAATCTAAAACTGAAAATGGAGGTGATTCAGATTAATCAGGTTTGTGTAATGACCATCAATGGTTTCCATGCGGGCAGGAGACGTCATTAATATATGCATGTTACTCTACAATCATAATAAGTTCTTATATATGGTCGCCTGATGGCGAAAATTATGGTAAATTAAGAAATGAATTCCAAGGTTTCTAAAGTAGAGACCACATTGTCTTGTTTGCTGGGGGTAACCCTAAATTACATAAATTTCCAATTGACAATCGTGGTTACAATTATCACAAATTCTTAAAATTTAACTTTTAATAAGTCTGCATTCTAAAACGAAATCAATTTGAAATGAAGGAGAATTACCTCCTAACGGTGAACACCCTTAAAAACACACCCACAATTGAATAATAGAGGTATGCTAATTTCCTTTGCTAATGTAGCGCTGTTTAAAAACTCTGTTGATGTATTGCTCGGGTTTGGCCACCAGAGGGAGACAAGCGCAATGTAAAGTATACTGGACACAACGGGACTACGTTTTCCATCATGCTTTGCGGCGGGGACAGGAAGTGGGTGGGAGAGAGCGAAGGACATCCGCAGCCTCGTCGAAGGAGAGCCAGTGTGAACCGAGTGACAAAAGGTGGAAGACACACGTGAGACTGCCAGAGATTGAGACCAGGCCGGAGGAGAGCAGGAGCTGCCTTGCGGGTGCTGAGAATCAGAGACAGTGCTGGCGGAGACCTATCCACACATCGCTGAGAGGTTTTGCGCAGACACAACGTTCCGGTTTGGACCCCGAGTAAGGAGACCGCGATGATCCACTGGGAGTGCAGGCAGTAGGCCGTAATTCTCGTTACCGTAATCGGACAAGCAGGAGAAGCGGATCCAGTGGCACAGAGTTCCAGTATAATCAAGCGGAGAGAGATCCTTGATCGGACAGCAGAACAGATTGTCTAGCAGATGGGTGAGAGGCCTTCCAGGCCACAGTCCAAGTTTAAACAAAGCACGCTGCAGTATTGTTTAAATCTACAGGGCCCCAACGTGACTAGTCGAAGAATTGCTCAATCCATTCACTGGCCAGTTGAATATAGTACCCGGGTACCTGAATCGCACACACACACCTTTTTGGGACATTACTTTTACGGGACTCCAGAAACAAAGGGGTTAAACTTTCCTTTTACCGCCATGTGTTTTTCTCGCATTACGAAATCCTGTCGTTCATATACCGTATTCACATTATATATGCCGCTTTATTGGGATCAGTAAAGTATATAATCTATAAAATCCACAACAATGCTGGTGTATATTTATTCCCTTGTGCGGTGAGACTAACCCGAGGTTAAATTCAGCGGCTCCTCCGGGAGTAAGCGCTACACTAATTTTTAACAATGTTCTTCCCAAGATTTATCTCCATTTCTAAATAATTCCAGAGTCAACCTTCATAGGTTGATAATTATAGGAAGGTACAGAACGTTGAAAAATTATTAAACAGTTAGGGTATATTAACTTGCTAAATTCTCTAAGTACCACAATATTTTCCCTAGGTTTTGACACAGTTTCTGGATGATTCAAGAATCAACCTTCATGGGTTAATTGATGTAAATTTCTCATGTTTCACTACTTCCTCGTAGCATCATCAGGAGTTATGAAGTGTTCTATGTGTAAAGCAAGAATGGACATCCCCAGGAGGTTCCTAGGTTTTTATGCCTTTCCTGATTTCTTAAATTGGACACAGTTGTATAGATCATTGGCACTTGGGCCGCCCTCTGGGTCTTCATTGGTGTATTTGTATGATTGGCAGGACTTTTTGCCAATGTTATTGTTCCATTTAAATTACTGACTCAAAGTAAATCTTCCTCTCATCTAGAATGCTCTTTATGCATAATCGATGAGGGCCTCCTTTATTAGGTTTTAAAGTTTCAAATTAATCTGTATGTATATTTGCATACAGGTACTCTTTGTTTTATTTTGCATTTTTCCTTAACATGCCATATATTTAAAGATTTGTAACACTGGTGTATAATTTTATAAGATTATTTCTCTGTTGTAATTTTACCCTCTCAAATAAAATTGGCAAAATAAGTTTCCTCCATATTGACATTCCATCAGCTGTCCTTTATATTTATACGTATCTCACCATCACCTCAGCTGAAAATTCTATATTTTAATTCAAGGCAGCATATACTTAATATACAGGGATTCTTAATTGTGGGCTACAAAAATGATGTACAGTCATGGCCGAAATTGTTGACACCCCAGACATTTTTCCAGAAAATCAAGTATTTCTCACAGAAAAGTATTGCAGTAACACATGTTTTCCTATACACATATTTATTCCCTTTGTGTGTATTGGAACAAAACAAAAAAAGGGAGGAAAAAAGCAAATTGGACATAATGTCACACAAAACTCCAAAAATGGGCTGGACAAAATTCTTGGCACCCTTAACTTAATATTTGGTTGCACACCCTTTGGAAAAAATAACTGAAATTAGTGGCTTCCTATAATCATCAATAAGCTTCTTACACCTCTCACCCGGAATTTTGGACCACTCTTCCTTTGCAAACTGCCCCAGGTCTCTCTTATTGGAAGGGCGCCTTTTCCCAACAGCAATTTTAAGATCTCTACACAGGTGTTCAATGGGATTTAGATCTGGACTCATTGCTGGCCACTTCAGAACTCTCCAGCGCTTTGTTGTCATCCATTTCTGGGTGCTTTTTGACGTATGTTTGGGGTCATTGTCCTGCTGGAAAACCCAAGATCTCGGACGCAAACCCAGCTTTCTGACACTGGGCTCTACAGTTGGACCCAAAATCGTTTGGTAATCCACAGATTTCATGATGCCTTGCACACATTCATGGCACCCAGTGCCAGAGGCAACAAAACAACCCCAAAAAATCATTGAACCTCCACCATATTTCACTGTAGGTACTGTCTTCTTTTCTTTGTAGACCTCATTCCGTTTTCGGTAAACAGAATGATGCACTTTACCAAAAAGCTCTATCTTGGTCTCATCTGTCCACAAGACATTTTCCCATAAGGATTTTGGCTTACTCAAATTTGGCTTACCTTTTGGCAAACTGTAGTCTTGCTTTTTTATGTCTCTGTGTCAGCAGTGGGGTCCTCCTGGGTCTCCTGCCATTGCGTTTCATTTCATTTAAATGTCAACGGATAGTTTGCGCTGACACTGATGCTCCCTGAGCCTGCAGGACAGCTTGAATTTCTTTGGAACTTGTTTGGGGCTGCTTATCCACCATCCGGACTAACCTGCGTTGCAACCTTTCATCAATTTTTCTCTTCCGTAGACCCACAGAGAGATTAGTTACAGTGCCATGGGTTGCAAACTTCTTGATAATGTTGCGCACTGTGGACAAAGGCAAATCTAGATCTCTGGAGATGGACTTGTAACCTTGAGATTGTTGATATTTTTTCACAATTTTGGTTCTCAAGTCCTCAGACAGTTCTCCTCTCCTCTTTCTGTTGTCCATGCTTAGTGTGGCACACACAGACACACAATGCAAAGACTAAGTGAACTTCTCTCCTTTTTATCTGCTTTCAGGTGTGATTTTTATATTGCCCACACCTGTTACTTGCCCCAGGTGAGTTTACAGGAGCATCACATGCTTGAAACAATCTTATTTATCCACAATTTTGAAAGGGTGCCAAGAATTTTGACCAGCCCATTTTTGGAGTTTTGTGTGACATTATGTCCAATTTGATTTTTTTCCTCCCTTTTTTGTTTTGTTCCAATACACACAAAGGGAATAAACATGTGGATAGCAAAACATGTGTTACTGCAATACTTTTCTGTGAGAAATACTTGATTTTCTGGAAAAATGTCTGGGGTGCCAACAATTTCGGCCATGACTGTATATGTGAAACCCTCAATAAGACCTTTAGGGCTAAGTGTTTGTAATTTATTTATCCACATGCTTCTTTTTGTTGTAATTTTTTATCTAGATTCTCCCCCCTCTTTCTGTTGGAGTGATTTGATTGATTACCAAAAATCTGACCTGATCTGATTTATTTTCATGACATACGCGTAAATGTCTTGAGATGGGGGTTTGTCTTAGATATCGTACTGATCTAATATGTTCAAGTATCCTTACACGTAATTGGCGGATGGTTTTGCCCACGTAGAGCAGTCCACAGGAGCACTGTAGTAAATATATAACTCCTTCAGATTTGCAGCTAAATGATTTTTTAACTTTAAAGTTGTTTTGATCAATGCTATCTTTAAAGGTATGGGATGGTGTAGCAATGTATTTACATGCTTTGCATTTGCCACATTTGCGTGTGCCATGGTATGTTTGTCTGAGCCATGTTGTACTGTTTTTATTATTTTGCAATTTAGTATTGTAGCGGCTGCAACATACTTCATCACGGATATTTCGCCCCCGTCTTGTGGTAAATGTGGCCGTTGGTGAGACTACGCTCATTAACTCTTCGTCAGCTGTCAAAATTGGCCAATATGTTTGTAGAATTGATTTTATTTCTCCATTAGCCGCATCATAATCGCCAATTAATCTGATCCTACCAGTTTCTAATTTCTGTGTCGTTTCTTTAAGTAATGTCTCTCTCTTATTCCCCAGAGCTCGATGAAAGGCTCTCTTCAGTACCCTTTGTGGGTATCCCTGTTGTCTAAATCTGGCACGTAGATCCTGTGCCTGTACCAGGGAATTCTTCCAAGGTAGAACAGTTCCTCCTTAGTCTTAGGTATTGTCCCACTGGGATACCTGCTTTAAGGGAATATGGATGATAACTCTCCCAATGTAATAGGTCATTAGTTGATGTGGGTTTTCTGTAGATTGTAGTATTAATTTTCCCTTCAGTTTTTGATTTGCTAATGCTGATGTCAAGAAAATTCAAAGATGTAGTTTGTATCTCAGATGTAAATTTCAAATTAAGTTCATTTTCAATTAGCTTTCTACAAAAAGAGGTGAATGTTTCCACATCTCCTGTCCAAATAATTAGGATATCATCAATAAACCTTTTCCAGATTAGAATATTTGAGGTATGAATTTCCATTTCAGGATGGAAAACAAAGTGTTCCTCCCATAATCCTAGGAAAAGGTTGGCATACGATGGTGCGCAAGATGTCCCCATTGCCATGCCTTGGGTTTGGAGATAGAAACACCCATCAAACAGAAAAAAGTTCTTCGTTAAAATAAATTTTAACAATTCCAACTGAAAATCGATCCTCTTTGTGGAGAAAGTTATTAAAGTAAACTATTTTCATTAGAAAATATCTCGTATGAGAGAGTCCTTGTTCATGTGGTATTGAACCATACAGGTTCTCTACATCCAAACTATACAATAAACTATTCGATGGAATATCAATTTCTGCAATTTTGCTCAAAGTATCTTTAGTATCTCTCAAATGTGATGGTAAAGTCAGAACAAGAGGTTTCAAATAACTATCCACATATTGGCTGATCTTTTCTGTCAGATTGTTATTCCCAGATATTATAGGACGTACTGGTTGGTCAGTAGGGTTCTTATGCAATTTAGGTAAACAATAGAAGGTAGCTATTGTTGGTGCTTCTGGATATAAAGTTTTACTTTCATTTTTAGTTATCAATCCCTTTTCACTTGCTTGTTGTAAGATATCGTATAATTCTTTTTTAAAAAGATTTAAAGGGTTGGAGGGTAAAATTCTATATGTTGTCCGATCTTTAAGAATGCGCTCCACCATAGTTACATATTTATCACAATCCATCACAACTGTGTTTCCCCCCTTATCGGAGGGTTTTATAATTAGTTCTTTATTATCTTTCAATTGGTTCAAAGCCATTTTCTCACGTTTTGAGAAATTGTTTGAACAGTTAACATTTTTCCTTGGTTTTAATGATTCAATGGCTGTAGTAGTCATATTGACAAAAGTCTGAATGCTACTATATTCTTTGAAGGAGGGGTAAATAAACTCTTGGTTTTTATTCCACCTATTGGGCTGGCACTATCATCATTTTCTTCTAGTAGTGACACCATGTCCTCCAAACACGTCAGTTCTTGTACTGTAAGGTCTACATAATTTGCTCTCTTTTTCTTGATATTGGAGTGAAATTTATGAAGAGCTAATTTTCTAGCAAATAAATTTATATCCTTTATCCAATGAAACTTATTTAAGTTTGGTCTAGGTACAAAGGATAGACCTTTGTTAAGTACTACTAGGTGTTTATCGGTGAGATTGAAAAATGATAGATTAACCACTTTATTCAATATATCCTTGTTTACTTTCCCCTTCTCCCCCCTCTCCGCGTTGTTCTTTGGTTCAAAGGGTATTGTCTGTTTGTGGGATCTGGGTTGTTTCTGCTTGCCTCTAAAAAAGACACTTGTTTTTTTAGAATTCCATGTGTTCGTGTGGAGTTCCCAGAATCTGAATCTGATTCTGGTGTATCATAATCCAAGGTTGCTCCGGTATCGGAATTTCTCTGTATGGTTCTATTGAACCTTCTATATACAGTATTGTATTTATAATCAGTCAAGTCCCTTATGAATTTGTTATGTTTTATAGTCTTGATTGAGTTTTTTATCTATCGAGATTTTGTTGGAGTTTAATCTCTGACGGACAGAAGGTGGGTTTGTTTTTAAATTTTTGAATGTCTCCCAATTGTTGTTCTAATCTCTGATTTGCCAACTGTAATTGTTGTTGATTGTGGCGAACTATAATGTTCATAAATTTCATTGAGCATTCATTTGCCGCTGTTTCCCACTCTTTATTTAACTCATCAGACAAATTCCTATTATTTGGACTGGTTTGTATCCGTAAACCCCTCGGTATCATGGATTTCTGTTGATAATTCTCTAAAGATAAAATCTCCCAGTTTCGGCGGATTTGATGCTGGAAGGTCTTAGTTAGTTGTTTAAAGCCTTCATTTACATTTGGTATCGAAATGTCAGCTGGGTGGTACTCCTCAGAGAATACACTTTCAAAACCCTCACTCCATTTTAAATCCTTTGGCGTTTGGGACAAGAAGCCAGCCATTGGGTTAATCTATGTTTTTATTTTGACAAATTTCAGAAGCACAAATTTAAATGCACTATTTCTTTAAATAAATTGTTAACCATATATATTAGCAAGTACGGCGGTAAACCTAATTAATTATAATAAGTTCTTATATATGGTCGCCTGACGGCGAAAATTATGGTAAATTAAGAAATGAATTCCAAGGTTTCTAAAGTAGAGACCGCATTGTCTTGTTTGCTGGGGGCAGGGGCGGACTGGGCCGTGGGGCAGGGTGACAACCGTCCCCCGGGCCGTCGCATGATTGCTTCGGTAATTGAATGATGTGTAACTATTTCACAGCCGCCTAATTTGCATAATTTATGCACGAGCAGGGCCATCTTGTCCATGTGTCCCTGGGCGCATGTTTTTGCTGCTCCTCTCAGCAGCTGGAACCCTTTAATCCTGCTTGTTGCAGGGGAGCAGACAGGCCTCCTGCACACAAGGCTGCTCCGCCCCCTGTTACTCTGTGCCGGTGCTCGTCCTGCAAGGAGCCCCGCCTCTGTTTCCTCAGGAGCAGAGTAAGTCTTTTGAAAGCGTTTATAAATGCAGGGCCGGGCTGGGAATCTTTCTTGCACAGCTCTGCACCTTCTAATGGGGGCTGGGGGGAGCACTCCTAGTTATGACACCCAGAGCAACAGCAGGAGAGACAACTTTATTAAAGTGTCTCATGGTCCCTGGTCTTGAGAGTCTTGATCTCATCCTGACCCAGGAGATGTGCAGCTCCTTGTCAGCAGTCACAGGGGGGGGGGGTGGCTGGAGCAGCAGGGGAGAATCCAGACCTGAAAATGACAGGGCTGCAGTGAGTCTGACACCCCAGGTGACAAGGTACATATAGAATACACTCCTTGTGTTACCAGGATTATTTCAATCTGTATGTCTTTCTGTGGGTCTGTATTTCTATCTGTAGGACAGTCTGCATCTATCTATATAGCTGTCAGTGTGACACATACGAGGTATGTGCACAATTGTATAAAGTAAGTAATTGTCATGTATAGTGGTGACATTGAAAGGTATGTGTTTATGTTTTCTATGTGGTATATGGTGCCTATAACAAGTCACTATGAGAATGCAGCTCTCTGCTGCAGCAGCAGGGGACTGTTATTATGACACACAGGATCTTATGTTCAGGAAGGATTGGGGGAAGATTATAGGTGTGGCACTGGTGATGTGTTCCTGCTTACCCTCATAACCACGAGGATACTGTGGAACAAGCAGCCAATCTGTGTGTCTCCTGATTCTTTCCTGTTTTTACAGGTATTTACATCTGTCTGCTGGCCCTCTGAACGGGGTCTGCAACAGATTCTTGGGGGCTCGTCCGTAAACTTATGATCTTCGGGACCAACAGAGTATGGATACAGCGGCTGTGATCCAGAAAAGTCGGTTGTGAGAAGCGCGTCCTGGCTGGCTGGTGACGGTGACGTGAGGGATCGTGAAAAGGGTCATCATGGCGGATAAAGTACGGAAGAGCGTGGTGTGGAACATCAGAAAAAAACTTCTCACCTTGTCCGCTGGTGAACTATTTCAGATCGCCCAGAGCATTGTTACGGTACCAGACGGGAACATTACTGAACTAGATGCTGGAGACCAAGAAGGCTGCTTTGAATACATTAATGCGTTCATGTACAGTGCAGACTTACTAGACTCAGAGGATAGAGGTATGGCTGAACTGTTGAACTTGAGAGACATCGTTGACTCTGTTGAGCATGTTCAAACTACGTCTACACCTGTTCATCAACAGAATGATGACACTGCTCCTACCGCATCGTCTACAGCTGTTGCTGACAATGGGTCTAGTGTAGCATCTACACAAAATTCGACGTTGCAACAACCTTTGACCAGACTATCACAACAAACACGCAGCAGTGATAATGCACAGTTTAGCAACAACCCTGAACGGTCCATGCAGTTACTGACAGAGAAGGTTGTCTCCCTCAGGGACCTCTCCTACCTCCAGCGTCGCGAATTTAAGATACAAGGAGGACAAATTTGTGATTACACATCTGACATCACATACACAAGTGTATGCAGACAAATTGAAGATGGAATCAAAGAAAATTACAGTGATGCTGACATAGTCAGGGGGACACTACGGATAATAAAAGCAGGCAGTTTTAAGGACATGTTGATGAATAAAGAAGACATAACGGTTGAGGAACTCAAAGGGTTTCTTCGGTCGCATTTAGGAGACAAAAATAGCACAGAATTGTTCCAGGAATTAATGTGTGCAAAACAAAATGAGAATGAGACGCCTCAACAGTTCTTGTATCGAGTAATGGGTCTTAAACAGAAAATCATCTTTGCTGCAAAACAGGCTGACACTGAAGTGAGATACAGCACAGAAACTATTCAGGATGTATACCTTCACACGGTCTACCAGGGTTTAGGGCACAAATATACAGACATTCGTAGGGAGTTAAAACCCCTGCTTTCCAACCGCAACGTCGCAGATGAGGAAATATTAAGAAATGTAACAAGAATCACCAGCGATGAGAATGAGAGGGCCCGAAGGCTGGGTCCTGTAACACGTAATAAGCAGAGCATTGCAAGTTGTACCCTGCTAGAAAGTGAACCTGTGAGAGAAATTCATGAGCAGAAAAATGTGGATGATCCAATTAAACAACTGACAGCACGTGTCGAAGCACTTAGCAGTATGGTAGACTCCATGAGAAATCCAACACAGCCTGATCCTACCTTTCAGTATACTATGAGTCGACCACCTCTACAGAAAGGGGCTAAACGTCATGGTTGTTTAAAGTGTGTGGAAGCTGGTCTGCAAAACTGTACTCACTGTTTTCAGTGTGGGGAAGAGGGGCACCTGTCCAGGGGATGCCTCCGGAAACGTAACCCGCAGGGAAACGGGAAGCGGTCACTGCAATGGGGCAACCAGTGACCAAGTCCTCCCTGTCCCATGGCACAAAGGATGACAGATCAGAGGATGAACCTGGTCCTACAAAAAGCAAAACGAAACCATTTCATTATACGACATTCAAAACTTCCAAGGACAAGGAATGGCTTAATCAGACTTCTACTTTCTCTGTCCCTAGGAAAAAGAATGAGGCCATTGTCAATCTAATAGGAAGGAAGGCTTTGACACAGTGCAACCTCAATGGCCTAGCAGTAAGTGCTTTGCTTGACACTGGAGCTCAAGTCAGTATCCTTGATCGTGCTTGGAAAGATAAATATTTGCCAGCTGTGGACTTGAGACCTCTTTCTGAACTTATGGGAACTATGGGGAAGCTGGAAGTGTATTCTGTGACTGGGGATGTCATTCCATTCGATGGCTGGGCTGTGATTACTGTTAATTTAGAAGGAAACAATGACCCTAACCTCTCTATCAGCGTTCCCTTTTTAGTAAGTCATCTGCCAATTGAAAGGCCACTACTTGGGTTTAACGTAGTGGAAGAATTAATTCAGAGACAACCCAAGCGCCTTGTGCAGGCTTTAGTCTCTCTACTATCAGGAGCCATCTCTATGTCAAACGAGAAAGCTCAAACTCTGGTAAGCTGTGTCCAAACCCCTGAGCTGAATGAACAGTGGGGACGTTTGAAGGTAAAGAGTGGTGGCGTTGTCATTCCAGCAGGTCAAGTGATGTGGGTAAAGTGTAAAATACCACCTAACATGGATCAGCCCGACCCAGTCATACTGTTTGAACCAGAGGAAACAATGTGCAGTTGGAAAAGCTGGATATAGGAGGGGGGCTCCTAGAAGTACAGAACCAGGAAAGGCCTTATGTCTCTGTTCCAATTGGTAACAACTCCACATGTGAAATAACACTGCCTGGTAACACAATCCTCGGTTATATTCAGCCAATTGAAAAAGTACTGGAGGCAGAGCGATCAGAAGAACTGAAGTCTAAGGTATCGGTTGAGGGTGTGACTACCTCAGGTACTGAAGAAACCTTGAAACGGTGGCACCCACCTGTAGATCTAAGCCACTTGAGTGAGGAACAGCAGCAGGTGGTAAGAAAAATGCTGTATGAAGAGTCTGTGGCATTTTCTCAAGATAAGAGTGACATGGGTTGCATTCCGAGCCTACAAATGTCAATAAATCTCAAAGACGACATACCAGTGCAGCGGTCATATTCATCGGTACCTAAACCTTTATTCCAAGAAGTGAAAGATTATATACAAGATCTCCTGGCAAAAGGGTGGATTGTGAAGTCCAAGTCCCCCTATTCTGCACCAGTGGTCTGCGTCCGAAAGAAGGATGGCTCACTTCGCCTGTGTATAGATTATCGCCTCCTCAATAAAAAGACTGTACCAGATAGGCACCCTCTGCCAAGAATTCAAGACTTGCTTGACACATTGGGGGGTTATGCATGGTTCAGTATTCTCGACCAAGGAAAAGCCTACCATCAGGGCTTCATAGCCGAAGGTTCTAGGCACATGACAGCTTTCATAACTCCCTGGGGACTTTATGAGTGGATAAGAATTCCCTTCGGCCTGTCCAATGCACCTGCAGCGTTCCAGCGCAGTATGGAAGAAATGCTAGATTCTCTCAGAGATGAATGTTGTATACCGTACCTTGATGACGTGTTATGTTATGCCAAGTCTTTTGAGGAACACGTGGAAGGACTTCGCAAAGTTCTTCAAGCTCTCCAACATCATGGAGTCAAGCTTCGGCCTGAAAAATGTGAGCTCTTCCGAGGTGAAGTCCGATACGTGGGTCGTCTTGTGTCTGCCGAAGGTGTGCGGATCGATCCCAAGATCTTCAAGCAGTTATGTCACTCAAAAGTCATGCTCCACATACCGTCGGTGAGGTAAGAAGGCTTCTCGGCTTCCTAAGCTACTATCGCTCGTTTATCCAAGATTTTTCAGGTGTAGCTAAGCCTATGTATGAGCTCCTACAAGCAAAGCCTGGGGTGGCACCAGTTGAGTCCAGTAGGAGAAAGACCAAAGGCCCCCAAATGCCTTCCAGAACTCCTGTGGAGTGGACAAGTGAGCATCAGAAATCTCTTGAAACCTTGATTGACATGTTGATAAAGCCACCAATTCTTGCCTATCCAGACTTCAATTTACCATTCTCGCTGCACACCGATGCATCTGAAAGGGGCCTTGGGGCTATACTCTACCAGAGTCAGGATGGAAAGTTAAGAGTCATTGCGTATGGCTCCCGGACACTGTCCCAGGCCGAAAGAAATTACTGCCTACATAGTGGTAAACTTGAGTTTCTTGCACTTAAATGGGCAGTGTGTGAAAAATTCAGAGACTACCTGTTCTATGCTCCACATTTTACCATTTACACAGACAACAATCCCCTGACCTACATAATGAGCACTGCGAAGCTGAATGGGGTTGGTCATCGCTGGGTGGGAAAATTGTCCGACTACCACTTTGATGTGAAATATAGGCCTGGTAAAATAAATATTGATGCTGACACACTGTCGCGTATCCCCCTTGACATCGAAAAGTATACCACTGAGTGCACTGAGCAATTGTCATCTGAAGTGGTGCGAGCAGTCTGGGATGGAGCTCGCGCAGCCAAAAAGAAAGATGTGGCTTGGGTTGCAGCACTCAGTATGTCGTCTATGGAAACTGACCCAACATCCCAAGGTTCATTGTTGCCAAGAATAAATAAAGATGAACTCTCCAAAGCTCAACGGGAGGATCCAGTGATAGCCAAGATATTGAAGATGAAAGAGGAAATCAAGGTGCCAGATGAAAGTCTAAAGAAAACCGTGACTGGAGCGGCCAAGAAGCTTTTGTATGAATGGAACAAACTAATTATAGAGGATGGATGTCTCTATAGGCAAACAGCTCAAAACAAACAACTTGTTCTCCCAACCCAGTATAAGCAACTTTCTTTGGAGCACTTACATGACAACATGGGACATCTGGGCACAGAACGGGTTCTTCATCTGATGAGACAAAGATTCTACTGGCCATATATGAAGAAGGAAGTAGAGGAGTATATCACAAAGAAGTGTCCCTGTATTAAGCAAAAGAAACCAACGACCCATGTCCGAGCACCCATGGGGAGTATAACATCCAGCTCACCTCTAGAACTTGTTTGCATCGACTACCTGCACTTAGAGCCAAGCCGGGGTGGGTATGAGTATATATTAGTGGTCGTAGATCACTTTACTAGGTTTGCGCAAGCTTATCCTACTAAAAACAAGTCTGGCCGTACAGCAGCTGAGCGTCTTTTCAATGATTATATCCCTCGGTTTGGTTACCCTGGAAAGTTACACCATGACCAGAGCAGGGAATTTGAAAATGAGCTTTTCAGGAACCTTCGGGAACTTGCTGGAGTACGCCATTCGAGGACCTCTCCGTATCACCCTCAAAGTAACCCAGCTGAGAGATTCAACCGGACTCTCCTCCAAATGCTCCGGACCTTGGCTGATAAGGAAAAGATACGTTGGAAAGATCACCTTCCCCAGATCGTCCATGCATATAATTGTACACGTCACGAGTCAACTGGGTATTCCCCATTCTATTTACTGTTTGGACGCCACCCTCGCCTTCCTGTTGACTTGATATTTGGGCTCGTTGAAGAGGATGAGGGATTAACTCATAAGGGATTTGCTGATCATTGGGCTGGAAAGATGGCTGAAGCATATCAAATAGCAAATGAAAACAGTAGGCAATCAAGTGCGCGGGGCAAAGCTCAATATGACTTGAAGGTCAAAGGTGTTATTCTGAAGCCTGGAGACAGAGTTCTTGTTAGAAATTTGAGAGAGCGAGGAGGCCCAGGGAAACTAAGATCATACTGGGAGAAGATCATCTATGTGGTGAAAGAGCAAGTAGCAGACAATCCGGTTTATGTGGTGAGTCCTGAGAATGGGAACAAAAGTGGAACTAGAACCCTGCACCGAAACCTATTACTGTTGGTGAATGACCTGCCTGTGGAGACACCATCACACCCACTGAAACACGGGAACCAGAAACAAAGCAGACAAGGTAAAAGGGAGAAGACAAGAGAACCTACCTACCACAGTGACATCACCGATTCAGATGAGGAAAGCTCTGAAAGATACTGGTTGAGAATTCCTGAGAGTTGGACAGAGCATAAGAGACAGCATACTTACCGGCAAGGTTCAAAACTGAACCATGAGAACTCTCTTGTCGAAATGACGTCACCATCACCTGAGAGAACCGTGCGAGAAAGAGATCAAGTCCAAGTCCCACAGGAACAGAGACACAGGTTGATCGAGACTCAATCACCAGAATAATTGATCCTGAATTCAACATTTCCACCTGAAGTCAGTGGAGATAGTGATAGTGAATGTGCCCTGCCTGAGGAAGCAGAAAGTCTGACATCAGAAAGCTGTATCGAACCAAGACGGTCAGGGAGAGGGAGTAAGCCAAGACAAGTGTTTACGTACGAAATACTGGGTCAACCATCGCTACAACCACAGACTATGCTCCACAGTGTAGCAGCATATACCTTTCCTCACTTACCTGTATTGGCTACACCATATTATATGCCACCACTCTCATACTACCCGTTTCACGACTCATACAATATGGTACCATGCATTCCCACAGGGGCAGCATATTAAGTTAAGAAAGTGGTGCTCTGGACATAGTAATCTTGCGCCTGAGTGTATATATATTTTTTTGTAGCTGGTGCCCATTTTATTTTGTCGGGGAGGATGTGACACATACGAGGTATGTGCACAATTGTATAAAGTAAGTAATTGTCATGTATAGTGGTGACATTGAAAGGTATGTGTTTATGTTTTCTATGTGGTATATGGTGCCTATAACAAGTCACTATGAGAATGCAGCTCTCTGCTGCAGCAGCAGGGGACTGTTATTATGACACACAGGATCTTATGTTCAGGAAGGATTGGGGGAAGATTATAGGTGTGGCACTGGTGATGTGTTCCTGCTTACCCTCATAACCACGAGGATACTGTGGAACAAGCAGCCAATCTGTGTGTCTCCTGATTCTTTCCTGTTTTTACAGGTATTTACATCTGTCTGCTGGCCCTCTGAACGGGGTCTGCAACATCAGCCAGTCCTCATCTGTCTATGTTTATCAATCCATCTATATGGCAGTGTGTACCTCCTGCAAGATTCAGGGGGAAAAGGGGAAAGCAGGACACAGAATTTGTCTTGGAGTTTAGTGAGGTCTAACTACACCTTATTTTAATCATTTTAATTACATGTTTTAATATAATTAAATTTTATTTTATTAATTTAATCTCTATTTAATATTTAAATACAATGCATTTATTATTTTAATATAATTTACTTCATATTTTAATATTTAAATACAATGCATTCATTATTTTAATATAATATTATATTTTAATATTTAAATACAATGCATTTATTATTTTAATATAATTTAATATTTAAATACAATGTATTTATTATTTTAATATAATTTACTTCATATTTTAATATTTAAATACAATGCATTCATTATTTTAATATAATATTATATTTTAATATTTAAATACAATGCATTTATTATTTTAATATAATTTACTTCATATTTTAATATTTAAATACAATGCATTCATTATTTTAATATAATATTATATTTTAATATTTAAATACAATGCATTTATTATTTTAATATAATTTAATATTTATATACAATGTATTTATTATTTTAATATAATTTACTTCATATTTTAATATTTAAATACAATGCATTCATTATTTTAATATAATATTATATTTTAATATTTAAATACAATGCATTTATTATTTTAATATAATTTACTTCATATTTTAATATTTAAATACAATGCATTCATTATTTTATATAATATTATATTTTAATATTTATATACAATGCATTTATTATTTTAATATAATTTACTTCATATTTTAATATTTAAATACAATGCATTCATTATTTTAATATAATTTAATATTTAAATACAATGTATTTATTATAATATAATTTACTTCCTATTTTAATATTTAAATTTAGTGTAATTATTTCAATGTATATTTTTCTGTTAAAGATTCTGTGATACGCTCATATACAGCGCACCTTACTGTGAGTTTTATTGCTGTGCAGCTCTGTGATACAGTAGTGTGTATTAGCATATCACAGAGTTCCACAGCAATAAAACACACAGTAATGTGCAATGTGTGAGTTTTATTGCTGTGGATTCTGTGATACGCTCATATGCAGCGCACATTACTGTGAGTTTTATAGTTGTGGAGCTGTGATATACTCATACACACCGCACATTACTGTATCACAGAGCTCCACAGTTATAAAACTCACAACAATGTGCAGTGTGTATGAGTGTGACTTTTATAGTTGTGGAGCTTTGTGATACACTCATACACACCATGCGCAGCCAATGAGGCAAGTGGCACGTCGGCTAGTCTTGGCAGAACCTACCCGTCAGTAAGCGGTTAATGATGCTCTCCTGTTAACCTGTTTTAGGTGTTGCACCTTTCCAATTATTATTGAAAAAAATAATTATATTTTGGGCGGGAATTTAAATATTTGTATGCTTTAGAGATTATTTTCAGTTGGGTGGGCACTAAAGAAAGACTTGCCCCCAGGCGCCATATGATCTCGCTACGCCTCTGTCTGACCCACAGCTGGGCCTGGGGAGAAAGTGCTTAAGTGCTTTGGGGGAGCCTGAGGGAGAGAGACTAAGTGAAGGCCTGGCCCTCTGGAGTGGACCGTTTGGTCTGACTAGTGGGGGTTAATAAATTGAAGGGGGCGGCCTGCTTGGTGGACGATACGTGAGAGCCTGGCATGAGGCTAAGAGCCCTCTGGCTCCACCGCCCCAGGGTTAATTTATAGGGTAATAGATTTTGTTTGATTACTTGATTCTCAAAAGTAAAAATATTGTTTTCTCTATTATGGCTCATTTATGAGTATATATATATATATATTATATAATTATTTTAAACGGTAACAAACTGTTATTTATTACTTAATTTGCTTCTCATGTTTGTTTTTACTTAAACAAGGGCCCAAGTTGCTGAACTCTGGGCCACTGGGTGGTACTTGCCCCTCGGGCCAAAAGTTGCCAGTCAGCCCCTGGCTGGGGGTAACCCTAAATTGCATAAATTTCCAATTGACAATCGTGGTTACAATTATCACAAATTTTTAAAATGTAACTTTTAATAAGTCTGCATTCTAAAACGAAATCCATTTGAAATGAGAGTTACCTCCTAACGGTGAACACCCTTAAAAACACACCCACAATTGAGTAATAGAGGTATGCTAATTTCCTTTGCTAATTTTTAACAATGTTCTTCCCAAGATTTATCTCCGTTTCTAAATAATTCCAGAGTCAACCTTCATAGGTTGATAATTATAGGAAGATACAGAACATTGAACAATGATTAAACAGTTAGAGAATTTAGCAAGTTAATATACCCTAAGTACCACAATATTTTCCCTAGGTTTTGACACAGTTTCTAAATGATTCAAGAATCAACCTTCATGGGTTAATTGATGTAAATTTACATCAATTAACCCCTGAAGGTTGATTCTTGAATCATTTAGAAACTGTGTCAAAACCTAGGGAAAATATTGTGGTACTTAGAAAAGAGACAGCAGACAGGCTGTATGTTCAATCCGGAATAACTGCTATATTGAGAAAACCATACCAGTATTTATGTGGTCCAACAGGAGTCAGTTGCATAAACCAAACCCCCTAGAAACCACTGGAACATAATTGCGCAAACATTGACTTCTTCGAAGGTGAAATCTAATCCCATTAGGTCAATCAGATTAGACAGTAACAGTAAACATTATTTAGCATTCAGTTATCACACACCATTTACATAATCCATTGTCCCAATAAAACAGATAGGGACAGTGTTTGACTGACAAGGCAGACTTATGACTCCTCAAACATTTCTTTTGGGCTTTTTCGCCATGGAAATAAACCGTCATGGTGGTTGAAGCGGGGAGCGCTTTGTCAGTTCCATGACACTCGCTTCTATGAGCGTTGGAGACAGAGTGATGTTAGCATGCAAAATGCGCTGACATAATTTGTGACCGATCTGGTGACTGACAGGCAGAATGTTTAAATACCGTCTGTTTGGTGATGCTTGTGTGGGCGGACAAAACGCAGGGTGAAGCGGTGGAGTTATCTCCAATATGGCACCGATGGGGAAGGGACTTTCCAGACAGCCTGACCACTTTACAAACCTAGGGCACTATTCCATAGTGAGCGCTAACTGTGGCGTTCAGATGAGTAGGTGTTTACGCTAGGATAAGTGGCTTTAACGTATGGCCTCCATATTGCATTCCTGACTCTAAACCCATGAAAATCGCGTGCGCGAGCTCACTGCGCTTTGCGCATCCTGTACTTAACATGAAGAACGCACAATCAGTAATTAGCGTTCGGATAAGTAGGGTATTACAGAGTCCTAGTGCTAAAGAAGCCCAGATGCAAGGGAGAGTGGGGGATGGGCCATAACTGAGCCGTCATGCCAGATAAGGTGCTAGGAAGTCATGTGAGTATGTTAAAGGAAGTTATCTTTCTAAGGAGGGATTGGGGTACACGAGAGGAAGTGACGCACCTGTCTTCCTCTTTCCTTGCTGCAGCAGCGGACACCTTTTCACACCCCTGCTTTGAGGTGGGCACCAGATGGATCTGTGTGAATTTCTAGAGGCAGGATGGCCGACGAATTGGCTGTTTTGCTGCGGCATGTGGAGGAGATTAGACGCAGACACAGAGACGCTGCACTACAGAGAGCTTTTACAGCTCACCTAGTTCCCGTTTTGGCTGACACCGATTGATCGCTGGGGGCTACTGTGGACCCGGGGTCTTCCCCAGGGATAGGACTGTCCGCTGTGGACAGAGTTGCTGATCCTGAGTGGCAGCCTGTATGGCACCATGCTAACCCCCCCACCCAACTGAGCCCAAATCCGGCGAGAGGAGTAAGAAGGAAGGAGAAGTTAAAACCTACTGGGGCAAGGCTGGTGAGTTGGTTTCCACTCCTAGCGCCCATTTGTTGCGTTCTCCCACTAGAAGGAATAGAAGCAGAGTTCCTGGGCCTGTGAAGGCCCGAGTGGCAGAGTCTGAAAGGCTCCAAGCTGGCAGAGATGCATCCGAGATGCCGTAGCACCCGCTTTCCCCAGCTACCCCTCTGCTCAGACGACTTCGCTCCAGAGCCCGGGGAGGTCGCCTGTAGCACAGACTCTTCACGCTGAAGAGGGTCAAATAGTGCAGGAACGCTGCGATGAGGTGAGTGTGAGGCCTTCTTCAGGGGTGTCTCGGAGGATCAGCGCTGCTCAGGGTTTCTTCCCGCCAGCACTCTGGGGATCGTGATTGTGCGGCTACTGAGACTGACAGAAGTTCTTCCACAGAGAGGCTGCAGCATCCGGCTTTGGGACATCGATCTCAAGGTTTTTGGGATGACTGGATCGCAGTGTCCTAGATAAACTGCGCGTCAGGAGGCAAGTGCAGTGTCGCAGTAAGTTCGACTGCCATCTCGCTCCGCTTGTGAAGTTCGGAGACAGGATCGGGCCCAAAATCCCACTGTGTCCAGGCAACCAGTGGCAGCAGCCAGAGGAAATCAGGAAGAGTCTGGCGCAGAGGAGGAACACCAGAGTGGCCCTCGATCCACCATCCATGTCCGTGAGTCCTTTCCTGTTGTAGATCCTGCACGGCCTGAGTGGGGTTAGGAGCCTCCTCCTTTCCTTGGGGCCCCTCCCAACATGGCGTTGTGTAGCAGGGGTACTATGGCTGCCAGGGGTAACGCGGGGGGTTCCTCCTCGGGTAGTTGGTTTGAAAGAGAGGGGGTAACGTTATTTTGATTGTTGTGTCTAACCCCGCTGTGTCGTCGGCTGTTTTAACGTCTGTGTCTGGTGCGGTACCTGCTTTCTCTGGGGTTTCCCAGTTGTTTCCTGCTATTTCAGTGCCTGGTTCTTTTCTTTCGCCCCGTTCTTCCACTTCGCTTCCCCCTGCTGTCCCTTTCCTCGCTTCTTCTGCTGTTACATTGCTCTCACTTTTTCTATGTTTTCATCTCAGGCTGCGGGTTTTGTGTTGTCACTTCACCGCTCTTCTCCACTGTCTCTCTGCCGGGGGTGCTTCCTCATTCTCCATGTGTTGCGGCACTTGTCGTAGGTGCCGTAAGAAGACCAAGTATGGTGCCATTCCGCTCTCATGCTCTGATCTGGACCAGATGTTATCCCTGCCTGGTCTTGTGTCCAGGCACTCAGGAGTCCATGCCAGGTTTTCCCTCACCTCTTCAGCCTCAGGTGTGGGCTGGGCCCGGACTACTTTTATAACCATACCCCACTCTCAGGTCTGTGCTTCTGCATCTCACTAAAGTCCTCATTGTACCCTGACCAGCGTGCAGCGCACATCTCCTCTGTATGGACTCCCAACATGACCATTCATTCCTGTTCCTGGATTCCTACCGTAACCCTCCATTGTTATCTTGATTCGTGTTCCTGGATTCCCACCATGACCCTCCATTGTTATCTTCAATCCTTGTTCTTGGACTCCCACCCTGACCCTTCATTCCATTTCCCGGATTCCTACTGTGACCCTCCACTGTTATCTAGACATGTGCGATTCGTTTCGTAGTGAATAGAGCTGGTAGAGTATAGAGGGGTTATAGAGCTGGTAGGGTATTGCGGGAGGTATAGAGTAGACATGTGCACAGCACAAAATTTCGTTTTGAACTAATGGATTAGTCCTAAAATGCAATTTATTTAGTTACTAAAGAAATTCATTTTCAGTTCTTTAGTATGAAAACTAATTTCATTCATCCGAAAACCAGTGGATACAATTACTATTGTAGTGGCTCTTCAGAGGGCTGAGATCGCTGCTTGTTACAGTATCTCTCACTCTCAGCACAATGTGGGCCATATTACATAGTTGTGCTAACTTAACCAGAGCTGTTGTAACCTTCCCAGAGCCATTATAGCCTATGGAGGTTTTCAGTTTACAACAGCTCTGGTTAAGTTAGCACCAACATTGTAATACTGCCCCGTGTCAGGCAAAGCTGTTACAGTAACTGACTGCTGCTCATCACTGCACTCAGAGTTTCAGTAAAACTAGTAAATAATATTTTTATATATAAGAGGTTAGAACAAAACTATTTCCTTGTTTTACTGAAACTCTGAGCGCTGTTACAGTCAGTTACTGTAACAGCTGAGCCTGATACATTGTACTGAGAGATAATATAACAAGCAGCCGATCTCAGCGCTCACAGCCACTGGATTTAAAGGGCTGAAAAAAAGGCTCCTCTCTGTATAATGTTTAGAACATCCTCCTGCATTAATACCCCTCTCTATATAATGTTTAGAACATACTCCTGCATTAATTAATGCCCCTCTCTGTATAGAACATCCTACTGCATTGGCATGTGGAGGGTGCACAACTTCGGATGCTGCGATGTTGCGCTCTTCATTGCTGGTCTCCTTCATTCAATGTAATATCACAAAAAGAACTGAAACTAAAATGTAGTGCATTTTATTTTAGTTTCATTCGTTTTTTGTACTGAGCAGTTTCGTTTCTCTTGAGTAATACGAAAACTAAATTATCCCAAAATTCGGACTAAATCGTTTTAGTACTAAAACGAATGCACATGTCTAGTATAGAGGGGGATATAGAGCTGGTAGGGTATTGAGGGGGGTACAGAGGGGGTTATAGAGCCTGTAGGGTATTGAGGGGGGTATAGCGGGGTTATAGAGCTGGTAGGGTATTGATGGAAATTTCCTAAACTTTGTAGATTCGGAAGCATCCGAAATACGAATTGCTATGCTTCCGAAAGGATCCAAAATACGAAATTTTGTTTCGGATCCGAATTGTAATTTCGCTACAACGGAAAAGTGACTGTTTGACCAATCAGAGGTTTTCTTCTGCTGCTGAGGGAGGGTTATGGGAGTGGTAGACTGGTAGTCGATGGGAGATTCAGAATCGGATGAAATAAGAATGTTCGTTAATATCGTTTTATTATCATAATAATTACGATTATTCGTTATGATGAAATTAAATTTCCTTTTCTTAATATTTGAAATGGGAGTCGCCAGTAGGCTCCGCAGGTTCGATTTGAACATGAGTACGAATTGAACATTGTTTGTTCGAGCCTTGTGGGAACCCCTCATAATGAGCACAGCGGGTGTACAAACCCAGGAGGAACTCAGCACAGCACAGGACTGGTGGGAATCCCTCATAATGAGCACAGCGGGTGTACAGAGCACTGCAGACCCAGGAGGAACTCAGCACAGCTGAGGATGAACATAACATTTAATTGATCCGAATTTCGTTACAACGGAAATGTGAAAAACTCAAAATCACTTACTAAGGTGGAAATGTCCTTTAACAGGGTTATTCAAAGAGATCCAAATTGCTGGAGAAAGGTAAAATTCAACGTACGGTTACCTTTCCTGGCCATTCGGCTATTCAGAGAGCAGGCAATTTGCCAACTCTTGCCTCCATCAGTGACAACATAGCCAATCCAGTAGTTGCTCTCTGCCTGTCCAAACCACTGCAACAGCATTTTCTGCAGGGCTTGCAGGATGTTTTGCGCTGTGTGCTTTTCATCAAGCACCTCAGTGTGCAGGAGGAAGGAATGGTGCCCCTGTTTGTCAACTGCTGACGAGGATCCAGATGTTTGAACTACATCCTGGGACACCTTGGCCTGCCACCAATGTGCCGTCAGGGACAGGAAGGCGTGCTGGGCAGTGGCACTACATGCACTCCACAGGTCAGTGGTCAGGTGCACTGCCTGTCCACCTGCCCTTCCAATCCCCTCCTTGAGCACCCCAACACAAGACCTGTATAAGGCTGGCACCACAGTTTGGCTGAAGATATTACGTGACACACGGTACTGTGGTGCAACAGCCTGTATCAATTACATGAAGGGCTCACCTTCCACCATGTTGAAAGGTGCTCCTCCAACTGCAATGAGCTGGCCGATCAGGCGTGTTATTTTACATCCCTGCGCCCGGGACATACCCTTACTAGGGATGGGCGTTCAGTTCGATTTGAACATTGCCCGTTCGGCGAACTTCGAACTTTTCAGGCCGTTCGCAAAAATTTCGAAAAAAAAAATGCTTAAAAAATCTAGAAATAAAGAGACTCTTTACTACAGAATATTATAAGCAACGGTTTATTAGATATTTTGAATTAAAACAGGAATAACGGGAATAAACAAAAGATAAATCCAGGTAAAGTATCCATGTAATTGGTCAGACTAGATGGGCCGAAAGTTTCTTATCTGCCGACATTTTCTATGTTTCTATAAATATTTTTAACATTGAAGCCTATGGGATAAAACAATCTTGTTGCTAAAACATCAGGTAGACACGGCCCTCTAATCAGGCACTGTAGAGGGCAGCCTGCCGGGGCCTCCCAAGGATCCCCTTGAGTAGCATGCGGCCGCCGGATGACAGAGCTGCGACTGTGTGGGCTAGCCGGCCGGGTGCATGTGGCAGAGAGGCAGCGCAGGGAGGGAGCCACTGCACCTGCAGCCACGGCAGACCCCCCCCCACGACCAGGATCCAGGGAGCCTGCACTGACTGACCACCAGGCTAAGGTAAGGCGACACATTTCTAAAAAAAATAAAATCTGAGGACATTTTTAAATGTCCCAAGGAACATAAAATAAAACCTGTTTTTTCTTTCTTTCTAATACTCACCTGATTCCTGGATCCACCAACAAGCGCTGCCTCCCGTCTCCCACGCTGTTAGACGCAGCATACACCGGCGCGCTGTGTGAAGCTTCTGAGAAGATACGCTATTAGTGTAGAGGGAGCGATGCAAAATTGCTAGAGGTTAGGTTTAGTGGTCCCCAGTTCCGACCATCCTAAGGATCGGAGGGTTAGAGCTCTGTTACCAGGGATCCTACCAGGTCTGTCCTGGGGAATTGTTACAAATATGCGGTGAACGCCGCAGCAAATGTTAATGCTCACGCAATTTTAATGCACCTGTTGTTACTTTCATCCAAAGCCTGCACAAGTTTCACCATAATTTAGCCAAAAAATCACTAAACTTGTTCTGCGTGTCCTAAAATGTCTTCTCTTTTCATACAGGCTGCCGCCCCAAGCAGTTGTTTATGAATAGATTAAAGGAAAACCATTTACCGTCATTTGAAATGTCATTTTTTTCTTTTTAAATGTTTATATACATCCTACAAATCCGCCACTTCACGGGCAGGTTATGGGGACCTCCTAGGCACGATATTTGAAGGAATTTTTCGTTTTTATTCTTAACCTTTATGTCATGGAAAAATCACTGGTCCTTTAAAAACGTTATTTTTTTTACATTTTGTCCTTGTTTCCTGTCCCCCAGGGCACTACCCGGACCCCCATACACCTTTTATGGCAAATATCTTGCATATATGCCCACTTGGAGGGCACTCTAAAAATCGAACACTCGAGTCCCGTTGACTTGCATTGAGTTCGAATCGTGTTCAAGTTCGAATCTGAACTTTTTCAAATGTTTGTGTTCGAATGCGAACCGAACACCGGGGTGTTCGGCCCATCCCTAACCCTTACTATGAAAGCCACCAAAATCTTCCAAGGTGGCCTGGCTGGTATGGGTTGGATGTGGGATGGTAACAGCATCCTTTTGTGCCTTATACTGGCTGGTGGTGCTGGCACTCATGGTGACTGTGGCGGTGCCACTAATGTTTCCCCTAATGGTGCTTAGAGGAGGGGCCATAATACTTTTTTGCCCTAACACCATTGCGTGGTGGTGCACATGCTTGTGCTGGTTCATGTCACTATTACTGAGATGCCCTATGTTTCTGCCCCGGCTGACCTCCCTGCCACAATGATTGCATTTGGCCTTCTGACCAACACCCATTTTATTAAAATGCTGCCAAATGCTGGTACGGCAGCCACCACCAATTACACTGCCTGTTTGTGACCACTGCAGTGGAAGGAATTCAATCTCTTCTTGAGGTTCGGCAGGAGCAGGAGGAACAGGCCTAAACTTCCCAGGTATTTTGGGTGCTGTGATGGATTGAGGCCTAATGGTTGTATTGGCCCGTTCTGATGCTGGAGGCTTAGAAAGCAGTTGGGCAGGGGACTTTTCAGGAGAGAAAAGTACTGGGGACTGCGGGGAGATTCTTCCTGGGCTGTCGGTGGTGCCAAAATGGGTAGAGGGCAGGAAATGAGATTTGTCTAAAACAATGTCAGGAAAGCCTGTTTCTTCCACGTTGCCAAGGGAACAGTGATCATTAGAAGCAGTAAACTCTGTCTCCTTGCTGTTCACTGCCAAGCTCCCTGTAGTGCTGCTGATGGTGATGGCACTGGCAGCAATGGTGGTGGTGGTGACATCATCATGAGCCTCGGCCTCCTGACATGTGTCCTGCTGCATGGCCAGGATCTCCAGCTTTGGCTGCACAAATGTATGTGCACTGGGAACCCCTTCAGCCTGCCCTCTTCCATAAAGGTACCAATGGGCACCATGCTACCGGCAGAGGTGGTAGCGCCACTTTTGCTCTTAGCTATGCTGCTGGTTCTAGGGGGTAAATCCTGGAACAGCTGGCGACATGCAACTGCCTGCTGTTTGCCAGGCTCTTTACCACCAGTATTTCTAACTCCCGTTCGCCTCAGCTTTATGGGAGGTGAGCTGAGCTGAGAGGGCGCAGAGACAGAACGTCCTACCTGCTGCTCATGTACACAGCTCAAAGTTCTCCCAGCAGCACTCTTACTGCTTTTTATGCCTTGTGTGCTGCTCATTTTTCCTTAAGTTAGAAAAATTAAGACAAAAAATATGATTTTGATCGCAGCTAACTAACCACCAAAATCACCAAATGTCCTTAATTTTAATAACAACAGAAAATAACAAAATATTGAATAAATGAAACAAGAAATAAAATAAATTGAAATAAAAAACCCAAAAACTATTATCTCTCAAACCCAACCAAAAAACCAAATAAAAGCAGAAAATAAACACTAACAGATGATACACTCACACACCACAACAGATCAACTAAAATGAACTACGAAACACAAAAGATTGCAAAGATATTCGCTCCAATGCACAGACAAATAATCGTGTGATCTGCACTAACCCACAAAGGGAAGTCACGTGTCATGCAGGCCTCATGACCAGAAGAAAACCTCTGATTGGTCAACCAACAGTCACATGTTTCCGTCCAAACGAAATTCGGAATCGGATCCAAAATGCGTTAACGTAATTTCGTATTTTCGTGCCTGTGTAATGTAATTTTGCTTTTTAAATCCATCATAACGAATGGTCGTAATTGTTACAAAAAGTGAACGAATCTAACGACAATTCGTATTTCATACGAATCCGAATTGAGTTTCAGCCACGAATTACGAAAAACAAAATAACGGCTAATACGAAACAAAACGGACCAAAACAAATTTATTGACGGCGCGCAAGTCTACTGTTATCTTCTATTCATATTCCTGGACTCCTACTGCACACTATGGGCCCTATTACATTCTTCACGCAATTTCGCTCGCGCAGCACATTTTTTTTTGCGCACAGCGTCAAGCGTTATCCCGCAAAAATTAACGGTGGTATTACGATCCAAACGCATTTTTTCATCCGTCAAAAAATAACGTTCGGAAACCCGAAGCGCAAAACGAAGAGAAATATGCGCAAAACGAAGAGAAATACGCGCGCAGTAACCTTGCACACGTCAATCAGTGTGCGGACTGTTTTTTCGCGGCATTCAGCCAATCAGACTTAAGAACCTTAATTGACATCAATTGACCTTAATTGACTCACTTAAGTTTTTGCGCCTGTCAAAGTAAATCTGAGTATACATGCTGCAGCAATAAAAAAAAACCACACACAAATTAAAAATGTTATTGTTTGGGTATGTGTAGAATGTGTAACTATACTGTGCTGTATTTTTTTTTCCTGGTGTATTTCGTTTCGACCAGGACGTTCGGATTTGACATTAACAGCAGCTTTTCAGAAACGTTAAAATTATGCGCGCAAACGTTGGCCGTCAAAATTTGCGCATAGATTGCAATGCCATCCGCGTTTCTGCGCACGAACGCATTTGCGCTCACAATGTTAAGTATAGGACGCGCAAAGTATCGTACGCTCGCACAGCTTCACCCGCGGTAGATGAATACTCGAATTCATTGCGCATAGATTGTAATACGACATTGTGCTCAAATGGTTTTGCCCCTCGCGTTAATGCGTTTTTGCGCACTGCAATACGAATTGCGCGAAGAATGTAATAGGGCCCCGTGTGTGTGTGTTACGTGGGCCATGAAGGCGGATTTGACTGTTTGGCTGCCATTTTTGGCATCTGGTTGGCAGGAGGTGGAAGTGGTGAATTTGGCTGTAGATCTTTATATGGATGCGGCGTTGTGTTCTGGCTTTGTTTATTTTGGAGGGCAATGTTGTGCTGAACGCTGACCAGCAACCTGGTCAGAGTCGGGTTTTCTGTCCAATAGAACCTTCTTGGAGTTTTTCCGTTAGTGGTGTTGATTGAGTTATGGGCTCCGGATCTGGGAAACAAGCGAGTCTTCTTCCATTGTGACAACTTAGGTGTTGTGCATGTTTTGAAACATTCCACGTCTTCGAGACCAGTTTTATCATTGTTGAGACATTTTGTTTTGTTCTGTTTAAAGTGGAAATCTGGGTGCAGGGAGTACACATCCCTGGTACTCAAAACTCGATTACTGATCCTTTATCTCGTTTCCGGCAGGAGGCCCCGGCGGCTGCCCTGGAGGAATTACACTGTCCCCCTCATTTGTTGACACTAGATGTTTTGGATTGGTGAGGTTGCTTCAGGAATCACTGGCTCCTTCTACTTGCAGAGCGTATTGGCAAGTATGGTAGAAGAGTATTCGTGGGTTGTGTTAGGGCCAAATTTTCTGGAGGTTTTCTCTCTTCGGCGGGTGGTTTATGGACATTTCATTTTCGTTATTCATGCTGGGGGAAATGATTTCGGGACGGTTAAATCTGTGGATTTGGTTTATAGGATTAGGCAAGACTTGGCCTGGTGTCTTGCTCTTTTTGATGAGGATTCTCTTATCTGGTCGGAGATTATTTCTCACCCTGTTTGGGCTTGTGTGGGTGATCCTCCTAGGGCTTTGTAGAGGGCTCAGAGGCACCTTAATTATTCAGTGAGTCATTTTGTGCAGCGAGTTGTTATTTTTTCCCTTAGACATTCAGATCTTGAGGGGGATAATGGGGGTTTTATGCATTGGGACGGGGTTCATCTGAATGACTTGGGCTTGGATGTTTTTAATTTGGGTTTGCAGCAGAATGTCTTGGAACACGCGCCGTCCTCGGTGGGGTACTCACAGTTTCGCTTAATTAAAACTGTGGCGGAAAAGTTTATCCTGGACAGCAGCATGGAACAAGAATGAAGCTCTACGAGAGCGCTGGGAGAGGGGGTTCCCTGCCCAAAGTGCAAGGGAACCGAACTCTGTTTTAACTTTAGACTTGTCTGGAGATTTATCTCGCGTTGGCAGTTGTTTATTGCTGAAGCCATCGATTTAAGTTATATGTTATGGTGTTTTTATTGGTTGTAAATATGGAAGTTTAATAAAACAGCGGTGGCCAAGCCCTATTCCATCTGAAATTTGGTATTGTCTCTTTATTTGGAATGGGGTTTGGAAAACTTGTAACTGTAACTGGATCAGGTGTGTTGTGTTTTAATTGAGTAAGCTTTACTGATGCGTTAAAGAAAAATTTAGCGACACCTAAAAGCTGGTGTTGATTTTTGCTTTTGTGAAATCATTTAGCACCCCCTAACCCCCCAATAAATACTCACATCTTATCCCACAGTGAGAATGTTGGCCCTGGGAGCAGAGTGAGACTGGGGACGAATAGTTCCCATTCTCCCCCTGCGATCACTCCGTAGCGCAGGGCTCATGGCCTGGAAGTGCAACCCTCCATGGATTCCCCTTGACTGGACTCCAGGAGGTGATACTCGTGGCGGCGTCACCGTGAGTATCACTGCGGGTAGAAATGCGTTCCAGGGCAAGTTGCTGAAGTAGCGCCTGCCCCGGGATCTAATGCTAAAATGGGGACTCTATGGGTAAACAACCTGCAGCACAAGATTTCCCTGTTAGCATCCCTGTTTTAGCATTATGGAGGGAATAGGGACCCTAATGTGGTCAGGGTCGGTAAAGCGTCCCTTTATACTTCATTATCTTGCTTGCTTGAATTTATTTGGCGATTTTGACTACACACTTGGGTTAGGAGGTGGCTAGTCAATTTGGTAAGCGTATTTTCTGGGGGTTCCTCTCCTGGTTGTAGAAGGATGAGACTTTCCCTGGGGGTTATTCCTTCGGAATAAAAGGAGGCACTGTTTAATAATGATATTAAATAATCATTTCTTTCTCCGCTATTTTAGTGGCAATGCATGAAGAAAAGGTCAACGTCAGTGATATTACCAGTAAAACTTTTAACAGGAAGACCTCTCGGACGCCATAAGAAAAACATTCCGTTCCCACTAACTCCCCTGGCATTAATAAATGGGTCAGATAGGACCGTCGGTGCCATGATAGAACTGAGAGACACGGAGGGTGCTATGCAGAGCGGGGGGCACTAAGGGATTGCTCTGGTTCAGGGCATTAAAGAAACTCATAGCAAAGGATGACAAACCATATGAGCAAAGTGCATGTTCCACTCACCGGCATGATTGTTTATTAACACTGTATACACTGCACAAAGCATTGTTCAATCAAAGCATAAATCTGATATACCGGCATCTCTCACCTTCTGGCTGTGTACACTCCTTGGCCCATGACAAGGCTACACACATGAACAGAAGCAGCACACGTCTCATTCTGTCTTGAGGGAGAAGGACGTCAAACATTATCACATGTTATGCTGTTACACAGTTATATTCATGTAAATGAGAATTAATAATTATTGCCTTGAATCATTTCTTATGGGTAGTTCATATGCTGCCATCTAGTGGCCTTTTTTGTATTGCACATGTTTTCTGTGTTCGCTTTCCGCCACTTTATGATGCATTTCCTCTTGTGTGTAAAGCTCCGCCCTTCTTGCTCAGTCGTTTCCTGTGTCATGGCTGCAGTTACAAGCTGCACACATGTCTGCATTACATGCTACGAACAGTATCATCTTTTAACCGCATAAATACCGCAACTCATTCATCTGCTGTCACTTGTGATCTGATGTACAGAATAAAACCGCTGTCACGGAATGGCCCAGCACCCTCAGCCAGGGGCGGTGCAGTGACAGTGGTGGCTATGGACACTTAGGTGTGGTGGCACGCACCTAGTTTTGCAAGTACTTTTATTTAGATGTGATTATTGTGTGGTGTAATAAAGTGTCCCCGTTGGTTTATTGCGTAATGTATTTTCCCTTTGTCTGCCTTGCCCGCCGCCATTTTCCGATCACCTTGTGGCGCAGTTCAGAATCTTCGATTCGGAAAATGGCCGATTCGAACCATCCGGTTCGAATCGTAAAATGGCCGATTCGGACCATCCGGTCCGAATTGGCGACTCCCCGAATCGTAACGGCCAATGGGTCCCGGGAGGGCGGGCAAGGAGTCCCATTGTATTGTAATTTTGTGGAAAGTGATAAATGCTTGAACTGTAAATAATAAAGCCAGATTTAGCAGTGCATCCAGCCTCGACTGATGTGGTTATTTTTCCGCCGTACTTTTCGTTCTGAGAATCCTTCGAGGTCTCAGGGTGCGGTGTCCCAGATCCGAACCGAACCGAGCGCTCTGTGCCTGCATCGAGCATCAGGGCAGAGGCGCAGCGGAAGGTGATTCGGTTCCCAGATTGAAAGATCCGATCCGAAGGGCGCGGCCGTGTACCGCGCTTCGGTATTGCGGTAAGATCCGAATCCCTCGCCAATCCCGCAAGATCCGAAGCTTCATCTGTCCCCGATCCGAAAAGTCCTCCACCGGAGATCCGAAGATTCACCCTCACCTGGATCGGAAACGTTTCCCGCAGAAGATCCGAAACGTTTCCCACATAAGATCCGGAGATTCCTCCGCGGCTGGCAGATCCGATCTCCACGAACGTCCCACACCCACAAGGTCAGTGAACCAGCTGCTCGAGACGCTGAGTGCCGTATGGCTCAGTGGTCGGGCTGGTTCTAGGCAGGGGTCCCCTCCACCGCCCGCTAACCCCTTCCCGGGGTCACGCCAGGCCGCACGAGACGCCGAGTGCGCGCCACTCGGTAGTCGGGCCAGCGGTAAGCGACGGGGTCACGCAGATAGAGCACACCCGCAGGCGGAACAACATCCCATTCCGTCATACTGGTGGCAGCGGTGGGATCGCTCTCTGCAGGCCCCTAGGAGACCTACGCCATGGTGGTGTACACCTACTATGACCGGGACACCCTGCGTGGGATGTTGGAAAACCGGGGAGGAACGCCGGGTAAGAAGAACCGGAAAACCCTGATCAAGGAACTGACCAGGATGGATCAGGACAGGGTGACGACGCCCGTCCCCAGCCCTGTCCACGCAGAGGTGGAGGAAGATGCTGGCCTCAGAGAGTTGCGGCGTCGGATTGCCCTGCTCGGAGATGCCTCATCGTCGGTGGACAGATACGAAGTGATTCGGGAGTTCTACCGGGAAGTTGAGCAGGAGAAGGAACGCCAGCACGAGCTGCGGTTGGCAGAGCTCCGCGGAGCAGAGACTGAATATAGTGACCCTGAACCCTACCCCGTGGAACCCCGGGACGAGGCTTGCAGCTTGACTGGAGCTTCACCTTGGGAATCTGCAACCCCCAGTGATTGCCCTTGCGGGACTTTCAGCTCGCCTGGAGCCTGTACTGAGGACGTCACTCATCCCAGCGACCCCCGGATGGAGACTCACAGCTCGCCTGGAGCTGCATCTGAGGACGCCACATTCCCCGTTGAGGAGCGGTGCTCCTGTGCTGGCACCTTCGTCGACATGAAGGTCGTGTTGGCAAGAAGGCTGCAGGAGGGCCTGGAGCGGGACCAGAGGTCCACAGAGGAACTGTGGTACGAGGCCCTGGACCATGAGCGGGACTGCCATGGTGTGTACATTCCCTCCGACGCTGTCGTCCATCGGGTGCAGTACGATGTGCGAGCAGCGTTCCTGCAAGGTCGGGCCCCAGAGGAGTGGGAGGCCGAGCTCCGGAGTCTGGTGCAGAAGGAGATTGCACTGGACGCCGCGTACCGCGCGCTCCGGTGGCTAACCGCCTCTCCGACGGTGCGCCCTATTGAAGGCAGTTCCACTGCAGGGCCTCGCTACGGAGGCACGGGGCTGCTCTACGAGGGCATGGCCGCCGACCCTGAGTTCGGGGAGGAGACCGAAGAACGGATGGAAGACATCCTGGAACGACGGGAACTGGAGCTCCCGTCAGACAGCAGGGACTCGGTGTTTGAGGAGCTGGAGTCCCTAGCAGAGCGAGAGTGGGAGCTCGAGGTGGCTTACCGAAGACTGTTGGACGGCGTCCCGCAGTCGAGCCTGAGCTCCCCGTGGTGGGACGGGTCGGCGGAGGAAGTCGACAGTCCCCAGGTTTGGGACCTATGGGAGGCCGAGGCGGACCCATGGGTGCCCGTGGGGGTTCCGGCAGAGGAAGTGACCCCCTTCACCCCGCAAGAGGACAGGGTGGCCGAGGCCACGGGTCCAGCGGGGGAGGAGACGGATGGTCTCCCCGGGATGGGTTGTGCGCAACCATTGTTTGCCCCGGGGGGTGAAGTGACCATCCTTCCCCAAGGAGATCTCCAACCAGCGGAAGAGCTGGCTACGGGGCAGAGTGTCGCTGGCCTCTGCCCACTGCTTACAGTCCGCCAGGAGGAGCAGACGGATGGTCTCCCCGGGATGGGTTGTGCGCAACCATTGTTTGCCCCGGGGGGGGAAGTGACCATCCCTCCCCAAGGAGATCGCCAACCAGCGGAAGAGCTGGCTACGGGGCAGAGTGCCGCTGGCCTCTGCCCACTACTCAAAATCTGCCAGGAGGAGCAGACAGATGGTTCCCCCGGGATGGGTTGTGCGCAACCATTGATTGCCCCGGGGGGGGAAGAAACCATCCTCCCGCAAGGAGATCCTCACCCAGCTTAAGAGCTGGCCACGGGGCAGAGCGCCGCTGGCCTCTGCCCACTACCCACCGTCTGCCAGGTGGAGCAGACAGATGGTCCCCCCGGGCTGGGTTGTGCGCAACCGCTGATGGCCCCGGGGGGGGAAGAAACCATCCTCCCGCAAGGAGATCCCCACCCAGCGGAAGAGCTGACACCAGGGCAGAGCGCCGCTGGCCTCTGCCCGTTTCTCCCAACTTGCCCTGAGGGGCAGCGCGAGGATGACCCCGTGCAACTGCTGTTGCATCCATTTGTCCCCTTCGTCGGCTGCCAGGAAGAGCAGCCAGGTTTGGCTCTATTTGTTCCTCCGGTTGCCGTGTCCGTACCTGGCCATCCAGCGGAAGAGCTGGCAACGGGGCAGAGCGCCGCTGGCCTCTGCCCATTTTGGCAACCCTTGGGCTCGGAGGCCTCACGCAGCCACGGTTCTTTCCCACGGCTGACCTGGGCACCCGGGGCGTGTGCATTTAGCACCCGGGTTCCCCGGGTGAGCGATAACCCTGGAGGGGACACAGGAGGTACTCCGGCCCAGACGTATGTCCTCTCGCCCAGCCGGGGTAACCCTAAGGACATGGGGTCCCGACCAAGCTGGCACGGCCGCAAGGCCAAATGGAGAGGCCTGGTGACCCGGCCTCCCCAGACTGACTATGGGCCTGGGAGCACCGACTTCCCCGGTATGACCCGGTGGGATCAGACCAGGTGCGTCGAACTGGGGGAGGGGGAGGAGTGTCACGGAATGGCCCAGCACCCTCAGCCAGGGGCGGTGCAGTGACAGTGGTGGCTATGGACACTTGGGTGTGGTGGCACGCACCTAGTTTTGCAAGTACTTTTATTTAGATGTGATTATTGTGTGGTGTAATAAAGTGTTCCCCGTTGGTTTATTGCGTAATGTATTTTCCCTTTGTCTGCCTTGCCCGCCGCCATTTTCCGATCACCTTGTGGCGCAGTTCAGAATCTTCGATTCGGAAAATGGCCGATTCGAACCATCCGGTTCGAATCGTAAAATGGCCGATTCGGACCATCCGGTCCGAATTGGCGACTCCCCGAATCGTAACGGCCAATGGGTCCCGGGAGGGCGGGCAAGGAGTCCCATTGTATTGTAATTTTGTGGAAAGTGATAAATGCTTGAACTGTAAATAATAAAGCCAGATTTAGCAGTGCATCCAGCCTCGACTGATGTGGTTATTTTTCCGCCGTACTTTTCGTTCTGAGAATCCTTCGAGGTCTCAGGGTGCGGTGTCCCAGATCCGAACCGAACCGAGCGCTCTGTGCCTGCATCGCGCATCAGGGCAGAGGCGCAGCGGAAGGTGATTCGGTTCCCAGATTGAAAGATCCGATCCGAAGGGCGCGGCCGTGTACCGCGCTTCGGTATTGCGGTAAGATCCGAATCCCTCGCCAATCCCGCAAGATCCGAAGCTTCATCTGTCCCCGATCCGAAAAGTCCTCCACCGGAGATCCGAAGATTCACCCTCACCTGGATCGGAAACGTTTCCCGCAGAAGATCCGAAACGTTTCCCACATAAGATCCGGAGATTCCTCCGCGGCTGGCAGATCCGATCTCCACGAACGTCCCACACCCACAAGGTCAGTGAACCAGCTGCTCGAGACGCTGAGTGCCGTATGGCTCAGTGGTCGGGCTGGTTCTAGGCAGGGGTCCCCTCCACCGCCCGCTAACCCCTTCCCGGGGTCACGCCAGGCCGCACGAGACGCCGAGTGCGCGCCACTCGGTAGTCGGGCCAGCGGTAAGCGACGGGGTCACGCAGATAGAGCACACCCGCAGGCGGAACAACATCCCATTCCGTCATAACCGCTTTGTGGATGCACAAGGTATTTGAGTTCAGCTTCTGATAAGGATTGTCCTCAGTGATTGTATCTGCTTACACAACCCAGGCATAGAGGTCTCAGCAATGGATAAATCCCTACTACAACAATCTGAGTCAGAATACATAATGACTAGTGACAATGGAGCGGAGACAGGGAGCATATGCTACAGAGAGGTGACAAGAAGTGTGTGATACAGGAGCAGTGACAGGGAGTGTGTGATACAGGAGCAGTGACAGAGTGTGTGATACAGGAGCAGTGACAGGGAGTGTGTGATACAGGAGCAGTGACAGGGAGTGTGTGATACAGGAGCAGTGACAGAGTGTGTGATACAGGAGCAGTGACAAAGCGTGTGATACAGGAGCAGTGACAGAGTGTGTGATACAGGAGCAGTGACAGAGCGTGTGATACAGGAGCAGTGACAGAGTGTGTGATACAGGAGCAGTGACAGAGCGTGTGATACAGGAGCAGTGACAGAGTGCGTGATACAGGAGCAGTGACAGGGAGCGTGCGATACAGGAGCAGTGACAGGGAGTGTGTGATACAGGAGCAGTGACAGGGAGTGTGATACAGGAGCAGTGACAGAGTGTGTGATACAGGAGCAGTGACAGAGTGTGTGATACAGGAGCAGTGACAGAGCGTGTGATACAGGAGCAGTGACAGAGCGTGTGATACAGGAGCAGTGACAGAGCGTGTGATACAGGAGCAGTGACAGCGTGCGATACAGGAGCAGTGACAGGGAGTGTGTGATACAGGAGCAGTGACAGGGAGTGTGTGATACAGGAGCAGTGACAGGGAGTGTGTGATACAGGAGCGGTGACAGAGTGTGTGATACAGGAGCAGTGACAGGGAGTGTGTGATACAGGAGCAGTGACAGAGTGTGTGATACAGGAGCAGTGACAGAGCGTGCGATACAGAAAGCAGTGACAGGGAGTGTGTGATACAGGAGCAGTGACAGGGAGTGTGATACAGGAGCAGTGACAGAGTGTGTGATACAGGAGCAGTGACAGAGTGTGTGATACAGGAGCAGTGACAGAGCGTGTGATACAGGAGCAGTGACAGAGCGTGTGATACAGGAGCAGTGACAGAGCGTGTGATAAAGGAGCAGTGACAGCGTGCAATACAGGAGCAGTGACAGGGAGTGTGTGATACAGGAGCAGTGACAGGGAGTGTGTGATACAGGAGCGGTGACAGAGTGTGTGATACAGGAGCAGTGACAGGGAGTGTGTGATACAGGAGCAGTGACAGAGTGTGTGATACAGGAGCAGTGACAGAGTGTGTGATACAGGAGCAGTGACAGAGCGTGTGATACAGGAGCAGTGACAGAGTGTGTGATACAGGAGCAGTGACAGAGTGTGTGATACAGGAGCAGTGACAGAGCGTGTGATACAGGAGCAGTGACAGAATGTGTGATACAGGAGCAGTGACAGAGCGTGTGATACAGGAGCAGTGACAGAGGGTGTGATACAGGAGCAGTGACAGAGCGTGTGATACAGGAGCAGTGACAGAGCGTGTGATACAGGAGCAGTGACAGAGCGTGTGATACAGGAGCAGTGACAGCGTGCGATACAGGAGCAGTGACAGGGAGTGTGTGATACAGGAGCAGTGACAGAGTGTGTGATACAAGAGCAGTGACAGAGCGTGTGATACAGGAGCAGTGACAGAGCGTGTGATACAGGAGCAGTGACAGAGCGTGTGATACAGGAGCAGTGACAGCGTGCGATACAGGAGCAGTGACAGCGTGCGATACAGGAGCAGTGACAGGGAGTGTGTGATACAGAGCAGTGACAGAGTGTGTGATACAGGAGCGGTGACAGAGTGTGTGATACAGGAGCGGTGACAGGGAGTGTGTGATACAGGAGCAGTGACAGGGAGTGTGTGATACAGGAGCAGTGACAAAGTGTGTGATACAGGAACAGTGACAGAGTGTGTGATACAGGAGCAGTGACAGAGTGTGTGATACAGGAGCAGTGACAGGGAGCGTGCGATACAGGAGCAGTGACAGGGAGTGTGTGATACAGGAGCAGTGACAGAGTGTGTGATACAGGAGCAGTGACAGAGCGTGCGATACAGGAGCAGTGACAGGGACGTGCGATACAGGAGCAGTGACAGGGAGTGTGTGATACAGGAGCAGTGACAGAGTGTGTGATACAGGAGCAGTGACAGAGCGTGCGATACAGGAGCAGTGACAGGGAGCATGCGATACAGGAGCAGTGACAGGGAGTGTGTGATACAGGAGCAGTGACAGGGAGTGTGTGATACAGGAGCAGTGACAGAGTGTGTGATACAGGAGCAGTGACGGAGCGTGCGATACAGGAGCAGTGACAGGGAGTGTGTGATACAGGAGCAGTGACAGAGTGTGTGATACAGGAGCAGTGACAGGGAGTGTGTCATACAGGAGCAGTGACAGAGTGTGTCATACAGGAGCAGTGACAGAGCATGTGATACAGGAGCAGTGACAGCGTGCGATACAGGAGCAGTGACAGGGAGCGTGCGATACAGGAGCAGTGACAGAGCGTGTGATACAGGAGCAGTGAGCGTGCGATACAGGAGCAGTGACAGGGAGAGTGCGATACAGGAGCAGTGACAGGGAGCGTGCGATACAGGAGCAGTGACAGGGAGTGTGTGATACAGGAGCAGTGACAGAGTGTGTGATACAGGAGCAGTGACAGAGTGTGTGATACAGGAGCAGAGACAGGAAGCGTGTAATCCCGGAGCAGTGACAGGGAGCATGTGTCCCTGTAACATTCCGGTAATGTCAGCGCTGTGTTCCTGTAACATTCCGGTAATGTCAGCGCTGCGTTCCTGTAACATTCCAGTAATGTCAGCGCTGCGTTCCTGTAAGATTCTGGTAATGTCAGCGCTGCGTTCCTGTAACATTCCAGTAATGTCAGCGCTGCGTTCCTGTAACATTCTGGTAATGTCAGCGCTGCGTTCCTGTAACATTCTGGTAATGTCAGCGCTGTGTCCTGTAACAGTCCGGTAATGTCAGCGCTGTGTCCTGTAACAGTCCGGTAATGTCAGCGCTGCGTTCCTGTAACATTCCGGTAATGTCGGTGCTGTGTCCTGTAACATTCCGGTAATGTCGGCGCTGCGTTCCTGTAACATTCCGGTAATGTCAGCGCTGCGTTCCTGTAACATTCTGGTAATGTCAGCGCTGTGTCCTGTAACATTCCGGTAATGTCAGCGCTGCATTCTTGTAACATTCCGGTAATGTCGGCGCTGCGTTCCTGTAACATTCCGGTAATGTCAGCGCTGCGTTCCTGTAACATTCCGGTAATGTCAGTGCTGCGTTCCTGTAACATTCCGGTAATGTCGGCGCTGCGTTCCTGTAACATTCCGGTAACGTCGGCGCTGCGTTCCTGTAACATTCCGGTAATGTCAGCGCTGCGTTCTTGTAACATTCCGGTAATGTCAGCACTGCGTTCTTGTAACATTCCGGTAATGTCAGCGCTGCGTTCCTGTAGCATTCCGGTAATGTCAGCGCTGCGTTCCAGTAACATTCCAGTAATGTCAGCGCTGCGTTCCAGTAACATTCCAGTAATGTCAGCGCTGCGTTCCTGTAACATTCTGGTAATGTCAGCGCTGCGTTCCTGTAACATTCCGGTAATGTCAGCGCTGCGTTCCTGTAACATTCCGGTAATGTCAGCGCTGCGTTCCTGTAACATTCTGGTAATGTCAGCGCTGCGTTCCTGTAACATTCCGGTAATGTCAGCGCTGCGTTCCTGTAACATTCGGTAATGTCAGCGCTGCGTTCCTGTAACATTCCGGTAATGTCAGCGCTGCGTTCCTGTAACATTCGGTAATGTCAGCGCTGCGTTCCTGTAACATTCTGGTAATGTCAGCGCTGCGTTCCTGTAACATTCCGGTAATGTCAGCGCTGCGTTCCTGTAACATTCCGGTAATGTCAGCGCTGCGTTCTGTAACATTCCGGTAATGTCAGCGCTGCGTTCCTGTAACATTCCGGTAATGTCAGCGCTGCGTTCCTGTAACATTCCGGTAATGTCAGCGCTGCGTTCCTGTAACATTCTGGTAATGTCAGCGCTGCGTTCCTGTAACATTCCGGTAATGTCAGCGCTGCGTTCCTGTAACATTCCGGTAATGTCAGCGCTGCGTTCCTGTAACATTCTGGTAATGTCAGCACTGCGTTCCTGTAACATTCCGGTAATGTCAGCGCTGCGTTCCGGTAACATTCCAGTAATGTCAGCGCTGCTTTCCTGTAACATTCTGGTAATGTCAGCGCTGCGTTCCTGTAACATTCTGGTAATGTCAGCGCTGCGTCCGGTAACATTCCAGTAATGTCAGCGCTGCTTTCCTGTAACATTCTGGTTAATGTCAGCGCTGCGTTCCTGTAACATTCCGGTAATGTCAGCGCTGCGTTCCTGTAACATTCCGGTAATGTCAGCACTGCGTTCCGGTAACATTCCAGTAATGTCAGCGCTGCTTTCCTGTAACATTCCGGTAATGTCAGCGCTGCGTTCCTGTAACATTCTGGTAATGTCAGCGCTGCATCCGGTAACATTCTGGTGACTCTCTGTTCCGGTAACTTTCCGGTAATGTCAGCGCTGCGTGCCTGTAACATTCTGGTAATGTCAGCGCTGCGTTCCTGTAACATTCCGGTAATGTCAGCGCTGCGTTCCTGTAACATTCCGGTAATGTCAGCGCTGCGTTCCTGTAACATTCCGGTAATGTCAGCGCTGCGTTCCTGTAACATTCCGGTAATGTCAGCGCTGCGTTCCTGTAACATTCCGGTAATGTCAGCGCTGCGTTCCTGTAACATTCTGGTAATGTCAGCGCTGCGTTCCTGTAACATCCGGTAATGTCAGCGCTGCGTTCCTGTAACATTCCGTAATGTCAGCGCTGCGTTCCTGTAACATTCCGGTAATGTCAGCGCTGCGTTCCTGTAACATTCTGGTAATGTCAGCACTGCGTTCCTGTAACATTCCGGTAATGTCAGCGCTGCGTTCCGGTAACATTCTGGTAATGTCAGCGCTGCGTTCCTGTAACATTCCGGTAATGTCAGCGCTGCGTTCCTGTAACATTCCGGTAATGTCAGCACTGCGTTCCGGTAACATTCCAGTAATGTCAGCGCTGCTTTCCTGTAACATTCCGGTAATGTCAGCGCTGCGTTCCTGTAACATACTGGTAATGTCAGCGCTGCATCCGGTAACATTCTGGTGACTCTCTGTTCCGGTAACTTTCCGGTAATGTCAGCGCTGCGTGCCTGTAACATTCTGGTGACTCTGTGGTCCGGTAACATTCTGGTGACTCTGTTCCTGTAACATTCTGGTGACTCTCTGTTCCGGTAACATTCTGGTGACTCTCTGTTCCGGTAACATTCTGGTGACTCTCTGTTCCGGTAACATTCTGGTGACTCTCTGTTCTGGTAACATTCTGGTGACTCTCTGTTCCGGTAACATTCTGGTGACTCTCTGTTCCGGTAATATTCTGGTGACTCTCTGTTCCGGTAACATTCTGGTGACTCTGTGGTCCTGCTCTATGTCTCCCAGGAACGTATCCATCCTGAACCCACAGCTCCCCAGAAGGAAATCAGCCAATCGCTGGTGGCCACAGATTTTAAAATAACGAGATTAATGGTAAATATAATAATAGACCCGGGATGATAAAGCCGTCTCTCACCTGGGTGACTCCGGTCCCGATGCGGGCGACGCCGGGGGCTTGTGTTTATATATATATTCACTGTCACTCGCTCAAAGTCCAGCATTAAAGTGTTTGTTTTGGGTAAAGCGAGTGGAGGGAGTGAATGCTGGAAGCTCAGCAAACCGCCCGCACGGTGACACCAGCCCCACAGTCACTGCACTTACTGCCGGCACAGAGTGAGCACCCGCGGAGAAACTACAAGAAAGGGGGGGGGACACACACACATACACACTACTTCTACACATGGATTTACACACACACATACACACTATTTCTACACATGGATTTACACACACACATACACACGTACACACTACTATACACATGGATTTACACACACACACATACACACGTACACACTACTATACACATAGATTTACACACAATATACACAGTGATGTACATGTGCGCACACATTATATATTGGGATTACACACACAATATTTATGCTATTTATATAAAGTTTACAAACAGCATTAACCCTTTCGCTGCTGAGCCATTATATCCTCGTTAGGCTGGGTGTGCTGAATTACCTGTACGAGTACTCGTATAATATCCTGCCGCAGTCTTTATCCATCTCTCACTCCTGTCCCCCCCCCGCCCATTCCAGTGCTGGGACAACCGCAATTAACACTCCGACACAGATATGTGTTAGACGCGTTTGTGATTGTTTTGGTTCTGATGATGGTATTTAAGCATTTTTATTGGCTTGTACAAACTTAGCATATTATCAGCCCTTTCTCCAATCAGGTACAATAGGTGGGCGAGAGCTCGCTTATGCTTTAATTAAGCGCTGTATCCATTGCTCTGTTATTTTCTTTCTTTATATTTGATTAAATGACTTAATTTAGACAAAGCGCAAAAAGAACCGCGTCCGGAAAGCCGTCCAGGGAGAAGCGTGGAAGAGGGAACGTGAATTCAGAGATCTTGCGTGTCATAGCGGAACGCAGGAGTCATTATACGTATGCATAAGCAGAAGACAACAGCAAGTTAAAGGAGTCTCATGTGGGACAGATAAAGGGGGTATTGAGGGGTCTATAAAAGAGACGAGGACGGACCCTTATAATTCGTTATAAAGCGATCGAGGAAAACACATTATGTTAAAAGCGAAACGCGTCTCGTATTTACTGTTTACTTTTTTTTAATACATATTTTTTAAGAGACGTCCTTGGATGCAGAAATTCCCTCTTTTATTGAGTGATTTCCAAAAGCAGAAAGATTTGGAGGAGGAGAACCAGGACAAACCAGTGGTCCCACCTGGAAGGTGGCATGTGGAACTTATCCTGAGAAACCCCCGAGCTCTGGAAGGAGAGCTGTTCCCAGGCTCCAACTAACGTACCTGCACTTGTGATCATTTTCATTACAAAGCTATCAGGGTTATTCAGAGAGAGGTGAAAAGCAGGAGAATGACTGGAGAACTGAAAATTCTAGGTCAAGATAGCCGATTTGGAAAGTGAGATGAATGGGAGAATTTTTCTGGTTTGGCTATTTTGACCTAGAATTTTCACTTCTCCAGCCATTCTCCTGGTTTTCACCTCTCTCTGAATAAACCTGTATGTTTGCATATGTTTCCATGCATGACGTTGGGAAGGAGGTGACTCGTAGTTATAGGCGGTTAAGGTGTCTGAAGAGACAGACATACCCGGCGAGTGACGCAGAGCCGTAACCAGGCTCCATGTTTGTGGGTTGATGTGACGCAGGATTTGGTGCTGAGCTCTATGACTTTTAATAGATGTATTGCACTGTGGGGGTTTATTCACAAAACACCCGAATTCAGTTCATTTTCAGTGCTTTTAATTTCAGCACATTTTGGCTCACTTCGGCAATTCCATTTTGTCGAAAATTCGGTGCATTCATTACTCACAGTATTTTGCCAAAAATGGAGTCGCCGAAGTGGTTATCAGGAGTTGGCGAAATGCACCAAAAACGCCAAATTGGTCTCAGTGAATTTCACCAGACAGGAAAAAAAAGAAATAGGTAGTTTCCTAAGGCTAGGGTCAGACGAACACATTTTCACGTTGTCAGTGAAAAAATGCGTTCGAACGAATGGACGTATTTTTTCACGGAATACGCGATAGCGGTCATACGATGCGCATTTTCGTCCGTGATTTTGTACGGATCGTCAATAAAACACTTTTTGCGTCTGGAAGTTATGTTGGCCGGACATGAGCAGCGTCTGACGTCTCCCAATCACGCACACACGCCGCTATGCGGACGCAGCGCACTCTGTACGTCAGTAGTAGCGGTTTGACGTTCTCGAAAAAATGCGTTCGTTGGCCACTTGCGTTGCACGGACGAACGTTCGTGCGGCCGTTCTTCGTATGTTACCCGGCATTGGACGTCATTTGCTGCTAGCACGGCCGTGATTTCGTGCGGCTAAACGCACGTTAAAACTGCGTTCGTCTGACCCCAGCCTAATAAGAGGTTAAATTAAAAAAAGAATGTAGCAAAAATGCGCCTAAAAAATAAAAAGTTTTTTTTAAAACATAATAATAATAATATTAAAAAGGTCTTTTAAAAAAAACTATTCCAATAATTACATTTAAACCAATAGGATTCGCCCGTTTAAACCTGTTAAATTGAAATCCTTGAATCAGGTTATTCCCCCGGAATTTCAGCGCAATGCGGCGCTCTGAATAGACAGATCGATAATGCTCTATGGGACGATTTTGGTGATTAAGGGCACCAGATTCAGCCCTTAAAATTCAGCTGCATTTGGAATTCAGCATACGCGGACACTTCGGGGCCATTCGGCTATTCAGAAAGTAGTCAGTTCACCAAATTTTGGCGAATTGCCTGCACGTACGGTGCCTGTTTAACAGTAGTAAAATACGGTGCCTGTTCGGCAGCAGTGAAATACGGTGCTGTTCGGCGGCAGTGAAATATGGTGCCTGTTCAGTGGCAGTGAAATACGGTGCTGTTCGGTGGCAGTGAAATACGGTGCTGTTCGGTGGCAGTGAAATACGGTGCTGTTTGGCTGCAGTGAAATTCGGTGCCTGTTCGGTGGCAGTTAAATTCAGTGCCTGTTCGGTGGCAGTGAAATACGGCGCTGTTCAGCAGCAGTGAAATGCCGTGCTGTTCGGCAGCAGTGAAATGCGGTGCTGTTCGGCAGCAGTGAAATGCGGTGCTGTTGGGGGCAGTGAAATTTCATTTGACAGGTTTAATCAGACGAATCCCATAGGCTTCAATGTTAAAAATATTCCCGTTTTAATTCAATATCTAATAAACCGTTCATTATAAAATTCTGCAGCAAAAAGTGTCTGCATTTATTTATTAGGATTTTTTTAGGCATTTTTCAGCAAAATTTTTATTATCAGTTATTGGATTTTATATGTAAATTCCAGACTTTTTCGTTCAGTAGTTTTTTTTGCAAACAGCGTTTCAAGTTTGAAACTTTCAAGCGTATTGTTTTTTGTTTTACCCCATTCGTCTGCTTGTTGGATTTTTCTGGAGCCTGCTCTGCTCTGTGATCGTAGGTTCATCAGCGTTTTCCGGCATGTTCGGCGTGGTTTTTGCGGCGGTTCCTGTGGGTGTTCGGCAGGTGTTCGGCGGGTTTGTGGCAGGTTTTCCCTGCACTCTGGGGGGCCCTGCAGTGATTGCTGAATAACCCTGACTGTTATATATATTTACTACAACTATTCTATCTCTCAATACAACCATATATTAATTCTTATATATATTCTATATTGCTCACGTATTATTGGAAATGAATAAACTAATACACATGTGAATTTATAAACATACAAATATTATTATCCCCACTCTAAGTATGTGCTCCTGTATTAATATATATGAAAATATAAAACACAAAACCGCAGAAGGTTGCAAGAGAGTTGAGGTTGAGTGCAACCTTCTGCTGTTTTGTATTTTATATTGTGCAGTCAGCAGGGCTGAGAGCAAGGAAGAGGTTAACCTGGGAGGGCAGGTACTTCCCCTACACCCCTTCCTATTAAAAAACAAAACAAAAGTAACACAGGTGAGAGAGTGTGGAGTAGCTGAGACAGAAAGCTGTGTGTGTGAGGCTGCTCAGGAATCACTGGACTTTACCTGGGTGAGAGTATGTAAGCGCACTATGCGGTGCAACTTTATTGAAAGACTTTTGCTTTATGTTTGATTGCTGAGGAAAACCTTTTACTTTGCTGTTTTGCTGAAAGAAGCTGTTCGTTCTGTTGCTGCTGAATGAAATAAAAACAAGGAAAGGAAAAAAGGATTGCTTATTTATATCAGGACTGTGTACCCCTGGGGTTCCCTACAATATATAGAGAGCTGACAACTATCATTTGGTATGAACCCCTCCCTGTTCACATGTGACTGCACCCCTCCCTGTTCACAGGTGTCTGCACCCCTCCCTGTTCACATGTGACTGCACCCCTCCCTGTTCACATGTGACTGCACCCCTCCCTGTTCACATGTGTCTGCACCCCTCCCTGTTCACAGGTGTCTGCACCCCTCCCTGTTCACAGGTGTCTGCACCCCTCCCTGTCCACAGGTGTCTGCACCCCTCCCTGTTCACAGGTGTCTGCACCCCTTCCTGTTCACAGGTGTCTGCACCCATCCCTGTCCACAGGTTCACCCCTCCCTGTTCACAGGTGTCTGCACCCCTCCCTGTTCACATGTGACTACACCCCTCCCTGTTCACATGTGACTGCACCCCTCCCTGTTCACAGGTGACTGCACCCCTCCCTGTTCACATGTGACTACACCCCTCCCTGTTCACAGGTGACTGCACCCCTCCCTGTTCACAGGTGTCTGCACCCCTCCCGGTTCACATGTGACTGCACCCCTCCCTGTTCACATGTGACTGCACCCCTCCCTGTTCACAGGTGACTGCACCCCTCCCTGTTCACAGGTGACTGCACCCCTCCCTGTTCACATGTGTCTGCACCCCTCCCTGTTCGCAGGTGTCTGCACCCCTCCCTGTTCGCAGGTGTCTGCACCCCTCCCGGTTCGCAGGTGACTGCACCCCTCCCTGTTCACAGGTGACTGCACCCCTCCCTGTTCACATGTGACTGCACCCCTCCCTGTTCACAGGTGACTGCACCCCTCCCTGTTCACATGTGACTGCACCCCTCCCTGTTCACAGGTGACTGCACCCCTCCCTGTTCACAGGTGTCTGCACCCCTCCCTGTTCGCAGGTGTCTGCACCCCTCCCTGTTCGCAGGTGTCTGCACCCCTCCCTGTTCGCAGGTGTCTGCACCCCTCCCGGTTCACAGGTGACTGCACCCCTCCCTGTTCACAGGTGTCTGCACCCCTCCCTGTTCGCAGGTGTCTGCACCCCTCCCGGTTCACAGGTGACTGCACCCCTCCCTGTTCACAGGTGACTGCACCCCTCCCTGTTCACAGGTGTCTGCACCCCTCCCTGTTCGCAGGTGTCTGCACCCCTCCCGGTTCGCAGGTGACTGCACCCCTCCCTGTTCACAGGTGCTCCACCATGGCAGCCTATATAAGCAGAGGCGGCTCTAGACTTTGTGAGGCCTTAGGCGAAATGCAAACATGAGGCCCCCAGTGACACCCACAATGGAAAAAATCCAACGATACACAATTAACTATAAATTGCATAGTTTAAAACAGACAAAATACAGTTTAGGATGTAGGGAACAGACAATAAACAAAAATGAAACGTGAACCCCGTCGCTCAGAGCACCCAAAGTGCAGTTCCCAAACTACACCAGATACATGACTGATTAAACCTGGGACCTCCTTGACCCATACCCTTAAATATAAAGAAAGACACAACACCTTCTTAACTGGAAAGGGCCACAGATTTATTAAATATATCCAACATGTAATCCGGCAGTGATTCCTCCGTTATCCGCCCTATTACCCATGTAATAGGCAGTTTCACCGATAACCAAACCAGGAGCTCGTCACCCCTCTTGACCGAGATCAAGCGGGGCTCGTCTCGTTAAATGCCTCACCCGAAGGCGGCTTAACCATTTGAAAGCACCGCTGTCCAGGAACCATGCCAATCCAAAACTGTGACACGAAGAAGATGAACTTCAACAGGGTGGGCGGGCGGAAATCTCCTTGATGCACAGTTGACGCTGGCAGGGAACAAAGAGACAGAACACACCCACCACAGATGCATATATAGGTAAGTGAAACAATGTTGCACACATATGACCAATAGCTCCACATTTCCTTCTGACCATCCGGCCCAGGCCATCAGTCATGTCCCCCTTCCTTAAAGTTACAGGGGATACATGACTGATTAAACCTGGGACCTCCTTGACCCATACCCCTTAAATATAAAGAAAGTAGACATGTGCAAGGCACAAAATTTAGTTTTCAACTAATGGATTAGTACTAAAATGCAATTTATTTAGTTGCTAAATAAATTCGTTTTCAGTTGCTTAGTATGAAAACTAATTTCATTCACCCGAAAACCAGTGGATACAATTACTATTGTAGTGGCTCCTCAGAGGGCTCAGATCACTGCTTGTTACAGTATCTCTCACTCTCAGCACAATGTGTCAGGCAAAGCTGTTACAGTAACTGACTGCTGCTCATCACAGCGCTCAGAGTTTCAGTAAAACTAGTAAATAATATTTTTATATATAAGAGGTTATAACAATATTATTTCCTTGTTTTACTGAAACTGAGCGCTGTTACAGTCATTTACTGTAATGGCTGAGCCTGATACTTTGTACTGTGAGATAATATAACAAGCAGCCGATCTCCGTGCTCACAGCCACTGGATTTAAAGGGCTAAAAAAAAGGCTCCTCTCTGTATAATGTATAGAACATCCTCCTGCATTAATTAATACCCCTCTCTGTATATTGTAGATAACATCCTCCTGCATTAATACGCCTCTCTGTATAATGTATGCAACATCCACCTGCATTAATTAATACCCTTCTCTGTATAATGTATAGAACATCCTCCTGAATTAATGTCCCTCTATGTATAGAACAATCCCCCTCAATTTATACGTTTCTCTGTATAATGTATATAACCTCCTCCTGCATTAATACCCCTCTCTGTATAATGTATAGAACATCCTCCTGCATTCATTAATGCCCCTCTCTGTATAGAACATCCTACTCAGTAGGACCTACTGCATTGGCATGTGGAGGGTGCAGAACTTCGGAATGCAATGCTTATCCAGCACAGGAGAGGGAGCTTTTACTTAAACTCTGCATCTCTGTGGGGGAGACACAGGAATATAAAAGCAGGGGAGAGGGAAAATATTAACGTAAATCTGTCTGAAAGCTCAGAGAAGAGATGACTTGTGCAAATTTATTTTTATAATAAAATTAAGCACTTTAAATCCAGGGAAAACATTCAAATAAATCACACTGACAGCTCATAATAACAGAGTAACTGTGAGTTGGATACTAAATGTATCAGACGTAAAAAAAACCTTTATAACAAGCAGCACTGGGAGAGGAGAGGGACTTTATATAACATGTGTATTATAGATGAGGAAAGGGGGATAGTGCTCCTGGATAATATAAAATGTATCAGACCTAAGCCCCTATTATGCAGAGCGGGAGGGGAGATAACACACATTTTATGAAGTCCCTCTCTTCTCCCAGCGCTGGTTGTTATAAAGGGTTTTTAATAGACATGTGCATTCGTTTTAGTACTAAAATGATTTAGTCCGAATTTTGGGATAATTTAGTTTTCGTATGACTCAAGAGATACGAAACTGCTCAGTACAAAAACGAAAGAAACTAAAATAAAAGGCACTACATTTTAGTTTCAGTCCTTTTTGTGATATTACATTGAGTGAAAGAGACCAGCAATGAAGAGCGCAACATCCGAAGTTCTGCACCCTCCACATGCCAATACAGTAGGATGTTCTATACAGAGAGGAGCATTAATTAATGCAGGAGGATGTTCTATATATTATACAGAGAGGGGTACCAATGTAGGAGGATGTTATATACATTATACAGAGAAAGGTATAAATTGAGGAGGATGTTCTATATAGAGAGGGACATTAATTAATTCAGGAGGATGTTATATACATTATGCAGAGAGGGGTATTAATTAATGCAGGTGGATGTTGTATACATTATAAAGAGAGGGGTATAAATTAATGCAGGAGGATGTTCTATACATTATACAGAGATGGGTATTAATTAATGCAGGAGGATGTTATATACATTATACAGAGAGGAGCCTTTTTTTTTAGCCCTTTAAATCCAGTGGCTGTGAGTGCTGAGATCGGCTGCTTGTTATATTATCTCTAAGTACAATGTATCAGGCTCAGCTGTTACAGTAACTGACTGCTGCTCATCACAGCACTAAGAGTTTCAGTAAAACAAGGAAATAATATTGTTATAACCTATTATATATAAAATTATTATTTACTAGTTTTACTGAAACTCTGAGCGCTGTGATGAGCAGCAGTCAGTTACTGTAACAGCTTTGCCTGACACGGGGCAGTATTACAATGTTGGTGCTAACTTAACCTGTTGTAAACTGAAAACCTCCATAGGCTATAATGGCTCTGGGAAGTTTACAACAGCTCTGGTTAAGTTAGCACCAACTATGTAATATGGCCCACATTGTGCTGAGAGTGAGAGATACTGTAACAAGCAGCGATCTCAGCCCTCTGAGGAGCCACTGCAATAGTAATTGTATCCACTGGTTTTCGGATGAATGAAATTAGTTTTCATACTAAAGAACGAATTTCTTTAGCAACTAAATAAATTGCATTTTAGGACTAATCCATTAGTTCAAAACGAAATTTTATGCTGTGCACATGTCTAGTTTTTAACTATCCAGCCCTCCTCTGTCATTAGCTTTCAGTGTGATTTGAATGTTTTCCTTCTCAAGCTACTATTATCATCTTGTCTGCCTCATAGACATGCAAGGGCTAAGAAAAGGTTTTCTCTCCTGTGCTGGCTGTCTGTGCTGTGAGTGAGTATTCTGGAGCTCTATGACTGTCAGATTTTCGGGTAGGGGTCTGGAAGGATTACGCATACAAATCTTTTCTGTAACTTTGCGATGTTGCTGGTCTCCTTCACTCAATGTAATATCACAAAAAGGACTGAAACTAAAATGTAGTGCATTTTATTTTAGTTTCTTTCGTTTTTTGTACTGAGCAGTTTCGTTTCTCTTGAGTCATATGAAAACTAAATTATCCCAAAATTCGGACTAAATCGTTTTAGTACTAAAACGAATGCACATGTCTAAAAGTAAGACACAACACCTTCTTAACTGGAAAGGGCCACAGCTTTATTAAATATATCCAACATGTAATCCGGCAGTGCTTTCCCCATCCTTTGCCCTATTACCCATGTAATAGGCAGTTCACCAATAACCAAACCAGGAGCTCGTCACCCCGCCTGACCGAGATCAAGCGGGGCTCATCTCGTTAATGCCTCACCCGAAGGCAGCTTAACCATTTGAAAGCACCGCTAAACCGGTCAAAATTATGTCCAAACCAATGACCGTCAAATAACCCCATCTCCACGAATCACATTCCGATTGTCGCCCTCAATCTCTGTGTGACGGATTGAAAACCCCCCCAACTGCTGAACAAATTCGGAAACCTCCCGAATAACTCCCTTCCGAGCCCTGTCAATGGCCCTTGGCACCGCAATCACCTCCCAACGAGGTCGAGAGACAATGTTGGACCACACCAGCGACAATCCCCCAAAATGTAGCAATACAGCAGGCCAGATCCAGCTTCATAGCCTGAATCAGATCCACCGAACGCACCGTCTCCAAGTCATTTCCCCCAGCGTGAACAACCAAAATAATCTCCCTGGGAATCCTCCCAGCCAAAACATTGCATTCCTTCAACAGCCGAGCCCAACGCAAACCCCGGATTTCCAACCAGTGAATCTACACTACCTCCGCCGGGAAACCAAGATTTTTGCCATGCGGCCGATGCTCAGCCCGCATGGCCGCCCAATGCACGAAGGAATGACCCAATCTCCAGACCATCCTTGGGGAAGCACCTGAAATTATAAAAGGTTAGGACGAGCCTAAGAGCGAAAGCGATCTGATCCCACCTACCCAGGCGCTGAGTCATGCCGTCCGACGCACCAGGACCCGCAGCCACAGTCGCCGCGCCTATACGAAAAGAATGGGAGGCAAACAACCCCGGGTCATAACCCAAAACCTGAACGCATCGCTTAACCCTTTCGCTGCTGAGGCTTTTCCCGCCCCTGTGCTGAGGTCATTTTTACCTGTTTTGCGCATCATGTTTAAACGTGTTTTGAAGGCTTATTTTAGTATATGACCCAGACATATTATATATCGTTCTTTCCGTCAGACTCGGTAGATTCATAATATGTCATTATTATATGTATACGTCATGACCTGTCTGTATATTATAACAAAAAATGCAATAAAATATGTATTTTCAATAATTTACAACGTGTAAAGTGCTTTTTTCCACATTTTAACATGCGAGCAATTGCGGTTATATTTTGTATGGGGTGCGCTTGTTAAAAAAATTAGAGATGGGGTCTCGTTACATTTTTTTTTGGGGAAAATTACACTATTTTTAACAAACGCACCGCATACAAAAATCGTTAGTGCAGCATCATTGTTCACATTATAATTGAAATGGGAACAATATTGCTGCATTAACAAACCAAAAAAAAAAAAAAAAGTGTTTATTTTTTTTTTTAAATTTTTTTTTTTTACATTTTTTATTTTTTTTTTATTTTTCATTTTTTTTTTTTACAAAATTTTTCACTTTCATGTTTGGTATCGTTGGAACGGCCATGCTCTGGCCGATCCAACCATACCAAAATTTAACCCCTGGCTGCCACGGATCGGGAGATAGGGAGTTCATTGGAACTCCCTATCTCCACCGTTGGTGGCAGTCAAGGGTTAAGTCCAGGACTGGCGTCATCGTGCTACGCACGATGACGCCAGTCCTCAGGGGGAGTTCCCGGAGGCTTGGCCGACATCCAAGATGTCGGCCAGCTCCGGGAAAGGATCGCGAACCGGCGCTTTTCAGCGCCGATTCGCGATCCAGCTCCCCAGGGGTTAATGCCAGGCATCATTTGGAAGGGCAGGCTGTGCCCTTCCAAATGATGCCTGGGTTAACCCCCGCAGAGCCGCCGATCGGGAGGGAGAGAGGTCCGAAGGACCTCCCCCTCCCTTTCAGGCGCCTCCTCCGCACATGCGGGGGGGGCGCCTGAATTAGGTGTCATCGCGCCCCCGCGATGACACCTAATTCTGGCGGCTGCTGTTCCGGATGCCGGGCTGACATCCAGGATGTCAGCCCGCACCGGAGGGGCCAGCGATCGGCCGGAACTCGGCCGAACGCTGACCCCAATGAGAGGACGCGCTCAGCGCGTCCTCAGCACACCAGCGGAATGCTGAGGACGCGCTGAGCGCGTCCTCAGCAGCGAAGTGGTTAAAACTGTCGGAAATTGGTATCAAGTCAAAGGAACCCCATCAATATAAATCAAAAAGAGTCAGTGAAATCCGGCCGAACTGCCAAATACTCCCGCGCGAGGCCCAAAGGACACCCGATCACCCCAATTGCAATTAAGTGATCAGAACGCCCCTACCCAAGCGGTCCGTCTTGTACCTGGCAATCAAAAACCTCACCTCATCGGCTGACAGAGAAACATGCGCCAGGCAGAATGTGCCCGAGAGTTAGGAGCAACCAGCTCACCCACCCTCAGGACACCATAAAAGGCAAAAGCAAACGCAACTCTAAACAATCGCGACCTCAAAAAGATCACGACAAACGCCGAGTAAAACATCCAACAGTTCCAAAAACATGGGGCCAGAAGCTGGGCGCCGAACCTCAGGCACAGCAGTCCGCCACCAACTGGAAACAATCCTTCAAAGCAGGAAATCCCGACCAACATCCTCCCAACCAACCGCCTCGCACAAAAAAGAAAGGGCAGTCACTACTCTGGCCGCTCCTGAACCAGAGCCCCCTTGTTCCCGGAGGGAATGTAAATAAATCAAGGTTGCCCCTACGATCCTCCGCAGAATGCCAACCCCGTTTTCCCATGACCCCCACCTCTGCCAGACCTGAGAATATGCCGTCCACGTCACTCCCGACAAAGAGTCCCCCAAAAAAATCCTCAACCCGGCGAAGCGAGGGTCCAGAGCCATAGTAGAAAGGGTGTTGCATTCCTTGCTGCTCCCGGAGCCACTGGAACTAGGAGAGAGCGGAGCAATCACGTTCCGCACACCCGGCACGTGCCAGGTCCGCAGCCACACATTCCGCTCGAGACCGCGCAGCACCAGGTGACACAAAAGAGCAAAGGTTCCGTAGCTCTGCAAATGGGTGAATAATAAATCTGCATACAAGTTAAAACATACCGAACAGTAAGAGAGAGGACCCATATTATCGAGTTTTATTGAGGTGTCCACATGGCCAAATCATTTTTCTCTTATTCTGGGGAGAACTTTCTTTCTTCTTTGGGTGGGGGCAATTTTTTTTTACATTCTGGGGACAGTTTTTTTATGTGGCATGGGGCCGGGGGCACTTCTTTTCATTCTGGGGACAGTTTTTTTATGTGGCGTGGGGCCGGGGGCACTTCTTTTCATTCTGGGGACAGTTTTTTTATGTGGCGTGGGGCCGGGGGCACTTCTTTTCATTCTGGGGACAGTTTTTTTTTTATGTGGGTTGGGGGCAAATTATTTTCTCATTCTGGGGACAAATATATTTATTTTTATTTGGGGTGGGGGCAAATCCTTATTTTTTTTAACATAGCCACTCACCAGCATGCCCATGAGATCTGTCTCCTTCCGTGACACGTGGTGTTCAGCGGGCGCCTCCCGGGGGTCCAAGCAGCACCTTCACAGTCAATGAGCTTCCCTTGCAAGCCTCTAGTTTGCAGCCACCTGGCAAGGCTGTCTGGGGAACACAGGCTCCCCCAGGACATCTCTGGGGCCCCCAGGGCGTCTATGGGCCCCGCCTGGGAGTCTATGTGCCCCCTCAAGCCTTCTCTGGGTGTCTAGGGCACCCATTGGGTATCTATGGGCCCCCCTTCGGCATCTCTGGGGCCCCCAGGGCATCTATGGTATCAATGGCGTGGGGGGGGGGACAAAACACAGTTTATTAAAAGTGCAGTTTATTGAAAAAACTTTTTTTTTTTTCCCCCACGCCATTGATCCCATCACGGTCACCTTATTGACTATCTCTGGCACAGACTCTTCTAGCCATTGTTTGACACTTTTTATGTGTTTGATGTTCTCTAGGAGGACCATTGTTTTATTCTCACCCTCGTGTATTATTATCCGATACATTGATTCTGTCACTCTTATTGGCACGCGGCTAATTTACAGCCTCGTTTGCTAATTTCACTGATTACTGCGCTGTCGGATGCGCTTTATGGATTCTTTTTCTACTGAAGGAAAATGCCTGGAATTTACATATAAAATCCAATGAATGATAATAAAAAGGTCTGTTACAGGATAAAAAAGAGGACCCTCAGAGAGCCGCTACTGCTGCGTCTGCACTTCATGCCCTTAAGCAGCAAAATCGTACAGTGGAACAATACACCGCTGAGTTTCGCCGTTGGGCAAAAGAGACTGGCTGGAATGAGGCGGCCCTGAAGCTCCAATACCGCCAGGGATTGTGCAATCAAGCAAAAAATGAACTAGCTAGAGCTGGCGTACCTGATAAACTGGAAGACCTCATCTGCTTGTCCATCCAGATTGACAGACGGTTACGAGAACGGCAGAATGAGATCAATGCCTTGCGGATGCTACCAGTGCCATGTGCTGATACAGTGTATGCTACTACACCGGACTACTCCTACATCGCGTTATGCAGAGGTTCCTGAGCCCATGCACATAGGAGTGACAAGACGGTGCTGCCATCAGATGAGAAAGCCAGGAGACGAGCAGAGACACTCTGCTTCTATTGTGGCGCAATACTGTCCAGTACGTCCTCCTAGACCCACTCTTCATTGGGACAACATAGCACTATCCTTGAAGACCCATCACTCAAGTTGCCACAATCCGCTACGGGTTTACTGCCTACCCTTCTTCCGATGTCCATAAGAATCCAGACTCAGCCAGTTGGCTCTGTCACCTCTCCTGTTGCTCCTGGGATCCCTATCCAGTGCCGTCCTGTACTCCCGTCTGAGATGTCTGTTGAGTTATTTAGTGATTTGAACGTGAGCGTCAGTATTTTAAACTGTATCCTGGAACGTACAGGAAGCCAATGGAGGGACCGGCAGAGGGGGCGGTACAGGAAGCCAATGGAGGGACCGGAAAAGGGGGGCGGTACAGGAACCCAATGGAGGGACCGGCAAAGGGGGGAGGTACAGGAACCCAATGGAGGGACCGGCAGAGGGGGAGGTACAGGAAGCCAATGGAGGGACTGGCAAAGGGGGGAGGTACTGGAAGCCAATGGAGGGACCGGCAGAGGGAGGAGGTACAGGAAGCCAATGGAGGGGGGCCCAGCAGAGGGGGGAGGTACAGGAAGCCAATGGAGGGACTGGCAGAGTGGGGAGGTACAGGAAGCCAATGGAGGAACCAGCAGAGGTGGGGTACAGGAAGCCAATGGAGGGACTGGCAGAGGGGGGGTACACAAGGTGCGTTTAGTGAGAAAAATAAGTCTGGCCCCTGCTTTCATTACAGATTGCAAAGGGGCAATACAGGAGTTGGGGAGGCCAAGTCGTGAAATGACAAGAGCATGAACCAGCACTTTTGCGGTATCTTGTGTCAGAAAGGGGCGGACACGGGCGATGTTTTTGAGTTGAAAATAACAGGATTTGGTCACTGTCTGGATGAAGGAAGAGAATGTTAGGTCAGAGTCAAAAGTGACGCCAAGTCAGCGAGCTTGAGGCGTTGGGCTAATGAGTGTCCCTTTACTCGTAGAGAGATAGGTGGTGTTGGGTTTTTCTTGGAGGGAGGAACAACAAGAATTTCTGATTTGGCGAGATTGAGTTTAAGGAAGCGGGAAGCCATCCAATTCGAGACAGAGGAGAGACTGTCAGTGACTCGATCCAGGAGACCTGGAAAATTTTGATGTTGGACTTTGGAACGCGGTGGGTGAAGCTGATAAGCCGTGTGCGCAGTGTGTCCTGGTCGAAGCTGCGCAGGTTTCATGCTGTTCACTGCTCGTGTCTGTTTTTATATTTTCTCTATTATCTGTTTGCTTGTTGCAGAGAGGAGACATTTGATTCACTGCTAAACGTGTCCTTGTCCCTCACATCAGGATGAGACTTACCCTGCTTCTGCTGACTTGTGTAGCCGCGGCATGTGCAGAATACTCCTTCAGATGCGACAAACCAAAAGGTGAGGCTGTTTGTAACTGTCTGCGCATCCTGTCTGCTCCAGTAATGGCTGGGACACGCAGGCCCCGACTCCAACTGACAAAGCATTGACATCCTTAATGACAGCTACCACCACGATCAAGCACAGCGGTATCCTGACATCTGAAAAGTGTAAAAGATTATTTAAGGAATATTCTATTATCCCATATTAACTATTATATCCGGAATATTCTGTTATCCCATAGTAACTATTATATCCGGAATATTCTGTTATCCATAGTAACTATTATATCCGGAATATTCTGTTATCCATAGTAACTATTATATCCGGAATATTCTGTTATCCCATAGTAACTATTATATCCAGAATATTCTGTTATCCATAGTAACTATTATATCCAGAATATTCTGTTATCCCATAGTAACTATTATATCGGAATATTCTGTTATCCATAGTAACTATTATATCCGGAATATTCTGTTATCCAATAGTACTATTGTATCCGGAATATTCTATTATCTCATAGTAACTATTATATCCGGAATATTCTGTTATCACATAGTAACTATTATATCCGGAATATTCTGTTATCCCATAGTAACTATTATATCCGGAATATTCTGTTATCCATAGTAACTATTATATCCGGAATATTCTGTTATCCATAGTAACTATTATATCCGGAATATTCTGTTATCCATAGTAACTATTATATCCGGAATATTCTGTTATCCATAGTAACTATTATATCCGGAATATTCTGTTATCCCATAGTAACTATTATATCCGGAATATTCTGTTATCCCATAGTAACTATTATATCCGGAATATTCTGTTATCCCATAGTAACTATTATATCCAGAATATTCTGTTATCACATAGTAACTATTATATCCGGAATATTCTGTTATCACATAGTAACTATTATATCTGGAACATTCTGTTATCCCATAGTAACTATTATATCCGGAATATTCTGTTATCCCATAGTAACTATTATATCTGGAATATTCTATTATCTCATAGTAACCATTATATCCGGAATATTCTGTTATCTCATAGTAACTATTATATCCGGAATATTCTGTTATCCCATAGCGACTATTATATCTGGAATATTCTATTATCCCATAGTAACTATTATATCCGGAATATTCTGTTATCTCATGGTAACTATTATATCCGGAATATTCTGTTATCCCATAGTAACTATTATATCCGGAATAGTCTGTTGTCTCATAGTAACTATTATAACCGGAATATTCTGTTATCCCATAGTAACTATTATATCCGGAATATTCTGTTATCCCATAGTAACTATTATATCCGGAATATTCTGTTATCCCATAGTAACTATTATATCTGGAATATTCTGTTATCCCATAGTAACTATTATATCCGGAATATTCTGTTATCCCATAGTAACTATTAAATCTGGAATATTCTGTTATCCCATAGTAACTATTAAATCCGGAATATTCTGTTATCCCATAGTAACTATTATATCCAGAATATTCTGTTATCCCATAGTAACTATTATATCCGGAATATTCTGTTATCCCATAGTAACTATTATATCCGGAATATTCTGTTATCCCACAGTAACTATTATATCCGGAATATTCTGTTATCACATAGTAACTATTATATCCGGAATATTCTGTTATCCCATAGTAACTATTATATCTGGAATATTCTATTATCCCATAGTAACTATTATATCCGGAATATTCTATTATCCCATAGTAACTATTATATCCGGAATATTCCGTTATCCCATAGTAACTATTATATCCGGAATATTCTGTTATCCCATAGTAACTATTATATCCGGAATATTCTATTATCCCATAGTAACTATTATATCTGGAATATTCCATTATCCCATAGTAACTATTATATCCGGAATATTCTGATACCCCATAGTAACTATTATATCCGGAATATTCTGTTATCTCATGGTAACTATTATATCCAGAATATTCTGTTATCTCATAGTAACTATTATATCCGGAATATTCTGTTATCCCACAGTAACTATTATATCCGGAATATTCTGTTATCCCACAGTAACTATTATATCCGGAATATTCTGTTATCCCACAGTAACTATTATATCCGGAATATTCTGTTATCACATAGTAATTATTATATCCGGAATATTCTGTTATCCCATAGTAACTATTATAACTGGAATATTCTGTTATCCATAGTAACTATTATATCCGAATATTCTGTTATCACAGTAACTATTATATCCGGAATATTCTGTTATCACATAGTAACTATTATATCCGAATATTCTGTTATCCCATAGTAACTATTATATCTGGAATATTCTGTTATCCCATAGTTAATATTATATCCAGAATATTCTGTTATCTCATAGTAACTATTATATCCGGAATATTCTGTTATCCCATAGTAACTATTATAACTGGAATATTCTGTTATCCCGTAGTAACTATTATATCCGGAATATTCTGTTATCCTACAGTAACTATTATATCCGGAATATTCTGTTATCACATAGTAACTATTATATCCGGAATATTCTGTTATCCCATAGTAACTATTATATCTGGAACATTCTGTTATCCCATAGTAACTATTATATCTCGAATATTCTGTTATCTCATAGTAACTATTATATCCGGAATATTCTGTTATCCCATAGTAACTATTATATCCGGAATATTCTGTTATCACATAGTAACTATTATATCCGGAATATTCTGTTATCACATAGTAATTATTATATCCGGAATATTCTGTTATCCCATAGTAACTATTATAACTGGAATATTCTGTTATCCCATAGTAACTATTATATCCGGAATATTCTGTTATCCCACAGTAACTATTATATCCGGAATATTCTGTTATCACATAGTAACTATTATATCCGGAATATTCTGTTATCCCATAGTAACTATTATATCCGGAATATTATGTTATCCCATAGTAACTATTATATCCGGAATATTCTGTTATCCCATAGTAACTATAATATCCGGAATATTCTGTTATCCCATAGTAACTTATATATCCGGAATATTCTGTTATCCCATAGTAACTATTATATCCGGAATATTCTTTTATCACATAGTAACTATTATAACCAGAATATTCTGTTATCCCATAGTAACTATTATATCCGGAATATTCTGTTATCCCATAGTAACTATTATATCTGGAATATTCTGTTATCCCATAGTAACTATTATATCTGGAATATTCTATTATCCCATATTAACTATAATATCCGGAATATTCTGTTATCCCATAGTAACTATTATATCCGGAATATTCTGTTATCCCATAGTAACTATTATATCCGGAATATTCTTTTATCACATAGTAACTATTATAACCGGAATATTCTGTTATCCCATAGTAACTATTATATCCGGAATATTCTGTTATCCCATAGTAACTATTATATCCGGAATATTCTGTTATCCCATAGTAACTATTATATTCTGGAACATCTCTATTATCCATAGTAACTATTATATCCGGAATATTCTGTTATCCCATAGTAACTACTTATATCTGGATATTCTATTATCTCATAGTAACTATTATATCCGGAATATTCTGTTATCCCATAGTAACTATTATATCCGGAACATTCTATTATCCCATAGTAACTATTATATCCGGAATATTCTGTTATCCCATAGTAACTATTATATCCGGAATATTCTGTTATCCCATAGTAACTATTATATCTGGAATATTCTATTATCCCATAGTAACTATTATATCCGGAATATTCTGTTATCCCATAGTAACTATTATATCTGGAATATTCTATTATCTCATAGTAACTATTATATCCGGAATATTCTGTTATCCCATAGTAACTATTATATCTGGAATATTCTATTATCCCATAATAACTATTATATCCGGAATATTCTGTTATCCCATAGTAAACTATTTATATCTGGAATATTCTGTTATCTCATAGTAACTATTATATCCGGAATATTCTGTTATCCCATAGTAACTATTATATCCGGAATATTCTATTATCCCATAGTAACTATTATATCTGGAATATTCCATTATCCATAGTAACTATTTAATCCGGAATATTCTGATACCCCATAGTAACTATTATATCCGGAATATCTGTTATCCCATAGTAACTATTATATTCCGGAATATTCTGTTATCCCATAGCTAACTATTATATCTGGAATTTCTATTATCCCATAGTAACTATTATATCCGGAATATTCTGTTATCACCATAGTAACTATTATATCTGGAATATTCTGTTATCCCATAGTAACTATTATATCCGGATATTCTGTTATCTCATAGTAACTATTAATCCGGAATATTCTATTATTCCCATAGTAACTATTATATCCGGAATATTCCATTATCCATAGTAACTATTATATCCGGAATATTGCTGTTATCCCATAGTAACTATATATATCCGGAATATTCTGTTATCCCATAGTAACTATTATATCCGGAATATTCTGTTATCTCATAGTAACTATTATATCAGAATATTCTGTTATCCATAGTAACTATATATCTGGAATATTCTTTATCCCATAATAACTATTATATCCGGAATATTCTGTTTGTATCCCATAGTAACTATTATATCTGGAATATTCTGTTATCTCATAGTAACTATTATATTCGGAATATTCTGTTATCCCATAGTAACTATTATATCCGGAATATCTATTATCCCATAGTAACTATTATATCTGGAATATTCCATTATCCCATAGTAACTATTATATCCGGAATATTCTGATACCCATAGTAACTATTATATCCGGAATATTCTGTTATCCCATAGTAACTATTATATCCGGAATATTCTGTTATCCCATAGTAACTATTATATCTGGAATATTCTATTATCCCATAGTAACTTTATATATCTGGAATATTCTGTTATCCATAGTAACTATTATATCCGGAATATTCTGTTATCTCATAGTAACTATTATATCCGGAATATTCTATTATCCATAGTAACTATTATATCCGGAATATTCCATTATCCATAGTAACTATTATATATCCGGAATATTCTGTTATCCCATATAGTAACTATTATATCCGGAATATTCTGTTATCCCATAGTAGTATATATATCCGGAATATTCTGTTACCTCATATAGTAACTATTATATCCGGAATATTCTGATACCCCATAGTAACTATTATATCCGGAATATTCTGTTATCCATAGTAACTATTATATCCGGAATATTCTGTTATCCATAGTAACTATTATATCCGGAATATTCTGTTATCCCATAGTAACTATTATATCCAGAATATTCTGTTATCCCATAGTAACTATTATATCTGGAATATTCTATTATCCCATAATAACTATTATATCCGGAATATTCTGTTATCCCATAGTAACTATTATATCTGGAATATTCTGTTATCTCATAGTAACTATTATATCCGGAATATTCTGTTATCCCATAGTAACTATTATATCCGGAATATTCTATTATCCCATAGTAACTATTATATCTGGAATATTCCATTATCCCATAGTAACTATTATATCCGGAATATTCTGATACCCCATAGTAACTATTATATCCGGAATATTCTGTTATCCCATAGTAACTATTATATCCGGAATATTCTGTTATCCCATAGTAACTATTATATCTGGAATATTCTATTATCCCATAGTAACTATTATATCCGGAATATTCTGTTATCCCATAGTAACTATTATATCTGGAATATTCTGTTATCCCATAGTAACTATTATATCCGGAATATTCTGTTATCTCATAGTAACTATTATATCCGGAATATTCTATTATCCCATAGTAACTATTATATCCGGAATATTCCATTATCCCATAGTAACTATTATATCCGGAATATTCTGTTATCCCATAGTAACTATTATATCCGGAATATTCTGTTATCCCATAGTAACTATTATATCCGGAATATTCTGTTATCTCATAGTAACTATTATATCCGGAATATTCTGATACCCCATAGTAACTATTATATCCGGAATATTCTGTTATCCCATAGTAACTATTATATCCGGAATATTCTGTTATCCCATAGTAACTATTATATCCGGAATATTCTGTTATCCCATAGTAACTATTATATCTGGAATATTCTGTTATCCCATAGTAACTATTATATGCGGAATATTCTGTTATCCCATAGTAACTATTATGTCCGGAATATTCTGTTATCCCACAGTAACTATTATATCCAGAATATTCTGTTATCCCATAGTAACTATTATATCCGGAATATTCTGTTATCCCATAGTAACTATTATATCCGGAATATTCTGTTATCTCATAGTAACTATTATATCCGGAATATTCTGTTATCCCATAGTAACTATTATATCCGGAATATTCTGTTATCTCATAGTAACTATTATATCCGGAATATTCTGTTATCTCATATTAACTATTATATCCAGAATATTCTGTTATCCCATAGTAACTATTATATCCGGAATATTCTGTTATCCCATAGTAACTATTATATCCGGAATATTCTGTTATCCATAGTAACTATTATATCCGGAATATTCTGTTATCCCATAACTATTATATATTACCGGAATATTCTGTTATCTCATAGTAACTATTATATCCGGAATATTCTGTTATCCCATAGTAACTATTATATCCGGAATATTCTGTTATCCCATAGTAACTATTATATCCGGAATATTCTGTTATCCCATAGTAACTATTATATTTGGAACATTCTGTAATCCCATATAACTATTATATCCGGAATATTCTGTTATCCCATAGTAACTATTATATATCCGGAATATTCTGTTATATCCATAGTAACTATTATATCCGGAATATTCTGTTATCCCATAGTAACTATTATATCCGGAATATTCTGTTATCCTATAGTAACTAATATATCCGGAATATTCTGTTATCCCATAGTAACTATTATATCCGGAATATTCTGTTATCCCATAGTAACTATTATATCCGGAATATTCTGTTATCCCATAGTAACTATAACATCCGGAATATTCTGTTATCCCATAGTAACTATAACATCCGGAATATTCTGTTATCCCATAGTAACTATAACATCCGGAATATTCTGTTATCCCATAGTAACTATTATATACGGAATATTCTGTTATCCCATAGTAACTATTATATACGGAATATTCTGTTATCCCATAGTAACTATTATATACGGAATATTCTGTTATCCCATAGTAACTATTATATACGGAATATTCCGTTATTGCATATTAACCTCTTAAAGCGCAGCTCATGCTGTAGGTAGGGGGTCTTGTGGCACTGGGTGGCATAGCACCCCCTATCGCTTTCAGGCTCACCTCAGACCCGCCTGCTTTCCCATTGGACTGATAGCTGTCATTGATGGAAGGGAGGGGTGCCGGAGTTCCGCTACTGACCCTAATGCTTCCTGTATCCCTAATTCTATTTCTCGCCCTGTATATTCATTTTTTGCTTCATTACCATTTGTGTGTGCTGACACTACCAGGGTTATTAAAACAGATCCGAAATGTTGCCGAAATGTAACCGGACACTGAAATTCAGCGTACAGTGACATTTCGTGGCCATTTGGTTATTCACAGAGGCAGTTTAGTGAATTGCCAGTGAAATATGGTGCTGTTTGGCGGCAGTGAAATCCAGTGCCTGTTCGGGGGCAGGGAAATCCGGTGCCTGTCCGGCGGCAGTGAAATCCGGTGCCTGTCCGGCAACAGTGAAATCCGGTGCCTGTTCAGCGGCAGAGAAATATGGTGTCTGTTCGGCGGCAGAGAAATACGGTGCCTGTCCGAAGGCAGTGAAATACGGTGTCTGTTCGGCGGCAGTGAAATACGGTGTCCGGCGGCAGTGAAATACGGTGTTTGTTCAGCGGCAGTGAAATACGGTGCCTGTTCTGCGGCAGTGAAATACAGTGCCTGTTCTGCGGCAGTGAAATACGGTTTCCGGCGGCAGCGAAATACGGTGCCTGTTTGGCGCCAGTGAAATACGGTGCCTGTTTAGCGGCAGTGAAATACGGTGCCTGTTTAGCGGCAGTGAAATACGGTGCCTGTTTAGCAGCAGTGAAATACGGTGCCTGTTCTGCGGCAGTGAAATGCTGTGCCTGTTCTGCGGCAGTGAAATACGGTTTCCGGCAGCAGTGAAATACGGTGCCTGTTTAGCGGCAGTGAAATACGGTGCCTGTTCGGCGGCAGTGAAATATGGTGCCTGTTCGGCGGTAGTGAAATATGGTGCCTGTTCGGCGGTAGTAAAATACGGTGCTGTTCGGCGGCAGTGAAATACGGTGCTGTTCGGCGGCAGTGAAATACAGTGCCATTCGGCAGTGTAATATGGTGCCTGTTCGTCAGCATTGAAATACGGTGCCTGTTCGGCAGCATTGAAATATGGTGCCGTTCGACAGCAGTGTAATATGGTGCTGTTCGGCGGCACTGAAATACGGTGCTGTTCGGCGGCAGTGAAATACGGTGTTTGTTCGGCAGTATAATACGGTGCCTGTTCGGCGGCAGTGAAATATGGTGCTGTTCGGCGGCAGTGAAATCCCCCATAGAGAAGCAATGGTTAATCTATTCACATTGAACAGCAGAGAAATGTCAGTGAAATTCCCTGCCATTCGGTGGTTTCATTCGGCAGGTTTATTCAGGCGAATCCCATAGGTTTCAATGTTAAAAATTATTCCCGTTTTAATTCAATATCTAATAAACCGTTGATTATAATAATATGCAGTAAAAAGTCTCTTTATAGCTTTTTTTTATGATCTTTTAGGCATTTTTTCGGCAAAATATTTTTTCTTTAAACCTTTCGCTGCTGAGCCATTTCACACCTCTGTGTTGACCTAATTTTTACCGGTTTCGCTCATCTTGTTTAAACGCGTTTTTGAAGCCACATTTTATTATACAACCCAGACATATTATATATCGAACTTTCCGGCAGACTCGGCAAATTCATAATATATCATTATTATATGTATACGTCATGTTCTGCCTGTATATTATAACAAACCATGCAATTAAAAGTTGAATTTTCAATCATCTTCATTGTGTAAAGTGTTTTTTTTCACATTTTATCATCCGAGCCTTTTCGGTTATATTTTCTACGGGTTGCGCTTGTTAAAAAAATTAGAAATGGGGACTCGTTACAATTGTTTGGGGAAAATTACGTGTTTTTTAGCAAACGCCCCCCCATAGAAAAAATCGTTAGTGCAGCATCATTGTTCACATTATAATTGAAACTGGAACAATATTGCTGCATTAATAAAATAAAAAAAGGATTAATATTTTATATTTTTTACATTATACATGGCCATGTTTGTTATCATTGGAAAGGCCATGCTCTGGCCGTTCCAATGATACCACATATTAACCCCTAGCTGCCAAGGATCGGGAGATAGGGGGTTTCAATGAACCCCCTATCTCCACCATAGGTGTCAGTTAGGGGTTAATTCCAAGAAAAAAACCACACACTGAATCCCTTAATTTATTAATGAAGATAGGATCTTCCCTCTGTGGGCTCCCGGTAACCCATAAGCAGTATACAATAAGAAGAAGGTAGAGGGTAATCCTACAACGAATTAAAATCACTTAGTATTTGAATCTGAAATGTATTCTGCAAGAACATCACAGGAATGGCCACGGTCCAGTGATGATAGAGATAGCTGCTTTGTCACCCGACCCAGTGACCATACAGGAAACAGAACTCGAGTGAGAATAAAAGACATAGGACACAAATTCTGTCTTGGGTGTTTCTTATTACTCTGGGGCAAATTTCAAACATTCAGTCAGTTTTGTCAAAATAGGAGTGTCACAAATTCATGGATTACAAGCCAATAAAGAAACAATACGTCAGTAATATAGGAAACATGTTTTTTCTACTTTGGGCAGTACCTAGACTTACACAAACATTTCCTGTCCTTGTCTAGTAGGCAAGACTAAATTGACGTCACAGCTATATCCTGCTTTTGGAATAAGAATGTTCCATAGGATATACATGAACAATTAAACATCTGTGTCCCTCCCTTCCTCTCGGCCAGCCAGTCTTTTTAGTTTCAAGAGGAAGTGGAGTTGAATAGAAAATTTGCACTCCTTAATAAAAAACAGGAAGCCAAGAGAAAGACCAGACTCAGCATTATCTCACAGGCCCTATATATTTATATAGCTATCAAATATTACTAGAATATAGAAATATGTATACAGTGAATTAGCTACCATATTTCAATTTCCTTTCAATCCGTCTTTTGATCACGAATCACGTGATCATTGATTAAAAAAGAAAACTAAACTAAACTAGTGAACCTATTACAAGTGGGGTTACATTGTCATCATATTATACATATAAATCATTCCAATACGTAGAAATAAAAAAAAGAAAAAGAGAGGTTAGTAATTACTCATAAGAGGGGAACGTTGAAGAGGAATCAAAGTAGGTGGGGATGGAAGTATAGGATAGGCTGGCATCATAGGTGAGTTAGAAACGCAACATTTCTCAAGGCACAGCATCAACAATTTGGAAAAAATTGCAATAACAAGAATAATCATAATGAGATACATTAAACCATGTAAAACAGTTGAACCTAGGCTACCAAAAATAGAACTAAAGCCAAAGGTCCAATCAAATCCATCTAAGGGACTTGATACTTTCCTGAGTTGGGTTTGAATTTCCTCAATATCATGTATATCTTGAGAAACTTCACCTGAAATGTCATCAATGTGAAAACAACAATGGGTCAAATTAAGAAGACCACATACACCACCCTCCTTCATTAAAAAATAATCAAGGGCCATACGATTCTGAATTACTGCATCTCTAATCTGACGTTGCTCAGCAGAAAGAACTGCTAGAGCATGTGTAGTGTGATTAAACAAGTCATCAACTAAGTCTACAAAAAGGTTCATTTTAGAATACAAACGAGCAACACCATATGCGGGTAGCATGATCCCACCAAATCGCTCTGCCTCAGAGGTTTTGACAGATATGGAGGAGCGACGAGAGCGATGTACAGTGTTATGTAGGTCAATGCGCATACCAGACGGAACATAAGGGTGAATAGTATGAGATGGATCAATAAGACCCAAAAGACATTCACCAACATAAGTTCTAGGTATTACCAAATATGCCCATTTACCACATAACCAGTAAAAAGGGGGGTTAAGGGGCAAGGTAGCATAAGCATCAATATAATATGTTGCAACAATTATCATACTAGAGTATGTGCCATCTTCCACTTGCAAGGTCCAATCTTTTGGACTGTTGGAATCATGTAAGTTAAGTTTCCCAAAAGATGCTACATTCCACACAGTATTTTTAAACAAAACATGGCTAATATTAATTTGGGATGCGTTAATACATCCAAACATGAAATCAGCAGAGTTGGCATTGCCAACACTTACAGGGAAAGTTTTATCCATCCATTGCCATAAACTTACACATTTATCTGGTATACCTGGGTTAGAACAAAGGGGGAGGACACTAACTTAGAATGCCAAGGGGTGCTGAACCAGGAAGAAGAACTATTACCGTAAAGAAAGGAAACACGAAAAGTGGCTTGTAAATTCATCTCAGAATTATTAGGGACATACATATGATCCATTATAACCTGGCAAGGAGGTTCCTTTCTGTTAGGTTCTGGTGAAGGCATTCTACCAGTAATGAAACAAATATACGTATCTGGTCAGCGCGAAATACACGCAAGGGACTCGAACGGCTTCTCAGTTCATTTCATCCATGATTAAACATAATGGGAAAAAAAACAGGAATATAGATCTAAGTGCAGTAAACAAACAATTCGGTGAGGGTTTGTAGAATATCTTATGGTTGACAAACTCACAAGTGGAGAGCCCAAGCACTGGCTCTGAGTGGATGAACGCTCTTAGGTTATTTGTCTGGGAAGGCTTCACAGGTAACCCACTCCTGGCTATTGAAGATATCTCGTCACATCCATTCAATATGGGAGAGAGAAGGGAAGGAAGAAACCTTGTGTATACCTGGCGTGACAATATAAGGTGTAGGTTATGATAAATGGAAACTCACATTCGGTGGAGCTATTCCGAGCTCGAAAGGAACGGCATAAGGGTTTTGTAGGTCAAACCCTAATAAAAAGACCCAATTCATACAGGAACTGTTATCTTCTTTAAAAATTTAATAAAATAAAGAATAAAAATTATACAGATGTCCAGAACGCGTTTCGCCGCTCAAACACGGCTTCATCAGCTGGTCCTTACAAAGATAAATAAAGTGCATGGTTTTATACAGGCAGAAATTATAAAAAACGTCCCCACATGTGTTTAATTGGTGGTCAGCATGCGTTTCAAACCTCTTCATAAGGTTTCAGTATATCGCCGGCCGCCAGTGCCATCTTGCGGATGCGTATTGTTGACTTTCGCATTCCACAATGCGTTTCACGGCATGATATCCGGCAGTATCGTGAAGAGGTGTGCATTCCACTCTGGATAAACACATACATCCGGTATCGCGGTTTTCTGAAAATCAGCCGCAATCAGGTCATAATAGATGTACAATGCGGAAGAAAATATGACAGAAGTCTATCCTAACCAGAAATTATAAATTGATTTCTCACAAGCAGGCTGTCCTCCCATTGTGTGTATTAGAATTAAAGGAAATAAATCTTAATGTCAATGTGATATACAATTATTAATAGTGAATTGCATTCTATACCAGAGATGGATGTGGCGTATAGATATATGATCTTATTCTGAAACCCTAAACGTGATAAGGTGAAACTAAGTGTTATATGTATAAATGAAACCATATGGATAATATTATAAAAATAATAATAAAAATAATAAAGTGTTCCTATACTAGATAGGATTTGGGCCACAAATAATATGTGATCAATTGATTAAAGAAGGAAATGGAGATAATATATTAGTGGAGTCGAATATCCTTATTAAATTAAGATGGCAATATGGGCTATATTATGTGTTAGAAAGTAATTCTCTTATGGATAAGTGGAGATAAATTATATGAAAAAATGGATTTTATAAATATATATGTGGATATGTATAGTGACTTAAAGAGTCTGAATGTATGGGATAGTGACCTCACAAATATTAATATTAATAGTATTAATAATAAACTGAGTGAAAATAATTGACCCATATATGGAAATCCATTATATGGGATTATTAAGTGTATATTTTGGAAAGAAAACATGCTTATGAGAAATGTGACACTTCAAAGTCATCATTAAGACCACCCGGTGCGAGAGTGCCCATATCGAAAATCATACGCATTTCCGTCTGTCCCAACCTCTTAAGAAAATCCTCTCCTATATCCTTTTGTTTCAACTGTTTAATAGCTGTGAATTTAAGGCCCACTGGAAGGCTATTATGTTCTATCTTATAGTGTAGTGAAACAGAATGCTTATTGAACCCCTTTTTTATATTTCTTACATGTTCTGATACCCTCACATTGAAAGCTCTTTTAGTACGACCTATATACTGTAACCCACAGGGCATTCTAACATATATATTATATTTTTAGAGAAACAATTGAGGACTCCCTTTATGGGAATTTCTTGTTTGGTCTTACGATTATAGTATGTATTCTTAAATCCTTTTTTGTTACCGGTCAATCTGCATGCCAAACATTGGCCACAGTTGTAGAAGCCTTGTCGTAGTCCAAAATGTCCCTCTTTACTCTTATTGTTTCTTGCCTTACTGTGGACTAGATTGTTTTTTAGATTACTTGCTCCTCTAAACACAATCTTGGGTGTTTTACCTATATAATTCTCAAGATCTCTATCGTTACGTAGAACGTGCCAATGTTTATTAAAAATTCTTTTAATCTGTGTAGCTTTACTGTTATAATCGCAAATGAATCTCACTTCTTCATTTGTTTCCTTCTTAGATTTATATTTAAGTAATTCCTCACGGTCTCCTTTAATTAAATCTGTAATAATACAGTCTAGATTATTTTCCTCATATCCCTTCTCCACAAAATCCATCTTCAATGCATCTGCTTGTTCTCTGAAAACTTTAGTGTCGGTACAGTTCCTCCTTGGGGACTCCCTTGGGACGAACTGTCCCTTGGGGACTCCCTTGAGCCAAATGGGATTATGGCAACTAGTATTGTCGATGAATGTATTAACATCCACCTCCTTATAGAAGGTCTTAGATTTTATGGCGTTGTCTTCCCTATATATCATAAGATCTAAAAATGGAACTTTTTCTGTACTCCATTTGCTATCAAGTTTGATACCCCATTCCGAGTTGTCTAAACCGGTCAGAAATGACCTCAGGTCTTCTTCTAATCCCCTCCAGACAAAAAACACATCATCGATATATCGTCTAAAAAACAAAATATTGCCTTGCGCCCAGCTACGCGAACCATAGACAAACTGGGATTCCCAGCCTGCCATATATAGGTTCGTGTAGATGGGTGCAAATTTGGTGCCCATGGTGGTTCCCTTCATTTGGACGTAAAAGTCCTCCTCGAACTTAAAATAGTTATTCTCAAGTATAAATTTTATGCTTTTGAGGATGAAGGATGTCTGTTCAATGCTAATCCTCTTATCCTTCAGGATCTCTTTTTCCACTATATTGAGACCCATTAAGTGTGGTATGCTACTATACAAAGCATTAACATCACATGTTACCAGAATATCATTGGTCTCTAACCGCAAATCTTTAATAAGTTTGAGCATATCTAAAGTATCTTTGAGATGAGATGGGATCTCTCACACAATAAGCTGCAACAAAAGATCTACATATTCCGACAAATGACTTGTGACTGAATCTATACCAGACACTATAGGTCTTCCGGGCGGATTGGTAGGATGTTTGTGTAATTTCGGCAATATATAAAAATGCAGAGTCTTTGTGTATTCCATCATCAGATATTTATACTCTTGTTCACTTAAGATATCTTTCTCTTTTCCTTCCTGTAGAAGGGTACTCATTCTTTTTTTTGTATCTTTTAATGGGATCACTTTTTAGTTTCTCATAGGTGGTTTCATCACTCAAAATACGAAGTACTTCCTCATTATACATTTCTCTAGAGAGGATAACAATCCCGCCGCCCTTGTCGGCGGGTTTTATGATGATACTGGGATCTTTCTGTAGTGATCTCAAAGCTATGTTCTCCTCTTTCGTAAGATTATTGTTTTTGTTTTTTGTAGGTATCTTTTCTACGTCCCTCATTACAAGGTTCTCAAATACCTTCATTTCATTGGAAATGATGTGGCGGGGATATAATTTTGACGGATTTTTTAAAGAAGTGTGTATGGATAGGTCTGAATTAGGGATGTGCGTTTCGGGTTTCGGAATTTCAGAATTTTCACGAATTTTCCGATTCGTGTTTTCGGATGCGGCCGAATTTCCGAAAATTTTTGGATCCGAAAATGGCAGATCCGAAAAGTTTTCCGAGCCGAAACGAAATATTTTCGGAATTTTCGAATGGACTTGAAATGTGTCAAATCGAAATTTATTGCTTTGAAACGAGGAGAACAGACGTTCCGAAAAAACGAAAATTTCCGAAATTACAAAAAGTCGATACAAAAAACGAGCAAAGTGACACGAAAATACGAAAAACGGTCGATATTCCGAAAACATGTACAATTCCGAAAAACGAAAATTTCCGAAATTACGAAAAGTCGATACAAAAACGAGCAAAGTGACACGAAAATATGAAAAATGGTCGATATTCCAAAAAAAAATGTACACGAAAAACTAGTCGAGCCAAACCGAATCGAAACAGAAATCGGTCGAAACAAGCCGAATCGAAAAGTTTAAAAATCCGAAAAATCGAACCGAATCGAACCGAAAAAAAAATCGGTGCACAAGCCTAGTCTGATTTCTGTCTAATGTCCCTTTCTATTGGATTTTTTAGAAAAAACTTCTTTAGACTTAACTTGCGTTTAAATTTTTGAAGGTCTATATACATATTGAATTTATTAAAGCTGTTTGTAGGAGCAAATTTAAGGCCTTTATTTAAGACTCTAGTTTCTACATCGGAGAGGACTTTATGGCTAAGATTGACTATGCCATTCGAGATGTTTATCGTCTTTCTCTCTTTTCTTTTACGTATAAGCTTTCCTGCTCTCTTTCCTCTTCGGGTCTTTCCCAGGATCTTTTTTGGCCTACTCTTCTTTCTAATCTTACATCCAGACCTCTGTGGTCCTCCTGTCTTTCTTCCCTCTCCAATGGGTCCTGCCAAAAAACCTCCTCACTAGTGTGTTCCTTTAGAGCAGAAAATCTATTGGTGAGAGGGACAATATCGTTGTTAGCTCCCTCTCTCACTCCTTTTTGCACTTCCCTATTAGGGCCAAAACTCTGCTATCTATTGAGATTGGAGCTATTGTTGGGATATTGACGTCCAACTGTCGACCATTCGTTCTCAGCTGGTCTTTCTTTCTGTCTCCACCCATCTCTATTATCGTCCCAATTCTGATGTCTATCATAACGATGGAAACCATAATTTCCATTGTTGTTACGACTATTGGAGTGATTCCTCCTACCTTGCTGGAAATTATCACCTCTTCTCTCCTTTTCCATTCTCCAGTAATTTTGGTTTCCATTATTCTGATATCCATGGTTGGGCCTATTGTCATTCCACCTCCAATTGTTATTATTCCATTTTCGATTTTTGTTATTTTCTCGACTTAAATCGAATTCTCTTTTTTCACTAGTAAGGCCCATAGTTTTCTCTATTTTGTTGGAATCATAGTCCCTATGTATATTGCCCCTTCTATAATCCTCTATGTCCCTCTCATATTTCTTTATTTTAATGATCAAAATTTCCTTCTCTATTTTATCCAGTTTCTCTTCTAAAGTTTTATTGATCTCAGAAATGTTATCTGAAGACTGTTCTTGATCTATCTGTCTAGAGAGTTGTTCTATAATTACATTTATTTTAGGAAGCTTTTCTTTCTTTTTTTGGATAATGTAATCCATCATGGATACCGCAAAACTTTCTAACATACTATTCCAACCCAAAATGAAGTCGGGATCATCTTTCTCAGAAAGAGAAATGGTTTCGTTTATACATATAACACTTAGTTTTCACCTTATCACGTTTAGGGTTTCAGAATAAGATCATATATCTATATGCCACATCCATCTCTGGTATAGAATGCTATTCACTATTAATAATTGTATATCACATTGACATTAAGATTTATTTCCTTTAATTCTAATACACACAATGGGAGGACAGCCTGCTTGTGAGAAATCAATTTATAATTTCTGGTTAGGATAGACTTCTGTCATATTTTCTTCCGCATTGTACATCTATTATGACCTGATTGCGGCTGATTTTCAGAAAACCGCGATACCGGATGTATGTGTTTATCCAGAGTGGAACGCACACCTCTTCACTATACCGCCGGATATCACGTTTTCGTGAAACGCACTGTGGAACGCGGAAGTCAACAATACGCATGTGCAAGATGGCGCTGGAGGCCGGCGATATACTGAAACCTTATGAAGAGGTTTGAAACGCACGCTGACCACCAATTAAACACATGTGGGGACGTTTTTTATAATTTCTGCCTGTATAAAACCATGCACTTTATTTATCTTTGTAAGGACCAGCTGATGAAGCCGTGTTTGAGCGGCGAAACGCGTTCTGGACATCTGTATAATTTTTATTCTTTATTTTATTAAATTTTTAAAGAAGATAACAGTTCCTGTATGAATTGGGTCTTTTTATTAGGGTTTGACCTACAAAACCCTTATGCCATTCCTTTCGAGCTCGGAATAGCTCCACCGAATGTGAGTTTCCATTTATCATAACCTACACCTTATATTGTCACGCCAGGTATACACAAGGTTTCTTCCTTCCCTTCTCTCTCTCATATTGAATGGACGTGACGAGATATCTTCAATAGCCAGGAGTGGGTTACCTGTGAAGCCTTCCCAGACGAATAACCTAAGAGCGTTCATCCACTCAGAGCCAGTGCTTGGGCTCTCCACTTGTGAGTTTGTCAACCATAAGATATTCTACAAACCCTCACCGAATTGTTTGTTTACTGCACTTAGATCTATATTCCTGTTTTTTTTCCCATTATGTTTAATCATGGATGAAATGAACTGAGAAGCCGTTCGAGTCCCTTGCGTGTATTTCGCGCTGACCAGATACGTATATTTGTTTCGTTTATGCTTTGGTTTGAGGGAAACCACTATTTATCTGGCTAGCTGGGCACTCGGTGGTCATATTGTGGGCGCCTACCATTCCTATCTTCACAATTCTACCAGTAATATTAAATCTCATTCGTATCACTGCAGTACCACGATGTTCCTGTAAGAGGGGAGCACGTATAAAAGTGGCACCTGGATTGTTAGTAGTTTTAGAGAAAGTAGGCAATATAAACAAATCATCATCAAAAAGACTAGCAGGGTTATTCAAAGAGATTCGAAAAGTCACCGCACGTTCGGTGACTTTTTGTTCTCTTCAATTCGGTTCCTTTTGCCGATCCCATTTCGGTGACCCTGCGGTGTATTCAGCAAGCACCACAGGGTCCCCGAATTGCAGGGAAAATTCACCACAAACCTGACGAAAACTAACCGCAAAACATCTGGCTTAACCTTCGAAAAACCCGAGCAGGAGTCGATCACACGCAGCGAAGCAGCCGAACAGGAGCCGAATCACACAGAGCCGAAGCAGCTGAGACGCAGAGGAGGAAGGTGAATAAATTAGCAAAACATGCTATGAATCTGTGAAAATGAAACGCTGTTTGCAAAGAAACTACTGAGCGAAAATGTCTGAAATTTGCATATGAGGTCCAGGGAATGATAATAAAGAGGGCTGTTACAGAAAAAAGAAGTAAACTTAAAGAAAAGAAAAAAATCGGACTTTTAAAAAAAAATAAAAAAAATAAGAAAAATGCTTAAAGTATCCTAAAAAATCTATAAATGTAGAGACTTTTTGCTGCAGAATTTTATAATGAATGGTTTATTAGATATTGAATTAAAACGGGAATATTTTTAACATTGAAGTCTATGGGATTCTCCTGAATAAATTTGCTGAATTAAACCACCGAATGGCAGGACATTAGGGGAACCTTTCACTGCTGGTTTGTGTTCTCTGAATAGATGAAGCATTGCTTCTCTATGGGGATTCATTGGCCTCGAACAGGCACCGAACAGGCACCGTATGTGCAGGCAATTCGCCAGGATTTGGCGAATTGCCTGCTCTCTGGATAGCCGAATTGCCAGGCAACCGAACGCTGATTTTCAGCATTCGGTTACCTTTCTCAAGCAATTCAGATCTCTTTGGATAACCCTGTAAGATTCAAAGAAGCTCCTTCATACGGTATACCATATTTAGAACTTGTCGGTTTGGCCATACATATCCAGCAGGACTTGTTGAAACCTGAAAGTTCATATATAGTATGAGCAGCATATGCATAGTTATTAGGTCGATCCAAGTCTCTTTTCAAACGCATATTAAGAACTGGGGGACGAGCAAAGGAGATATTGTGGGGACCTACAATATCTTCCCAAAAACATCTGTTATAGTAGCATGAACTACCAGTAAGTATGATGAAAAAAATCATGATGATTAAAAGCGAACCAACAAAAATAAAACAGTTCTTGGAAAAAGAGCAAAACATCTCGGTAGTAGTTCTAGCAATAGACACTGCAAGTGTAAAATCAGTGTTAATACAATATGTATTACTTTGTGAAAAATGAAAGTTCATCAAAAAATAAACAGTTCGTGTAAATGAGGAAAAAAAGTACTACTCTTCAGGTTGAATAGGACAGTTAATAGGCATAAAAAATAAATTGGGGGGGAAACGATTCTTCAGCTGGAAAACCAGCCAACAGGTTAGCAGGGGCTTACAACTGCTGAGGCCCACACTCCAGATTCATCAGCGGGATACGTCACAGGAGGAGGTCATCTAGAAGCAGGGGTCAGCGATTCCACATCTGGGGTTGAGGTCACAGGTGGATCAGGAATGAAGTCATCAGGTATAAATGGCGCTTTCTTTATCCTTGATGCATGGATCCAGGAAGGTGATTCATCAGTCAGCACGGCAGTTCTGGTCACAGCAAGGACGGTAGTCGGCTATCCATATGGTGGATCAATGGTTTTGTGACGATGCAGGGCCTTCACGAGCACTCGATCTCCTGGAACAAAACGGTGAGTAGGCTCTGTGGAGAGAGGTGGAAAAGAGCAGGAGACCGTTCTATGGAAATCATGCAATGTTTTAAGCAATTGAGTAACATATGCTTCTCTAAATTCATCCAGATCACCTGGTAACATTACCAGGGGACCTTGCTTAGGAATCCATGGGGTAGGAAAGTGTCTTCCTATGAGAACTTCAAAGGGGGAGAGACCAGTGACAGAATGGGTGGTCATTCTTATTTCTGCAAGAATGTCTGGAAGGTAATCCGGCCAGTTCTTGAAGGTACCCTCAGTAGCTTTTCTAAGTTTATTTTTGATATTTCTATTTTGCCGTTCCACGATTCCGGAACTTTCCGCATGGTATGGGCAATGAAACTTCCATTGAATGGCCATTAATTTTACCAATTCCTGTGTGATCTTGGAGGTAAAGGTAGGACCATTATCTGAATAGATATGGGGCAGCCATATCTAGGTTTTAATTCTTTACAAAGAATTTTGGCAAAAGTTCTGGCATTTTCTCTTGCAGTAGGGAAGGCTTCAGGCCATCTAGAAAACTTGTCAACTATTACCAGAAGGTATTTAAGGTTACCTTTTGCAGTGGGCATGTGTGTAAAATCAATTTGGAGTTCCTGGAATGGACCATTAGCTGGCGGTAGGTGTTGAGTTTTAATTTTTTGGGCCCTGTGTATTATTTCTGGCACATATAAGGCAACGAGAAAGTTGGGAATTAATCATAGCCTTAAGATTACAAACAGAAAAATGTTTAGCCATTTCGCTGTATGTGAGTTTGGGAGATCTGTGGCCAGGACCGTGAAAGGAAAAAATAAAGATTGGCACTGGTGCAGCAGGTAGGCCCACTCTCCCTCCTTTCTCATAAATTCTAACATCAGGCGGAATTTCTTGAGACTTCACAAGGCCTTCTGAGGCCCAATGATAAACATCAGCTTCAGTAGCACCTGTCTTGAGTTCTTTGAAGAATCCATTTCTGGGGTAGCAGAAAAGGAGAAAGGTAGCAGGTGACAATTGGAGGGTGAGGAACAAGAGAAATGGTAGGAGATGAAAGAGCAGCAGCTTTAGACTTAGCGTCAGCAAAGTGATTGCCACGAGAAACAAAAGAGTCAACAGGATCATGACCTTTGCATTTGACAACAGCAAGACGAGAAGGTAATAGAATAGCAGACAGGAGATCAGAAATCAAATCAGAATGAGAAATAGGACGTCCATCAGCCGTAGTAAAACCACGGCGATGCCATAGTGCACCAAAATCATGCACAACACCAAATGCATAACGAGAGTCAGTATAAATGGTGACAGGGAGATCTTTAAAAAGTTTACATGCAGCTGTTAAAGCAAAAAGTTCCGCAGCTTGCAAAGAATTTGAAGGAATGGAAGCAGATTCATGCACAATGTCATGCAATTCAACCACAGCATAACCAGTCAGATACTGTGAATCAGAAGGACGAGAACAGGAGCCATCAACAAAGATATGATGAATATCAGGACCTTCTAGTGGAGTGTCAGAAAGATCAGATCTAGGAGACATTTTTTCTATGTATCTAGGTCGTTAGTTGAATGAGCGGAAGACAATCATGTAATTCGCGAGGCTCCTCATGGTCTTCGCGTAGACGCAGAAGAGCGTTAAGAACAGCAGAAGGACCAGAAGTGACAGAAGAGTATTTGACAGACAAATTGGAGGTAGAAGTTAGTACAGTTTCAGAACCAGACAAACGTTGGGAAGAAATGTGCTGGGTAGAAAGGTTACGAAGTACATGCAAGACATTGTGTTGTGTATGGAGAATCATGTCAGTACCTAGGGTTAAGGACTGAACTGTTTCCACAGCCATGGCACAGGCAGCCAAGGAGCGGAGACAATTTGGCATTCCCTGAACAACAGGTGGCATAACTTTTGACAAAAATGCAGTTGGACGCAGCGCCCCCTGTGGACCTGTGCAAGAACAGCCGCCATTGTGCGCCCATCCTCCCTACAGTAGAGGTGGAAAGGCAGTTTATAGTTCGGTAGCCCCAGTGCTGGTGCAGTAGCCAACAGTTCCTTTAACGTATCAAAGGCAGACACCATGTCCGGAGACCAAACAATTTGGTCCGGAGCTCTGCGTGCAGCAGACACACAAAGAACAGAGTCATAATAGGAACAGTCTGGTATCCAGTGACGACAAAAATTCACTATCCCTAGAAAGAACAACATGTCTGTTTTGGAGGCAGGACGCTTGAGCTGGAGCAGGCTCTGAATGCGGGACGGTGAGAGGACACAAGATCCCTGAGTGAAAACGAAACCCAAATATTCAACAGAGGTGGAGCAAAATTGCATCTTTTTTCTGGACACCTTGTGGCCTTCTGAGTGTAGATGGTTGAGGAGAGCAACAGAGTCAGTGTGACATGCAGCTTGGCTGGGGCTACAAAGGAGGAGGTCATCCACATACTGTAGTAAGGTGGAGCCTTCTAGCGGACTGTAACTCAACAGAGTCTCACGCAGTGCCCTTGCGAAGATAGCCGGGTTATCAATAAATCCCATAGGTAATACTGACCACGAAAACTGACTACCTTCAAACGTAAAGGCCAAAATGTGTTGTATATCTGGATGTACTGGGACAGAAAAAAAGGCATTTTTTAGGTCTATGACTGTAAAATGTGTGGAATCTGGGGGTATGGAGGTGAGAAGGGTTGGGAGGTCAGGTACAATTGGAGAAATAGGAATTAGGATTTCATTGAGAGATCTGAAATCCTGAGTAAAGCGATATCATCTCCTTTAGGCACAGGATTTACAGGAGTGTTGTACGAACTTACAATGGGACGCAGAATGCCAGTAGCAAGGAAGCGGTGAATGAATTCCCGTATTCCTTCAACTTTAGCAGGTGACAGATTATATTGCTTGTGATAGACAAGAGTAGCAGATGCTTTTAATTTTGCAGAATATGGGGTGCAGGAGATTGAACCCACATCATATTCGTCAATTGCCCATACATCCGGATGTACAAACAATTCGAGATCAGGTGCTGAAAGGAAAGCACAGTGAAGAGGAGAGAAGGAATGGGAGGAAGAGCAAGGGGGAGAGCAGGGAGAGGGGACTGATGGGGGATGAAGTGTGCTGGGAGCAGCTTCAATAGAAAAGAATGGTGAATCCACATGTAAAGATCCAGATGGCATGCAGATAATAGACACAGCAAGCAAAGAAAGCAAATCTCTGCCTAGCAAATTAACAGGACAGGTAGGGAGAACATGAAAAGAATGAAACACAGAGGCAGGAGAAGAATTTGAAGAAATAGCAATGGGTGGGGTGACAAACGTTTCTGTTAGGACTCCATTAATCCCCAAAGATGGCGTCTCAGCAGGTTTAATTGACCACAAACACCACTCTATTGTAAGCGTCGAATTTGTAGCACCCGTATCCACAAGGAATGGGGTTTTATGATCCTCCAAATTAAGGATCACTAGGGGCAAATGGTCAACTGTTTCTGAAACCTGAACACATGAGATGGAGCATGCCTCTGGGCCACATCATGCATTTGATTGGTTTTGCCAATCAATCTTATGACAAGGTGGATCACAGGCATTGTTAGGAGAGGTAATAGCATTGCTTGTTGGAGATCGTGGCTGGGGGTTCATAGCAGTATTGCCAATGTTCCTGGGATTATGAGGGCATTCATTACGCCAGTGATTTGGATCACCACAAATGAAACAAGTACCTAGGGTACGTGTGGGGTGTTGAGGACTATAATAAGTCCGTTTAGGGCGAGGACCATTATTACCTGGGGGACCTGAAGGACTGTTAAAAACAGCTAACATATATTTAGAATGCTGCAGGTCAAAGCAACCAGCAGAATCTTTAACAAGGAGCCTATTATTAAGATCAATAGGTACCACTGTTGGCCAGTTATCAATAACCTGTTTAGCAATTCTCTGGGTATCATCTCTGAGATTACCCATGAGAGTTTGAGTGTAGAGGAGACCCATATCTCCATCTAATGTCATGCTGGCATCCTCCTTCCAGTTCTTATGGAACCGGTGGACGAATTCGGTGACAGATTCTTTGGCATTTTGTTTGCATGCAATGGCTGCGACCATAGAACGTCGAGCTCCATAATTACTAGTCCATTCATCACAAACTTCTGTCCACATATCATCAATCTGGACCGATGTTTGTAAAGGCAAATTTTGGGGTGTAATAGGGGCACCCATTAGAGGAGCATGGGGGGGTTGAAGTGAGAGAACACGAGTCCAATCAAAACCAGTGTCATCAGCATATCCCATGACACCGTTAATGATCAACTTGTAATCTTCCTGAGTTAATTGCAATCTTCATGTCGCCCGTTTAAGATATTGTGTTGTCGTGGTCGGGGAAATTCGGGGACTAGGAGAACCCTTAATTATAGAATTTAAGGTTCCTATATCAGGGGGCATAATTACGACATTATTTCCTGCAATTAAATAGGGCATCTGATATCTAGCAGGGGGTTTGATAGTTTTGCCAGATTGGGTTCTAGTTAGTATGTCCTGAAGTTGGGGTTCAAATTGGTCAATAAAAGATTGCATTTGGGGAGAGTATCCTACACGGTTGGGTTTGGAAGTGGATACAAATTAGGATGTACTGAATTTAGACATAGGGGTTTTATTTTGCCAATCATATGTGCTAGTTTCATCTTGTGCTGTGTCAGATTCTCTTTCAACATGGGGTATTCCTACGATAGCACCTAAAACACCTATATTTTGTGTTAGGGCTTCGGGGGAAGGCAGGGGATTAGTAGTGGTTTCTATAGTTGTAATCACAGCTGCCAAAGTCTTAGGGTCAAGGCTGGGATAAAGGGAAGAGGGTTTGGGAGTAGGTTGTGAAAGGGCAGGAGGAGAGGAATTGTAAGGTGGGGGACTATCTATGGACCAAGATACATCTTTAGGAGTTTTAGAAATGGGGTTATATGAAGAGGACAAGTGAATCCACACTTTACCACATTCCTTCATATATTTTCTATCCCAATTTGAGTCAGGTTGGAAATATGGGAAAGCTTTCTGGTCGCCAAGACATAAGCCATTTATCATGGACAAATGATAGGAAGAGAAGCTTCCTGAATTTGGGAATGGATCAAAAGAATGCATGGCTGTAGTCCAACCAGCAAGACAATCTATAAAGGGCGTGGTGAAATTTCCGCCAGCAACACGTTGTACATAATCGGCGGGCGTTTCAGCAGGGCCATTTTGGGGCATTAACTTCTTATTGAAGTGCTTATCTAATTTGCCCGTTATTTTTGGATCTATATGGGAGGATTTTTTGGCACCCATATCGCAAAAAAAAGGCGCGGTGGAGGGGGGAAGGAGAAGGGCCAGCGCAATTAAAAGGTTGAGAGGGAAAGGGTCGCAAAAATGCGCAGTTTCCTCTATTCACACTGAGCCAAATCACAAAACAGCAATCTCCATTCTATTTAAAATCTTTTTAACTACACTATCAGGGAGAACACGCACAAATAGGGAATAACAAGTAGTCAGGTAAATAGGGACCCAATTCTCGGGGCGGGAAACTTAAAGGTATTAATCTTTTAAAATATAATACTCTTTACAACACAATTCAAATGTGAGTCACTAACAGCGGGGACATCCAACAATTGATCAAGGAAACAAAGAGAAAGGATCACTATTCTTTACCCAGACGATTGTAAAAAATCCTATTTTTCATTCACCATCACTCAAACAATCAAATCATTCAAAAGAAACTCTTGCACTATCAAATCAAATAATGCGAGTTTGTAAATTTGAACAAGCAAGTTGCTTATGATGAATATCAGGTTCCAATAAATATTAATAAAATATATGTAACCTATACTCACCACAGCAAGTTGATTAGTTCAAATCCGCACTTCTGATACCAAATTGAAATGTATTCTGCAAGAACATCACAGGAATGGCCACGGTCCAGTGATGATAGAGATAGCTGCTTTGTCACCCGACCCAGTGACCATACAGGAAACAGAACTCGAGTGAGAATCAAAGACCAGGACACAAATTCTGTCTTGGGTGTTTCTTATTACTCTGGGGCAAATTTCAAACATTCAGTCAGTTTTGTCAAAATAGGAGTGTCACAAATTCATGGATTACAAGCCAATAAAGAATCAATACGTCAGTAATATAGGAAACATGTTTTTTCTACTTTGGGCAGTACCTAGACTTACACAAACATTTCCTGTCCTTGTCTAGTAGGCAAGACTAAATTGACGTCACAGCTATATCCTGCTTTTGGAATAAGAATGTTCCATGGGATATACATGAACAATTAAACATCTGTGTCCCTCCCTTCCTCTTGGCCAGCCAGCCTTTTTAGTTTCAAGAGGAAGTGGAGTTGAATAGAAAATTTGCACTCCTTAATAAAAAACAGGAAGCCAAGAGAAAGACCATACTCAGCATTATCTCATGAACACATTATGTATTTGCTGAGCAGTCAATCAGGCCCTATATATTTATATAGCTATCAAATATTACTAGAATATAGAAATATGTATACAGTGAATTAGCTATCATATTTCAATTTCCTTTCAGAATCAATTCACGCACATCAAAAAACAAGATCGTTATCACTGTTCCATGGGGTGCCTGGGACCTGGGGTGGGATTTCCTCCACAGCCGGTGCACTTCAGCAACAATCAGCCAAGACCAAAGTTTCTCCAGTCAAAGGATTTTATTACTAAAGATAAAGATAAGACTGCTCACGCTCGACGCGTTTCGTCAAAAGACTTCATCAGGAGCAATATGTGCAGTCATAAGTACATGGTTAAAAAATAAAAGTGTATAGAAATCAATTCTGAACATAGCCATTTTATAATCACATTCATTAACATAATTGGTCAATTAAACCCCAATCAGCCCTCCCTTATTCATCACAATCACGTCAGCCTCGTTCCCGTGGTGTTTTCTCCCTTCACCGAAAACATGGCGCTCGGGATCCCACTTCCTCCACGGCGTCTGCCCGCCTATTTCCTCGATGACGTATTCTCATGCGACGCCTTTAATTTAACTGCACATCTATGTCACGACATTTTTCTCTAGAAGACCCGGCGTGTGTTTTCTTTGTATTCTTCTTGCGCTTGCACAGGTGTCCATGTTTTCATACTAGACTTGGAAGACTGAATAGTCATCTTTTATTCCATTTTAATTCTAAAATCTCCTAATAAAAACAAAAACATATATTTCCCCTATATACGGGTTTTATGTCAATAATAACTCTTTTGACATTTAAACATTGATCAGGCACAGAAGTATTAAAAATATTATTTATTATTATTTTTTTTATATTATTATTTTTTTTTGTGCGTGTGTTTTTTTTGTAACAACCAGCAAACATATAACAGGGTCAATTAATTATTGATATAAAACAGCAAATATCCATTTCCTCATTTAACCCTTCAGTTAATTCCAGAACTGATGTCATCGCGCATAGCGCGATGATGCAAGTCGTCAGGGGGATATCCCAGAAGCTTGGCCGACATCCAGGATGTCGGCCAGCTCCGAGAGGGGACCGCAATACGGCGCCTGTTAGCGCAATATCGAGATCCAGCCCTCTAGGGGTTAAAGACAGCCGCCGCTTGGAAGGGCAGGCTGTGCCCTTCCAAATGGGGCTTGCCTATAGGTTGTGGCCCACCCAGATGGGGAGGGAGAGAGGTCCAAAGGACCTCCCCCCCTCCCCTTCAGGCACCTTCCCCGCACTGGCGGGGGGTGTGTGCCTCTAATAGACGTCATCTTGTAGGCGCGATGATGTCTATCGTGCCCGCCTGGGTCCTGGAGGCTGGGCTGACATCGAGGATTTCAGCCCGCACCGGGGGGCCGCCGCTAGTGGCCATGCGGCAGGATGCTCTGAGCGTGTCCTCCGCATGGAAGGGGTTAAAATCATTTTTTCGTTTTTCTGTACCAGCCCTTTTTATTATCATTCATTGGATTTTATTTGTAAATTCCAGAATTTGTCGTCCAGTAGTTTTTTTTTTTGCAAACAGCGTTTCTATTTTGAAACTTTCACACGGACTGGTGTTGTTTTTTTTTCTTTATCCCCGTTCAGCAGCTTGTCGGGTTTTTCCGGCGTGTTCGACGGGGTTTTTGCGGCGGTTTCTGCTGGTGTTCGGCAGGTTTTCTCTGCACTACAGGAGCCTTGCGGTGCTTGCTGAATTCACCGTAGGGTCTGTGTCAAATCGCCCTGAAGTGCGGGGAATGAAAGGTCATAGAACTTTCGGCGACATTTTGGATGTCTTTGAATAACCCCTCACGGGAAGCTCCAGTCACACAGCGGTAATCCGTCGTTTGAATAAACTTTGGCTCCGGTGTTTCTGCTGTTGGAGTTTTTTAAATATTTTCAGTTTTTCAGGTAAAACCGTCTTTTCTTTAAATCCCGCTCATATTTAAATCCGCTGCTTTTTCTTACTTGCCCAAAATAAACGGGCCACATGGTGGCGGCCTTCCTGCAGTGAACCATGAGAAAGCCAGACGCATATCAATGGTTTGGTGCGCACCGCACGGCGCAGGAGGTGTGGCTATACAGGGCCACCTATAATACTCTCAATTCCTTACTGGTTAGTTTGTTTTCTCCAGTAATCCCCGTATGTTCCCTGTGTGCTCTCTGCCTTAACCTTACCACCCTCGCTGCTCGCTGTCACCTCACTCTGCGCTGTGAACCTAGAAAGTGTACAGCCCCACCCTCTGCCTCGGTACCTTCTCCCACTGCCGTCTCATGGAAGGTGGCGCCGTCCAACACCCACCATGACAATCCCATCAAACCCAGTAATGACCGCGTTGATCAGCGGCAAATATCCTTCCGGGTGATTCCCGCTGAACTATTCATGTTTTGTAAGTGTGTGTGTGTGCATGCGTGTGTATGTGCGTGCGTGCGCGTGTGTGTGGTGTTGTTGTTAAATAACCCTGTATGAGTATTGTATCAGAACAAAGAGAATAGAAAAGTAACTGCACGTTCGGTGACTTTTCGTTCTCTTCAATTCGGTGGGATTTGGCGATCCCATTTCTGCGACCCTGCGCTGTATTCAGCAAGCACCACAGGGCCGCCGTAATGCAGGGAAAAGTCGCCGCAAACCCGACGACCACTCACCGCAAAACCCGGCGAAGTCACAGAGAAACCCGCAAAAACATCTGGATTAACCCCACCGAACACGCCGGAGAAACCCGAGCAGCCGCCGATCACAGTGCAGAGCAGCCGCCGGAAAAACCCGACACTGCAGACGAATGGAGTGAAAAAAAAACAAAACCGTACGCACGAATGTTTGAAAAGTGAAACACTGTTTACAAAGAAACTACTGAGTGAAAATGTCTGAAATTTACATATAAAATCCAATGAATGATAATAAAAAGGCTGTTACCGAAAAAAGAAAAAAACATTTTAAACAAAATGGAAAAAAATAATTCGCAAAAAAATCCTCAAAAAATGCCTAAAAGATCCTAAAAAAATCTATAAATAAAGAGTCTTTTTGCTGCAGATTAAAATAATAAACGGTTTATTAGATATTGAATTAAAACGGGAATATTTTTAACATTGAAGCCTATGGGATTCGCCTGAATAAACCTGTCGAATGAAACCACTGAATGGCAGGGCATTTAGGGAAATTTTTCACTGCTGGTTTTTGTTCTCTGAATAGCCGAAGCATTGCTTCTCTATGGGGATTCACTGCCCTCGAACAGGCACCGAACAGGCACCGTATGTGCAGGCAATTCACCAACATTTATTTATTTATTTATTTATAAAGGATTTTACCAGGAAGGATACATTGAGATTTCTCTCGTTTTCAAGTATGTCCTGGGTTCAAGTACATTGAAGTGTTACATTTACAGAAATACAAAGTAATACAATGTAAGATATTAACAACACAAATATACAGATTAACAGAAAATAAATATGTAGGAAATATAGTCACTATGTTACATGTTTACAGGCGCATTCTGTATATAGTCACTGTGTTACATGTTTACAGGCGCATTCTGTATATAGTCACTGTGTTACATGTTTACAGGCGCATTCTGTATATAGTCACTGTGTTACATGTTTACAGGCGCATTCTGTATATAGTCACTGTGTTACATGTTTACAGATGCATTCTGTATATAGTCACTATGTTACATGTTTACAGGCGCATTCTGTATATAGTCACTGTGTTACATGTTTACAGGCGCATTCTGTATATAGTCACTGTGTTACATGTTTACAGGCGCATTCTGTATATAGTCACTGTGTTACATGTTTACAGGCGCATTCTGTATATAGTCACTGTGTTACATGTTTACAGATGCATTCTGTATATAGTCACTATGTTACATGTTTACAGGCGCATTCTGTATATAGTCACTGTGTTACATGTTTACAGGTGCATTCTGTATATAGTCACTGTGTTACATGTTTACAGGTGCATTCTGTATATAGTCACTGTGTTACATGTTTACAGGTGCATTCTGTATATAGTCACTGTGTTACGTGTTTACAGGCGCATTCTGTATATAGTCACTAGGTTACATGTTTACAGGTGCATTCTGTATTGAGGTCTGTTAATAGGGAAATTTTGAGTGACTTAAGACTGGTGGAAGATTTGATGGTGTCTGGGAGGTTATTCCATAATTGTGGTGCTCTGTAGGAAAAATGAGGACCGATAAGGTGCTGGTCCTGGATCGGAGGTTATAGGATGAGGGAGCTGCTGGGGAAAGCAGTCTATTCAGGTAGGGTGGCAGCTTCCCAGAGATGCTCTTAAACACCAGGCTGGAAAGGTGAAGGGTGCGTCTGGATTCTAGCGATGGCCAGTTTAGCTGTTTTAACATGTCACAATGGTGGGTCATGTAGTTACATTGTAGCGCAAAGCGGCAGAATGAGTTATACAGTGTAGTAAGTTTATGAAGGTGTGTTTGCGGGGCGGCTGCATACACTACATCTCCGTAATCAATAGCCGGCATAAGCATTTGCTGTACAATCTGCTTTCTTACCGCGGGACTCAGGCAGGATTTGTTTCTGTACAGGGCACCTAGTTTGGGGTATAGTTTAGATGAGAGTTTTTCGATGTGGGGGCCAAAGGATAGATTAGGGTCCAACCACATACCTAGATATTTGAGAGAAGTGACTGTGGTCAGTGTGCCATTTGATATTGTCCCAACACATAGATGGGGATTTTGCAATTTGTGTAGTTTAGGTGCTGTTCCAAAGAGCACCTAAACTGCCTGCTCTCTGAATAGCCGAATGGCCAGGAAAGGTAACCAAACCCTGAATTTCACTGTTTGGTTACTTTTCGCCAGCAATTCGGCGCTCTTTGAATAACCCTGATGGAATCCCTCATAGTTATGTGACACAATGTGTGTCGTGTGACATAATGAGTGATGAGTGACATGATGTGTGATGTGTGACATAATGTGTGTCGTGTGATGTGTGACATGATGTGTGTCGTGTGATATGATGTGTGATTTGTGACATAATGTGTCGTGTGACATAATGTGTGTCGTGTGACATAATGTGTGTCGTGTGACATGATGTGTGTCGTGTGACATGATGTGTGACATAATGTGTCGTGTGACATAATGTGTGTCGTGTGACATGTGTGTCGTGTGACATAATGTGTGCCGTGAGACATGATGTGTGTCATGTGAAATGATGTGTGATGTGTGACTTGATGTGTGACATGATGCGTGTTGTGTGACATGATGTGTAATGTGTGACATAGTGTGTCATGTGACATGATGTGTGACAGGATGTTTGTTGTGTGACATGATGTGTGTCGTGTGACATGATGTGTAATATGTGACATAGTGTCATGTGACATGATGTGTGACAGGATGTGTGTCGTGTGACATGATGTGTAATGTGTGACATTTTGTGTCGTTTGACATGATGTGTGTCGTGTGACATGATGTGTGATGTGTGACACAATGTGTGTCGTGTGACATAATGAGTGATGAGTGACATGATGTGTGATGTGTGACATAATGTGTGTCGTGTGATGTGTGACATGATGTGTGTCGTGTGATATGATGTGTGATTTGTGACATAATGTGTCGTGTGACATAATGTGTGTCGTGTGACATAATGTGTGTCGTGTGACATGATGTGTGTCGTGTGACATGATGTGTGACATAATGTGTGTCGTGTGACATAATGTGTGTCGTGTGACATGTGTGTCGTGTGACATAATGTGTGCCGTGAGACATGATGTGTGTCGTGTGAAATGATGTGTGATGTGTGACATGATGTGTGATGTGTGACATGATGTGTGACATGATGCGTGTTGTGTGACATGATGTGTAATGTGTGACATAGTGTGTCATGTGACATGATGTGTGACAGGATGTTTGTTGTGTGACATGATGTGTGTCGTGTGACATGATGTGTAATATGTGACATAGTGTCATGTGACATGATGTGTGACAGGATGTGTGTCGTGTGACATGATGTGTAATGTGTGACATTTTGTGTCGTTTGACATGATGTGTGTCGTGTGACATGATGTGTGATGTGTGACATGGTTTGTGCCTGGATACAATGTGTCCCTGTAGGTAATATTGTGTGCATGTGTGCCACGTTGTAAGGAGTGTGTGTTGTGTGTTTACACTCTGATTGCGTACGGGACAGAAAGGTCTGGCTGTGGATCGGTTTCTCCTCGGGCCGGTGTCCAGGTGGGATTGTTCTGCAGAGTCAGACTGCCTTGGTAATGCCGGGGTAAGACATGAGAGGGTTATGTGGGTCTGGATGGGGCCAGAATGATCACTATATACCCAAACCCATGTTTTCCTTCCAGCCATACATTTAAACACCTCTGTAGTCGCCACTCAAAGCTCCACTTTCATGGACGTACCAGTGCCCGGGCCGGAGCGCGCCATCGATGGGAATAAAGAATCGAGCTACATGAAGCATCGCTGTGCCCACACCCAACAAGAGAAAGACCCATGGTGGACTCTGGACCTGAGGAAAGTCCACAGGATACACTCAGTGGTGATATGGAACCGGATGGACGCCGAGTCAGAGCGCCTTCTGGGAGCCGAAGTCCGTGTTGGTAATTCTGCAAAGAGAAACAACCTGGTGTGAGTCTCAAATGCTCCTCACAGTGAGGTCTCTCGGCCAGCGACGCCTGGGACTGGCAACCCAGGAACATCAATAACCCTGGTCAACCCTGGACTTTTATGGTCAGCGATATCAGAGAGATTCCTGGGTAACTTTGTGTCGCTGATTCCCAGTCTGGCATGCTGTGGGTTTTACTGGAGTGGCTCTGGTTTCTGAGATAATGAAAGCCCCCACTGAAAAATGCCAAATAATACCATCTGGTGTTACTCGTCGACAAAGCTCAGGGAAACAGCCTCAAATCATACAAAAGTAACACGTGAGAAACGCAGCGGCGTCGCATTCAGCAAAAAAACCTGAAACCCGAGTAAGATTCACATCATCACAAGTAATGCAGAGGAAATTGCTGCCATTGCGTGTCTGTCCCCACCTGCCATTGCGTGTCTGTCCCCACCTGCCATCGCGTGTCTGTCCCCACCTGCCATTGCATGTCTGTCCCCACCTGCCATCGCGTGTCTGTCCCCACCTGCCATTGCATGTCTGTCCCCACCTGCCATCGCGTGTCTGTCCCTGTAAAATAATAACCATAAACAAACAAAATCAATATTCCTATTATAATTACCATATATGGAATGCCATAAACGTTTTTCAAGTGTCTTCTCAAATAAGAAAAAGAAAGGACGCATGCACGCAATGGCGGAGACACCAAAATCAATCACACACAAGATATGGCTGCATCATGTCTGAATATTCCATTGTTAGACAGACCAATTTATTAGATTTCAACATCCAATAGAAACGTTTGTTGTAGACAAAATTTTATATCTAACCTACAAAGGAATGTGATATAACAGCCAATCAGTACAGATACATTTCCACATCAAAGTTGGCCAATCCCACAAGCACTTATAGGAAAAAGACATTTTTCTGGCTTATAATTTTCGCACACTTTTTCTATTTCTGTCCTTGTTACGAAAACAAAGGATTCTCACTATGACAGGATGTGGTCTGTATTCAAATCAGCATTCCTAAAAAGATCACGTGCCATAATAAAAGGAGGGGGGAAAGGATGGGTAGAAACCACAGCCCTGCATTAGAGCAGGCTTTTATAAATCAGAATTGAATTACAGGATATTTATATTCATACAGAAAATTAAAATCTAACAGTCCCCACCTGCCATCGCGTGTCTGTCCCCACCTGCCATCGGGTGTCTATCCCCACCTGCTTAGGGGTCTCCACTGTCTCAGAAACCAGAGCGAGCTCTGCAGAACTAATGTAATTTCTGGATTCAGCTCCACAAAGTACCTCAAGATCCATCAACGATACTTTTCTTTGAGTTGTGTAATGAATGCGTTGTGTTCAGACGTCACATGCAATGCCAGCCACTGTGTGTGTGGTACAGCTGACGTTTTGTGTGACGTGTTTGTGTGTACAGGTTCTGAGAATGTAGACAAAATCCACTAAAATGAAGACTAATGATGGGAAGAAATGGAGTGAGATTCTGCTGGGAGACAGTTGTCTACCCCCACCCTATTCATGTGAATAACTGCACATGCAAAAGACACACAATATAAAACACTATCATACATTATCCCATGACATTATCCTGGCTGTGTGTACCGTCCCTCTCCCCGTTCCGTGACATTATCCTGGCTTTATTTACCGTCCCTCACCCCGTACCGTGACATTACCCTGGCTGTGTGTACCGTCCCTCTCCCCGTCCTGTGACATTATCCTGACTGTGTGTACCTTCCTTCTCCCTGTCCCATGACATTATCCTGGCTGTGTGTACCGTCCCTCTCTCCGTCCCGTGACATTATCCTGGCTATGTGTACCGTCCCTCTCCCCGTCCCGTGACATTATCCTGTCTGTGTGTACCGTCCCTCTCCCATCCCGTGACATTATCCTGGCTTTGTGTACCGTCCCACTCCCCACCCCGTGACATTATCCTGACTGTGTCTACCGTCCCTCTCCCTGTCCCGTGACATCTTGGCTGTGTGTACCGTCCCTCTCCCCGACCCGTGACATCATCCTGGCTGTGTGTACCGTCCCTCTCCCCGACCCGTGACATTATTCTGGCTGTGTGTACCGTCCCTCTCCCCGTCCCTTGACATTATCCTGGCTGTGTGTACCGTCCCACTCCCTGTCCCCTGACATCATGGCTGTATGTACCGTACCTCTCCCTGTCCCGTGACATTATCCTGACTGTGTGTACTGTCCCTCTCCCCGTCCCGTGACATTATCCTGGCTGTATGTACCGTCCTTCTCCTCATCCCGTGACATTATCCTGCTGTGTGTACTGTCCCTCTCCCCATCCCATGACATTATCCTTGCTGTGTGTACCCTCCCTCTCCCTGTCCCGTGACATTATCCTGGCTGTGTGTACCGTCCCTCTCCCCGTCCCGTGACATTATCCTGGCTGTGTGTACCGTCCCTCTCCCCGTCCCGTGACATTATCCTGGCTGTGTGTACCGTCCCTCTCCCTGTCCAGTGACATTATCCTGGCTGTGTGTACCGTCCCTCTCCCCATCCTGTGACATTATCTTGGCTGTGTATACTGTCCCACTCCCTGTCCCGTGACATCATGGCTGTATGTACCGTCCCTCTCCCTGTCCCGTGACATTATCCTGACTGTGTGTACCGTCCCTCTCCCTGTCCCATGACATTATCCTGGCTGTGTGTACTGTCCCTCTCCCCATCCTGTGACATTATCCTGGCTGTGTGTACTGTCCCACTCCCTGTCCCGTGACATCATGGCTGTATGTACCGTCCCTCTCCCTGTCCCGTGACATTATCCTGACTGTGTGTACCGTCCCTCTCCCTGTCCCGTGACATTATCCTGGCTGTATGTACCATCCCTCTACCCATCCCGTGACATTAACCTGACTGTGTGTACCGTCCCTCTCCCCATCCCGTGACATTATCCTGGCTGTGTGTACCGTCCCTCTCCCCGTCCCTTGACATTATCCTGGCTGTGTGTACCGTCCCACTCCCTGTCCCCTGACATCATGGCTGTATGTACCGTCCCTCTCCCTGTCCCGTGACATTATCCTGACTGTGTGTACTGTCCCTCTCCCCGTCCCGTGACATTATCCTGGCTGTATGTACCGTCCTTCTCCTCATCCCGTGACATTATCCTGCTGTGTGTACTGTCCCTCTCCCCATCCCATGACATTATCCTGGCTGTGTGTACCGTCCCTCTCCCTGTCCCGTGACATTATCCTGGCTTGTGTGTACCGTCCCTCTCCCCGTCGCGTGACATTATCCTGGCTGTGTGTACCGTCCCTCTCCCCGTCCCGTGACATTATCCTGGCTGTGTGTACCGTCCCTCTCCCTGTCCAGTGACATTATCCTGGCTGTGTGTACCGTCCCTCTCCCCATCCTGTGACATTATCTTGGCTGTGTGTACTGTCCCACTCCCTGTCCCGTGACATCATGGCTGTATGTACCGTCCCTCTCCCTGTCCCGTGACATTATCCTGACTGTGTGTACCGTCCCTCTCCCTGTCCCGTGACATTATCCTGGCTGTGTGTACTGTCCCACTCCCTGTCCCGTGACATCATGGCTGTATGTACCGTCCCTCTCCCTGTCCCGTGACATTATCCTGACTGTGTGTACCGTCCCTCTCCCTGTCCCGTGGCATTATCCTGGCTGTATGTACCATCCCTCTACCCATCCCGTGACATTAACCTGGCTGTGAGTACCGTCCCTCTCCCCGTCCAATGACATTATCCTGGCTGTGTATACCGTCCCTCTCCCCATCCCAGGACATTATCCTGGCTGTGTGTACCGTCCCTCTCCCCATCCCGTGACATTATCCTGGCTGTGTGTACCGTCCCTCTCCCCGACCCGTGACATTATCCTGGCTGTGTGTACCGTCCCTCTCCCCGTCCCGTGACATTATCCTGGCTGTGTGTACCGTCCCGTGATATAATTTCTAATATGATGCTTCTATCACCAGGTGCGGCGTCATCACTGACACAGAGATCTCAGAAGCCACCATCTTCTTCCCCTGTCATGGGATGATGGGACAATATGTCGATGTGGTTATTCCTGGTGAAATCCAGTTCCTGCAGTTGTGTGAAGTGGAAGTTTATGGCGTGCCGATTGATACGAAGTGTTTCTCCTGAGGGGGGGGGTCCTATACGCCGCCTCCTCTCCTATAGAGTATGAAATGTATGACCCGACTAATTAACAAACCATAAGAATATAAAATAAACAATAAATAACTCACCGGAATGATTTCCACAACGAGCGAGCGGGTCTGTGTGTAATGGTGCGAGCGGGTCAGTGTGTAACGATGTGAACGGGTCTGTGTGTAATGGTGCGAGCGGGTCAGTGTGTAACGATGCGAGCGGGTCTGTGTGTAATGATGCGAGCGGGTCAGTGTGTAACGATGCGAGCGGGTCTGTGTGTAATGATGCGAGCGGGTCAGTGTGTAACGATGCGAGCGGGTCAGTGTGTAACGATGTGAACGGGTCTGTGTGTAATGATGCGAGCGGGTCAGTGTGTAACGATGCGAGCGGGTCTGTGTGTAATGATGCGAGCGGGTCAGTGTGTAACGATGCGAGCGGGTCTGTGTGTAACGCTCCGAGCTTTCATAGAATGACGTTTCATTTTAACATTGCGGCATCACAACAAGAGAGACATTTAATATTTACCCCCTAATTAATATTAATTATGAGAAATCTCAAGCCAAGAGGAAGAGCATCGGCTCATCAGAATAACCTCCACTCACACAACAACAACCCGTACTCTATTCACCTGTAAACAACAACCCGCACTCACCTGTACACCACAACAACCCACACTCTACTCACTTGTACACAACAACAACCTGCACTCTACTCATTAGGACACAACAATAACCTGTACTCTACTCACCTGTACACAACAACAACCTGCACTCTACTCACCTGTACACAACAACCTGCACTCACCTGTACACCACAACAACCCGCACTCTACTCACCTGTACACAACAATAACCCACATTCTACTCACCTGTACACAACAATAACCCGCACTCTACTCACCTGTACACAACAACAACCCACACTCTACTCACCTGTACACAACAACAACCCACACTCTACTAACCTGTACACAACCCACACTCTACTCACCTGTACACATCAACAACCCGCACTCACCTGTACACCACAACAACCCAAACTCTACTCACCTGTACACAACAACAACCCACACTCTACTCACCTGTACACAACAACAACCTGCACTCTACTCACCTGTACACAACAACAACCCGCACTCTACTCACCTGTACACAACCCACACTCTACTCATCTGTACACAACAACAACCCGCACTCTACTCACCTGTACACAACCCACACTCTACTCACCTGTACACCACAACATCCTGCACTCTACTCACCTGTACACAACAATAACCCGCACTCTACTCACCTGTACACAACAGTAACCCACACTCTACTCACCTGTACACAACAACAACCTACACTCTACTCACCTGTACACAACAACAACCCGCACTCTACTCACCTGTACACAACCCACACTCTACTCACCTGTACACAACAACAACCCACACTCACCTGTACACCACAACAACCCGCACTCTACTCACCTGTACACAACAACAACCTGCACTCTACTCACCTGTACACAACAACAACCCGCACTCTCTACTCACCTGTACACAACAACAACCTGAACTCTGTCCACCTGTACACAACAACCCGCACTCACCTGTACACCACAACAACCCACACTCTACTCACCTGTACGCAACAACAACCTGCACTCTACTCACCTGTACACAACAACAACCCGCACTCTACTCACCTGTACACAACAACAACCCACACTCTACTCACCTGTACACAACAGTAACCCGCACTCTACTCACCTGTACACAACAACCCACACTCTACTCACCTGTACACAACAATAACCCGCACTCTACTCACCTGTACAAAACAATAACCCACATTCTACTCACCTGTACACAACAATAACCCGCACTCAACTCACCTGTACACAACAATAACCCACACTCTACTCACCTGTACACAACAACAACCCACACTCTACTCACCTGTACACAACAATAACCTGCACTCTACTCACCTGTACACAACCCACACTCTACTCACCTGTACACATCAACAACCCGCACTCACCTGTACACCACAACAACCCGCACTCTACTCACCTGTACACAACAAGAACCTGCACTCTACTCACCTGTACACAACAACAACCCGCACTCTACTCACCTGTACACAACAACAACCCACACTCTACACACCTGTACACAACAACAACCCGCACTCTCTACTCACCTGTACACAACAACAACCTGAACTCTGTCCACCTGTACACAACAACAACCCAAACTCTGTCCACCTGTACACAACAACTCGCAGTCACCTGTACACCACAACATCCTGCACTCTACTCACCTGTACACAACAATAACCCACACTCTACTCACCTGTACACAACAATAACCCACACTCTACTCACCTGTACACAACAATAACCCACACTCTACTCACCTGTACACAACAACAACCTACACTCTTCTCACCTGTACACAACAACAACCCGCACTCTACTCACCTGTACACAACCCACACTCTACTCACCTGTACACAACAACAACCCGCACTCACCTGTACACCGCAACAACCCACACTCTACTCACCTGTACACAACAACAACCTGCACTCTACTCACCTGTACACAACAACAACCCGCACTCTCTACTCACCTGTACACAACAACAACCTGAACTCTGTCCACCTGTACACAACAACAACCCGAACTCTGTCCACCTGTACACAACAACCCGCACTCACCTGTACACCACAACATCCCGCACTCTACTCACCTGTACACAACAATAACCCGCACTCTACTCACCTGTACACAACAATAACCCACACTCTACTGACCGGTACACAACAACAACCTACACTCTACTCACCTGTACACAACAACAACCCGCACTCTACTCACCTGTACACAACCCACACTCTACTCACCTGTACACAACAACAACCCGCACTCACCTGTACACCACAACAACCCACACTCTACTCACCTGTACACAACAACAACCTGCACTCTACTCACCTGTACACAACAACAACCTGCACTCTACTCACCTGTACACAACAACAACCCACACTCTACTCACCTGTACACAACCCACACTCTACTCACCTGTACACAACAACAACCCGCACTCACCTGTACACCACAACAACAACCCGCACTCACCTGTACACAACAACAACCCGCACTCTCTACTCACCTGTACACAACAACAACCTGAACTCTGTCCACCTGTACACAACAACAACCCGAACTCTGTCCACCAGTACACAACAACCTGCACTCACCTGTACAGAACAATATCCCGCACTCTACTCACCTGTACACAACAATAACCCGCACTTTACTCACCTGTACACAACAATAACCCACACTCTACTCACCTGTACACAACAATAACCCGCACTCTACTCACCTGTACACAACAATAACCCGCACTCTACTCACCTGTACACAACAACAACCTACACTCTACTCACCTGTACACAACAACAACCCGCACTCTACTCACATGTACACAACCCACACTCTACTCACCTGTACACAACAACAACCCACACTCACCTGTACACCACAACAACCCGCATTCTACTCACCTGTACACAACAACAACCTGCACTCTACTCACCTGTACACAACAACAACCTGCACTCTACTCACCTGTACACAACAACAACCCACACTCTACTCACCTGTACACAACAACAACCCGCACTCACCTGTACAACACAACAACCTGTACTCTACTCACCTACACCAAAACAACCCGCACTCTACTCAGAGCAGCGTTATGCGAGTATTTCCCTCCTATACTGTAAGCTCTGGATTCAGGCTCTTCTCTTCCTCTCATATTCAGTCAAATCATGTCCTGTTAAAATGTATTTATTGTTCCCTTGCAACCACCATCAGTTAATTGACGCCGGCGCCCCCTGCACCCCTGTGTCATTCCACCTGCATGATTTGGTGGCACCTAGCTCCTAATTAAGCTCCTCCTGGCATTCTTGCTGTGGTTTCTGGATCAGCACCCGGTAGCACGTTCTTTGCGTTCGGCTTCCTTGTATTCATTCTCTAAGAATTATACCCCTATTCTCTTCTTACAACTTCTCCCATGTAAGTTACCTTCTTAGTACCAACTAACCCCCCTCCCCCTCCCTTTTCCCGTAAATGAAAACACAACAAAGTATTGGCATTTTGAAAAGGTCATGTCTTTTATTACTTAAGGCCAAATTCTTTGCCTCTAAGGCAGAATTATTATTATCGATCCTCGTATGCCAAATACGCTACACCAGATAACACTGGCAGCCAGATAACACTGGCAACTGCAATGCACCACAAGCATTGCCCAGAAATAGCACCCCACGTGGCTAAACAGGATGACCACACGTCTGCTCAGTGTATTTTTATGGCAGATAGCAGGCCAAGAGGATCTGCAAACCAGGAAGGCACCTGAGCTTGGCCGTATGAAACCACAACTCACCCCGTACCCTGCAGACCCTCCCCCCACTATCGCCCTCCATGTGCCAGGCCGCCTATTTCACCGCTCCTGCTTAACCTAAACCATGTCCATCTTAAAGTGCAATCCCCCAGCTGCGGCCGTTCAAACCACCAGCTGGCTTCCTGCCACATGGTAAAGTGCCCAATTTAAGCGCAATCCACCCAGTTGTGGCTGTAAAAAAACACCAACTGGCTTAAAGCCACTTGGGATACTATCTGATCAATAATAATTGCTCTAAACCATGCTTTTAATCAAAGAACAATCCCCCAACCCTGGCCGTTCAAAAACCACAGGCTGGCTTCATGTAACATGGTGTATAATTTGATGGAATAGGTAGACTGACCATGTCTATATTTAGACAATCCCCCAGACATGGCCGTATAAACCATGAACCGGTTTCATGCTACATGGCATATTTCCATATGGGAAACCACGGGCGGTCTTGAATGAGTGGTGAAATCACCACTCCATTGCCCCTATCCGTGGCGCTTCTGATGCGTGACCTTTCCGTTGTTGTAGAGAACCAGCATCTATGAAAGAGAAACAAAACAGGGTGGGTTGGGTGGGAGTAAAAGAAAATTAACTGCAATACACAAACTGCCCCCACGCCTTGTCTTTTATACCCCCCTTCCCCCTCCCTCCCATTGTTCCTCTCCCTATTGCATCCAATCACAAATCTGCCATGCTTCAGCTCATTAAGCAAAAAAGCCCCTATGCCTGATCCCATAGAACAAAGGGAACTCACTCCCTTTAACTCTTGTGTAATACAGGGATAATTCTTAAACCTTGCTCAATCCTAATTAGTCTTTCTCTCGAACTATGAATTATACCCCTATTCTCTTCTTACAACTTCTCCCATGTAAATTACCTTCTTAATACCAACTAACCCCCCCTCCCTTTTCCCGTAAATGAAAACACAACAAAGTATTGGCATTTTGAAAAGGTCACATCTTTTATTACTTAAGGCCAAATTCTTTGCCTCTAAGGCAGAATTATTATTATCGATCCTCGTATGCCAAATACGCTACACCAGATAACACTGGCAGCCAGATAACACTGGCAACTGCAATGCACTACAAGCATTGCCCAGAAATAGCGCCCCACGTGGCTAAGCAGGATGACCACACGTCTGCTCAGTGTATTTTTATGGCAGATAGCAGGCCGAGAGGATCTGAAAACCAGGAAGGCACCTGAGCTTGGCCGTATGAAACCCCAACTCACCCCGTACCCTGCAGACCATCCCCCCACTATCGCCCTCAACGTGCCAGGCCGCCTATTTCATTGCCACCAAAAATGAGGACCCTCTCTTTACTGCCACCAATAAAAACCCGTGACCTTTCCTCTTACCCCACAAAAGGCTCCTTATCGTGCCTTCAATGAAGAGTGTGTTCCCAGCCTTATCACTCCTTCAATGAATTCCTCACTTCTTGCTCCTATTTCGGGGTGCTCCAAAACCATTGCCAGATAACATTGGCAAATGCAATGCACCACACATATTGCCCAGAAATAGCGGCCCCACGTGGCTAAGTAGCGTGACCACGCATCTACTAAGGGGTCTCTTTATATCGCAAATAGCAGGCCGAGAGGATCTGCAAACCAGGAAGGCACCTGAGCTTGGCCGTACGAAACCACACTCACCCCATACCCTGCAGACCCTCTCCTTACCATTGCATCCCCATGTGCCAGGCTGCTATTTCACCACACGCAATACCTATCTCTTCTCTAGCTGTCCCCTAAATGTAGTACCATAATATCTGGCTTACCCCTCTTTCTCCTGGATGTATTTGCTATTCCCAATAACTGCCCCACACCTACCTTGCTTCCCTATCCATCTAATCCCTACTTCAATTATGCTGCACCCCGGGGTCGCTCCTCTCTTGGTGCCAGCAGCATGACTCTCCATCCAATGCACATAGGAGTGTCCCAGGATCCGCACTCTCATTGCGTGTCCTGTCAAATAACCAAAATGTAAACTATTAACTGTAATGCACACACACACACAGTGTACCCAAACTGAAAAGAAGCCAAAAGAAAAGGAAACAAATTATTATTATTAAAACAAAACAATTGTTCCCCATAAATTTTCCCTTCATTTCTTTATTGACCTCACATATCTCCTATATACTTCCCATTTCCATCTCCCCATCTTTTTAATTCGATCCTTTGGGTAACCCAATTCTGCCTCAGTGCCAGCAGCTCCTATCCTGAAAGAATGGGGGCAAATGTAACTCCCCTTTCAACCAAGCCCCTCCGTGGGCTGCTGCGGAACCATTTTGAATTGATACCCAGACAAGTTAGTACCACCCTTGTGCCCCCAGAACATGCGACCGTTTGAAGGAGTCGCCTCCAAGTATCCCCTCATACATACTAGGCTTGTGCACCGATTTTTATTTCGGTTCGATTCGGTTCGATTTGTTCGGATGTTTAAAATTTTCGATTCGGCTCGTTTCGACCGATTTCTGTTTCGATTCGGTTTGGTTCGACTTGTTTTTCGTGTACATTTTTTTTTCGGAATATCGACCATTTTTCGTGTTTTCGGGTCACTTTGCTCGTTTTTTGTATCGACTTTTCGTGATTTCGGAAATTTTCGTTTTTTTCGGAACGTCTGTTCTCCTCGTTTCAAAGTGTCTAACTCTATTCGTTTTGACGTAAACTACTATGGTTTACTTTTTTTATACTTTATATATTTTTTTATAATAAAAATGGATCCTGCTGTAAAAGTCTCCGTTATTCCGGAGAATTCAAGTGATAGATTAAACTCTGTGTAAAATGTCCCCCTGAGCACTAGTCGAAATGCAATGTAGGGGTAAAGCGAGTTGGAATATTTAATTAGTGACATACGGGTATATTTATATGGAATCATGTTCTGTGCCCCTGTCCGCCTCCAGACATCCCAGCGTTGGGCAACACTGCCCAGTGTGCAAGCCCAGTTTCAGCTGAATACAACGGGCTCCTGCCTCCGGCTGATCTGCATACAATGTCAGCTGCTGCCTCGAGCACGAGCCCAGCCTCTTACACAATGCGCGCCATCGCCCCGAGTCCAATCCCAGTCTGGTGGAATGTGCCAGGGCCCCTAGCTCAAAGCCACTTTAGCCGAGTGACATTAGGGTGGTGCACCGGTTATATGCTCCAGGCAGCCTGATGTCCCAACTTCACTGTCCAGTTATTTGGGAATAATGGAGCGGCAACACAACCCAGGTATGGCCAAGTAGCTCTGGTCCCCCGACTACTTTTGACCAAGAAGTGCCCTGATCCATACATGGGGGACCGAGCAGCATGCTGTACAAGTCCATTGGTTGGTGTACTGTACCCTGGTATCAGTTCCCTCGGAGTGGCCGTGATACCTGTGGAAAGAGTGGGGGGGGTCAAATGTTGGAGCTCCCCCTCAGGAATCATCCCATGCCAGGCTCCAGTTTTTATGGGCACACCACCCAAAAGGTGTCGGGTTAGAATGGGCAGCAGCTGAAGCACTCAGGGGCAAAGTCTGGTGGGCAATTGTTGGATCTCGGCTGGTGGCTGGCTCAACGCTTGTAGCAGTGGACACGAGAAACACAATTTCTTACGGGTTTGGACACATCATATGGCATCTGTAACAACAGAATCATAACATAGAAATAACGGAGAAACAAGTTATCACTAAATAACATCAAGAAAATAACAAGTAAATAAAAAGGGAACATAACTGTGACCTGTTGAACAAGACACATAAAAAAAACGAATGGCGGCCGTGCCACTACACCTGATAACATCATAACCGGGACAGATACAAACAACGGAAACCAGTAGATACAAATATATATCGTTTTTATAATTTACAGTAAAGTGGCGGCATTCCATCACAGGCACAATGTCAAACGGAGTCTGCATTATCTTTATATAACCGATAATAGTTAAATATACGATGTCCAGAATTACCGAAATGGAACCGAAATCACGAATGGAACCGAAATCATGAATAGAGCAAAAATAAATTTCGATTTGACACATTTCAAGTCCATTCGAAAAATCCGAAATGTTTTCGTTACGGCTCGGAAAACTTTTCGGATCTGTCGGTTTTCGGGTCCGATCCGATTCGGAAATTCGGACGAATCCGAAGACACGAATCGGGAAATTTCAGGAAAATTCCGAAATTCCGAAACCCAAAACGCACATCCCTAATACATACCACTGGGCATACTTCCCCACCATGGGCACCTAGAGCAATTGTTTCCTCAATCCTTATGGCAGCTGAAAAACTAAAACAAATGCTGCCCTACAAAGATTGTTATCAGCTCCATCTTATCTCCTACTTGTACTCTGCTGTCAAGATCTTCCTCACCACGAATTGTTTAGCCCAGTCCTCCTCTTCCTTTAACCGAGCAAAGTATGAAATACCACAAAATAGTTCCAAGCTGTCCTTTATTGACTTACCGCTGAACTTCAGTAGCTATTTGAAAACAATATTCTGCCCTACCTTCTCTGTCCCTTTAAAACTCGATCCAACCCTTTCACTGCTTGCTCTACGGTGCCCATGTCTTCTGCAACAACAATCTCCTCACCAAATCATTGATGCCCTCTAACTGCTCCCCATCTGGCAAAGAAATGGAGGGCAGTCTTCACCCTGGAATTTTTTTTTTATTATTATTATTATTTTTTTTTTTATTTATTTATTTATTTATTTATATTATTATTATTTTTTTTTATTTTATTTTTTTCCTTCTTTCCTCTTCCCCCTCCCGGTGCCAAATGTCGGAACACATCCCACCTGAAACTGGACGATGTATCCGCCACCACCTTCCTTACCCCCGGTATGTGATTTGCCGTGAAATTAATATTGCTTTTCAAACATATCAACACCAAATACCTGACATAGGCTACAACCTGCGGTGATGATGTAGACATGTTATTCAGCACTTGCACCACACCTTGAATATCAGACCCAAAAAAAAAGGGGGAGGGATGTTTTTTTCTTATTTTTTTTTTAATTTTTTCTTATTAATTTTTTTTTATTTATTTCTTTTTATTTTTTATTTATTTATTTATTTTTTTATTTTTTTATTTTTTATTTATTTCTTTTTAATTCTATCCCCCACAGTGGTATTGCCCCGACGATTGGACTAAATTCCAGAAACACCAAGCTTTGCACCCATCCATTGAATCCACTCCTGGGCTATTTGCCTGCTCACCATTTGAAATTACACTAGACCATTTGATCTTAATGTCTCGCCATTCCCCCCAAACCACCTACAATTCTCCCCAATCAACTAAACTTATAATGTTACCCCCCCCGATCCTACCTCATTCTCCAGTCCCTTTGGAACCCGTTACCATGAAATCGTCCAAGTAATGTACTATACGTCTCCTCCCCGCTCTCTTCTCCACTAAGCAATGCAAAAAAGTAGGAAGCCTTTAAAAAGGGATCATGGGATATTGCCCACCCCAATGGGTAAACAGATATCGATGTAAAATTACCCATCGAATTTACACCCCATTAAAAGAAAACCCCCTGGACACAGCGGTACGGCCTGAAGGCTGCCTCTAGATGAAGCATAGGTAACTCTGTTCCCTCGCCAGCTACCCTTACCAAAACCACCACCTGATTGAATGAATGGTAGCTAACAGAAACATCTTCCCTACTTATTGCCTCTGCAAAGAAACGGCCGTCCCAATGTTTATTTGTATGTATTTTCCTTACATTCCCTTGCTCTGTGTATCATGTAGAGTATTGTATTCCCTCTGTATAGTGTAACCTCTGTATTAAGATCCAGTCTTTGTATAGTGTACACCCCCTGTAAGTAATGAATTCCTTTTGTTTTCACATGCTTCCATCAGCCCCTCCCCTCCCCCCAGCAACTAAGGTCACCAGCTCACTGTTATCTGATCCATTGTTCGCTTCTGAGTGTTTGTGCACTTCCCCCTCTGTATGTGTGTGTCCCCTTGCGAAATGTAAATAACGCCGTCTCCATTTTGAGTTGAGAAAGAGCAAAGATGTTCTGTACATTAGTGGCTGCATTGTCCTCCATTTTATGAGTCCTCAGCCCTGGAATCATTTATCAATAGAACCAAGCTGCACATGTGAAAGTCTTTAACCTCCGTCCACAATGAAACTGATTCTTGCTTAGTATATGAATCTATAGACCCGAAGTTAAATCAACCGAACTAACCTAATCACACAGCATTTGCTAACATACAGAATCACTGTTTAGTTGATAAGCCTCTTCAGAAATTATAACAGACACATTTAGATGTGTATTTGGTTAGTAATTGTTGTATATTCATAAATCTGGCAGAAACAATCTGTATTAATTTAGTTGCGCAAATGTAAGCGTAAACAGATTGTACAGTTACTGCTGCAGCACTTCCTCATTGGCAGCAGAACATGTGACTTTTTGAGGTTTAAGATGGCTGCCAGCCATGCGGTCACTGACTACCTATGTTTATAAGATCATACAGACTATACAAATAATAAGGTTTGATCAAGTATTACAAAGTGAAGCAAAAATCAACGAGCATATTCTAGCTAACAATGCAAATCACTAGAACAGATAAATTTGTGCGTATTTAACCCAATAGATTACACACACACGCATATAGTATATTTTCAACATAGCGACAAATTCACCGAATTAATACACTTAATACTTATCCACTCCCAGGCTTTATTATGATGATGGTACAAGTGTGAAATATGAGGGAGTTGCTGCTCATGTTTCCTCTATTCCTGAAATAAGTCTCTCCTCTCCCTCAATAAAGACAAAGTTAACGTTCTAAATAATTATTTACTCAACTGTAGAAAGTGCTCAAAACAAAATATTGTACATTACTGCTTTGTCACTTTAAAAATTGCAACAATTAAAATAGTGAACTTAAATACAATATACAAATTAATTTGTTCATCAACTTATTGCTTAGCCCTTGGGGTTACTCCAACATTATTTAAAACACACAGCTCTTTGAATAACCCTGTAAATCATAACCCACATAACAGGCCCAGCATGTGAAGCTGCTTGAGAATCCACTAAAGGTGTTACTCAGCAATGCACGTATGGTGCTTTTCTCATTCGGCACACTATAGAGTTATAGGGACTAATGTCCAGTGATTCAGTCTGTTATATCAAGTTGCTATGTGTGATTACATTCCCTTTGTGTTGTCTCCATGTGCTATGGCTAGGTCCTTGTGGGATCTCCGTGTGCTATGGCTAGGTTTCTGTTTGTTTCTATTGTGTGATTACGGCGTGTTATAGCAAGTTTTTATTTTATTTTTATGTTTATTAAATATATATATATATTTTTTCTATTTATTTATTTTTATTTTTTATTTATCTTAGTGTTATTTTACATACTGTAAGTGATTTCAGTGTGTTATAGAGAGGAATTTCGTGATTTCAGGGTGTATAATAGCTACATCATTAGCGTGACTTTGTATGTTTGTTATACCGAGGTCCTACGTGTGATTTCACTATGTATAGTGAGTTCCTTCTGTGTGTATGGTGAGGGCACATGCGTGTATAGGGAGGCCCTGTGTTTGATTACGGTGTTTATATGGGTTGCATATTATGATTTTGGCTGCAGCCATGGATGGTACTAAAATTGGACAGTCAGTCATGCGCTATACTGAGCACATAAACTAATAAGGCACAACAGTCCACAGACAGCCAAAGCAAAATTACTGGAAATCCGAATGCCCCTAATAACATACAAAACAACAAATCACTGAATTCTGGCAGAGTTATCCCAGAACAACACCCATTAGAAATTACTATCACGCAGCTCTACACCAAATGAACAAGGAATACAGTATTGCAAATTGAAACAAATATAAATAAGCATCCACTAAATAAACCTACAAATCCATACAATGGGAAACCCATACCTATCCCTCCAATAAATAATGGAACTAGGAATATATATGTAGCAGACTTATGATAATAGAGTATGCATAACAGATAGATACTGCAAGTAATACTCATCCAGTCATTGGTTTTCATACGATGATGGTGATGGCAAAATGGAGCTCGCTGCCGCTCTGTCTCTGAAGTTCTTAGTAAAAGAAAATTAACTGCAATACACAAACTGCCCCCACGCCTTGTCTTTTATACCCCCTTCCCCCTCCCTCCCATTTTTCCTCTCCCTATTGCATCCAATCACAAATCGACCATGCTTCAGCTCATTAAGCAAAAAAGCCCCCATGCCTGATCCCATAGAACAAAGGGAACTCACTCCCTTTCACTCTTGTGTAATACAGGGATAATTCTTAAACCTTGCACAATCCTAATTAGTCTCTCTCTCGAACTTTTCTGCACTCCTGACTCGGTGTTGTCTATTGTTATGATGATTTCTGGAACCCTTGACTTTGTTTTGTGACTATTCTTTATCTCTCCGCTCTGTTGCCGTGACCATCTCTACAGACCGGCCTCCACTTACTGTACTGTCAGTTTATGTCTAACATCAGTGTGTTTAGCTTTCCTACCCGGCCAGGATTAAGGACCGTTGTAGGATCTGTTCATTGTTGTATCATCTGCGTGTTCTGGGCTTATCTGCTGTGATCCTTTCCTTATATCTGACTGATGGTGATACTCAGGAGAAACAGTAACAACTGTGTATGTCAGGGTTTATGGACCTTCTTTGTATATATCTGAGAGGACAGATATTTCTTTAAGAAGGTCCATAAACCCTGACATACACATCTTTTACGAGTTGCTAAAATTAGGCGCGTAAAGGCTGTGCGTTACAAACTGCGCATAGATTGTAATACCACCCGCATACCTACAGCACAAACGCATTTGAGCTCACAATGTTAAGTACAGTAAGCTCGCACAGGGTTCGCGCAGGTTCACCCGCGGTAGACGATTACGTCCATTTGTTGTGCTGACATTGTAATATGACATTCTGCGCAAAGGGTTTTACCCCTCGCGTTAATGCGTTTTTCCGCCGGCGCTAACGTTTGCCCGAAGATTGTAATAGAGCCCCTCATGTGCAATCCCGTCCCCATTGTTTATTCCCTCTGTATTACTATCCTCTCTCTCTGTATAGTGTACATTCCCTCTGTATTACTATCCTCTCTCTGTATAGTGTACATTCCCTCTGTATACTATCCTCTCTCTGTATAGTGTACATTCCCTCTGTATTACTATCCTCTCTCTGTATAGTGTACATTCCCTCTGTATTACTATCCTCTCTGAATAGTGTACATTCCCTCTGTATTACTATCCTCTCTGTATAGTGTACCTTCCCTCTGTATTACTATCCTCTCTCTCTCTCTCTCTGTATAGTGTACATTCCCTCTGTATTACTATCCTCTCTCTGTATAGTGTACATTCCCTCTGTATTACATCCTCTGTCTGTAGTGTACATTCCCTCTGTATTACTATCCTCTCTGTATAGTGTACATTCCCTCTGTATTACTATCCTCTCTCTGTATAGTGTACATTCCCTCTGTATTATATCCTCTCTCTGTATAGCGTACATTCCCTCTGTATTACTATCCTCTCTGTATAGTGTACTTCCCTCTGTATTACTATCCTCTCTCTCTCTGTATAGTGTACATTCCCTCTGTATTACTATCCTCTCTGTATAGTGTTCATTCCTCATTACTATCCTCTCTCTGTATAGTGTACATTCCTCTGTATTACTATACTCTCTCTGTATAGTGTACCTTCCCTCTGTATACTATCCTCTCTCTCTCTCTGTATAGTGTACATTCCCTCTGTATTACTATCCTCTCTGTATAGTGTTCATTCCCTCTGTATTACTATCCTCTCTCTGTATAGTGTACATTCCCTCTGTATTACTATACTCTCTCTGTATAGTGTACTCTCTCTGTATAGTGTACATTCCCTCTGTATTACTATCATCTCTCTGTATAGTGTACATTCCTCTGTATTACTATCCTCTTCTGTATAGTGTACATTCCCCCTGTATTACTATCCACTCTCTGTATAGTGTACATTCCCTCTGTATTACTATCCTCTCTGTATAGTGTACATTCCCTCTGTATTACTATCCTCTGTCTGTATAGTGTACATTCCCTCTGATCCTCTCTGTATAGTGTACATTCCCTCTGTATTACTATCCTCTCTCTGTATAGTGTACATTCCCTCTGTATTACTATCCTCTCTCTGTATAGTGTACATTCCCTCTGACTATCCTCTCTCTGTATAGTGTACATTCCCTCTGTATTACTATCCTCTGTCTGTAATAGTACATTCCCTCTGTATACTATCCTCTTGTATAGTGTACATCCTCTGTATTACTATCCTCTCTGTATAGTGTACATTCCCTCTGTATTACTCTGTATAGTGTACATCCCTCTGTATTACATCTCTTCTGTATAGTGTACATTCCCTCTGTATTACTATCCTCTCTCTGTATAGTGTACATTCCTCTGTATTACTATCCTCTCTCTGTATAGTACATTCCTCTGTATTACTATCCTCTCTGTATTAGTGTACATTCCCTCTCCTCTCTGTATAGTGTACATTCCCTCTGTATCCTCTCTCTGTATAGTGTACATTCCCTCTGTATTACTATCCTCTCTCTGTATAGCGTACATTCCTCTGTCTCCTCTGTCTGTATAGTGTACTTCCCTCTGTATCTACCTCTCTCTGTAGCGTACATCCCTCTGTATTACTATTCTCTCTCTGTATAGTGTACATTCCCTCTGTATTACTATCCTCTCTCTGTATAGTGTACATTCCCTCTGTATTACTATCCTAGTGTACATTCCCTCTGTATTATATCCTCTCTGTATAGTACATTCCCTCTGTATTACTATCCTCTCTGTATAGTGTACATTCCCTCTGTATTACTATCCTCTCTCTGTATAGTGTACATTCCCTCTGTATTACTATCCTCTCTGTATGTGTACATTCTCTCTGTATACTATCTCTCTCTGTATAGTGTACATTCCCTCTGTATTACTATCCTCTCTGTATAGTGTACATTCCTCTGTATTACTATCCTCTCTGTATAGTGTACATTCCCTCTGTATTACTATCCTCTCTCTGTTATGTACATTCCCTCTGTATTACTATCCTCTCTCTGTATAGCGGACATTCTCTGTATTACTATCCTCTCTGTATAGTGTACATTCCCCCTGTATTACTATCCTCTCTCTGTATAGTGTACATTCCCTCTGTATTACTATCCTCTCTCTGTATAGTGTACATTCCCTCTGTATTACTATCCTCTCTGTATAGCGTACATTCCCTCTGTATTACTATCCTCTCTCTGTATAGTGTACATTCCCTCTGTAAGGATATATTCCTTTTGTTTTTACATGCTCCCCCCCCCTTCCCTTCCTCCCTGGATCTAGCAGGCAGTGTAAGATAAAGGTTGCCTGTGTAAATGATCCATTGTGTTGAATGTATCTTCCCATTGTGCTGTTACTGGATCTGTTGATGTTATCTGGGATTTATTCATGAGGGGGGTTATTGTCTCTTAATGCACAGAGCTGTATGTGTTTCAAATTGTCAGTCTTGTTTTTTCACTCTAAAGCACTGGTCGGGTCTGGTGATTTTTAGGGAGGTTTTCTTGCTGAGAATCCTGGATGTCTGGGTCCAGTTTGGAGAAAGCTAGAGTTTGACAGAGGCACACAGTCAGTGTGCCAGAAGGTCTGTCACAGGACATTACCTGGAGCCGCTACCAAGGAAATCGGGTTATGGGAACTTGATACACAAGTCACAAAGGGCAGAGCGCGAGACACTGGTAAAGTGAGACCAAGAAGCTCAAATGATCAACGATCAAAGTTGACACAAACTACCTCTTCATCCACCTACAACTGTTCCTGTTCTTTCTATCTGCAAACAAATATGACAGAAGGTGGATGAAAACATTTTCTGCTCAGCCTGATTATTTTCTAGAAACTTCCCATCAAAGTATTAGTGTTTGTGACATCACTTCTCTCTGTTTTTAGATGAGGAAAAGCACAAAGAACCCAACATACACAGATTTTAATGGAACACTCTGAATCATGCTGAGATTCCGGCATTTTCGGTGGGGTTAATCCAGATGTTTTGCGGGTTTCGGTGTGCGTTCGCCCTCGTTTTGCGGGGAGTTTTTGGCGACTTTTCCCTGCATTTCGGCGGCCCTGTGGTGCTTGCTGAAAACACCGCAGGGTCGCCAAAATGGGATCGCCAAATCGAACTGAATTGTAGAGAACGAAAAGTCACCGAACGTGCAGTGGCTTTACCATTCTCTTTGAATAACCCTGTAAGTTTGTAAATGTGTTAGCTGATCCCCACTATTCTTATTGTAAAGCGCTGGTGAAACTTTTGGGGCTATATAAATGATAATAATTATAAATAATACTACATGATGACACCTTTCTGGCTTTAGTGGCTGTTGACTGACACTGCTCGCTGCTGCCCAGTCTGCGTCTCATTATTCCTTCTCATTTACTGTGATCCTTTACTCAGCTCCACTCAGGTTACATTGTTTATTCCTCACCCTAACATGCATAACCTTCCATTTATCTACATGGAATTCCATCCCATAATATCTCCAGGTTTTTGATAAGTCTATGGGTGCCGCGTTACATGTGTAGATATAGTATGTTACCCATGACCTGTGTAAAGGCACCGAATGAACAGGACACACAGAAAGCTTGTCAGACAGTTTATGTTCTCACCAGGATGGAGGATAAAGGGTTAATTAGAGGGTAATTAGCCACAGCGGTTATAGATTTAATCTGGACTGTGTCCACTAGACATGTGCACAGCACAAAATTTCATTTTGAACGAATGGATTAGTCCTAAAACACAATTTATTTAGTTGCTAAAGAAATTCGTTTTCAGTTCTTTAGTATGAAAACTAATTTCATTCATCCGAAAACCAGTGGATACAATTACTATTGTAGTGGCTCCTCAGAGGGCTGAGATCGCTGCTTGTTACAGTATCTCTCACTCTCAGCACAATGTGTCAGGCAAAGCTGTTACAGTAACTGACTGCTGCTCATCACAGCGCTCAGAGTTTCAGTAAAACTAGTAAATAATATTTTTATATATAAGAGGTTAGAACAATATTATTTCCTTGTTTTACTGAAACTCTGAGCGCTGTGATGAGCAGCAGTCAGTTACTGTAACAGCTGAGCCTGATACATTGTACTGAGAGATAATATAACAAGCAGCCGATCTCAGCACTCACAGCCACTGGATTTAACCTCCCTGGCGGTCTAATTTGTGCAAAATTTTGTGTCTAAAAGCGTTTCATTTTTTTTGGAAAGGAAATGTGTTGTTTTATATAGTAAGCCTGTATTCTGTAGGAATAACTCACTGGAATCTGTGCAAGCAAGAGTCTAGTAAACACACGGAGTCAGAGAAGGTTTGAAACACTAAATAATAATTTATTATCCCAAAAATAATTATCCAAAATAATGGAAATAAATAATATTCAGTAATATAATCAAACCAAAAATATGCCTCTTTCCTCTGGGTGCTGGGATTCCTGTGCAGACGTACACTCCTTTGCCAAAGTAATACAGGACATGGGGGTACCAAAAAAAGAGTCAGGGTTATTCAGAGAGCGGTGAAAAGCAGGAGAATGACTGGAGAATGGAAAATTCTAGGTCAAAATAGCCAATTTGGAAAGTGAGATGAAACATAGAAACATAGAAAAATGTCGGCAGATAAGAACCTTTCGGCCCATCTAGTCGCCCAATTACATGGAAAGGGAGACTTTTTCTGGTTTGGCTGTTTTGACCTAGAATTTTCCATTCTCCAGTCATTCTCCTGCTTTTCACCGCTCTCTGAATAACCCTGAGTATTTATTCTCAAAGCAGCTTTACAGAAATAAAAGGCAAATAAAAATCATTTCTAAAATGTAATAAGGCTTTGCAATACACGTTTCGCTGGTGCTTGCCCAGATTCAACTGTTGAATCTGGGCAAGCACCAGCGAAACTTGCATTGCAAAGCCTTATTACATTTTAGAAATTATTTTTATTTGCCTTTTATTTCAGTAAAGCTGCTTTGAGGATAAATACTCTTTTTTTGGTACCCCGTGTCCTGTATTACATTGGCAAAGGAGTGTACATCTGGACAGAAATCCCAGCACCCACTGCACAAAGTTTATTCTACAGTATTGTTTACTGTAAAAAAATTTTTTTTCATTTTTGAATTTGCCGCCTGGTCCCACCCCCCTGCGTCGTGTGACTCGCAGGGAGCGGAACCAGGAATCAAAGTCGCCGGCTGCCCTGATCACACTGCAGTGACTGCGGAGAAGGCGAGGGAGTGAAGGATGCGGTGAGTATGTACAGCCCAAGTGTGGCTCAGGGTAGCAAAATTTAACCCCGAGTCACACTCAGGAATACCGCCAGGCAGGTTAAAGGGCTCAAAAAAAATGCTCCTCTCTGTATAACGTATAGAACATCCTCCTGCATTAATTAATACCCCTCTCTTTATAATGTATATAACATCATCCTGCATTAATTAATACCCCTCTCTGTATAATGTATAGAACATCCTCCTGAATTAATTAATGTCCCTCTCTGTATAGAACATCCGCCTCAATTTATAACCCTCTTTGTATATATTAATGCAGTAGGGTGTTATATACAGAGAGGGACATCCTCCTGCATTAATTAATGCCCCTCTCTGTATAGAACATCCTACTGCATTGGCTTGTGGAGGGTGCAGAACTTTGGAATGCAATGCTTATCCAGCAAAGGAGAGGGAACTTTTACTTAAACTTTGTATCTCTGTGGGGGAGACACAGGAATATAAAAGCAGGGGAGAGTGAGAATATTAACGTAAATCGATCTGAAAGCTCAGAGAAGAGATGACTGGCACAAATAAATTTTTTTTTGTAAAATAAAGTACTTTAAATCCAGGGAAAACATTCAACTAAATCACACAGAAGGCTCTCATTAACTGGGAGAGCTGGATACTAACTGTATCAGACGTAAAAACCCCCTTTATAACAAGCAGCACTGGGAGAGGAGAGGGACTTTATATAAAATGTGTATTATAGATGAGGAAAGGGGGATAGTGCTCCTGGATAATATAAAATGTATCAGACCTAAGCCCCTATTATGCAGAGCGGGAGGGGAGATAACACACATTTTATGAAGTCCCTCTCTTCTCCCAGCACTGCTTGTGGGGCATCTCCTCCTGGATGGCCTCCCACCACCTAAAGATCAACATGTCAAAGACTGAACTCCTACTTATTCCTCCCTCCATTGCCTCCCCACCTCCTGACTTCTCTATCACGGTGGAGGGTATCACCATTTCCCCATCAAACCAAGTTCACTGTCTTGGAGTTACACTGGACTCTGCTCTTTCCTTCATCCCCCACATCAAGTCTCTTTCCTCCTCCTGCCGATACCAACTGCGTAATATTTCCAGAATTCGGCCATTTCTTACCGCTGTCACCACAAAACAACTCATACACGCCCTGGTAATCTCCCGACTGGACTATTGCAATAATCTCTTATCTGGCCTCCCTCTGTCCCGCCTCTCCCCCCTACAATCCATCCTGAACGCCTCCGCCAGGCTAATTCACCTCACCCGCTGCTCTGTCTCTGCCGCTCCCCTCTGCGAGTCCCTTCACTGGCTCCCCATCCACTGCAGAATTAAGTTCAAAATCCTTATCCTTACCTACAAAACCCTCACTAACTCAGCTCCCCACTACCTGTCCTCACTAATCACCAAATACACCCCAGCCCGCTCCCTAAGGTCAAACAGTGACCTGCGCCTAGCTTCTCCCCGCATCACCTCTTCCCATGATAGACTGCAGGATTTCTCACGCGCAGCCCCCACTCTCTGGAACGCTCTCCCTCGTGCTGTCAGACTTTCCCCTAACTTCTCTTCCTTCAAACGCTCCCTTAAAACGTTCCTATTTAGGGAAGCCGACCCCCCAACTCACTGACGCAACCATCAATCACTCTCACCTTACAGTCCTCTCCTCCTGTTTCCAACCCCAACCCTCCTAGATTGTGAGTTCCTACGGGAATAGGGCCTCATCTCCTCCTGTACTGTTTGTCAAATGTTGTTCAATGTATTGTAACCCTGTCTGTACTGTGCTTATTGTACAGCGCTGCGGAATATGCTGGCGCTTTATAAATAAAGAATAATAATAATAATAATAATAATAAGAGGTTTTTACTATCCAGCCCTCCTCTGTCATTAGCTTTCAGTGTGATTTATTTGAATGTTTTCCTCCTCCAGCTGCTTTTATCATCTTGTCTGCCTCATAGACATGCAAGGGTTAAGTAAAGGTTTCCTCTCCTGTGCTGGCTGTCTGCTCTGCGAGTATTCTGGAGCTCTATGACTGTCAGATTTTCGGTAGGGGTCAGGAAGGATTACACATACAAACCTTTTCTGTAGCTTTGCGATGTTGCGCTTCATTACTGGTCTCTTTCACTCATCAATGTAATATTACAAAAAGGACTGAAATTAAAATGTAATGCACTTTCCTTTCATTTCTTTCATTTTTTGGACCGAGCAGTTTCGCATCTCTTGAGTCATACTAAAACTAAATTATCCCAAAATTCGGACGAAATCGTTTTAGTACTAAAACAAATGCACATGTCTAGTGTCCACTCAGCGATCATTAAACCACAAAGAGAATAAATGTCAATCAGAGCATCACGATACGACAATTTCAGTCATTTTCACCCATTTGTGCTATTGGTAAATTGGCAGTAACCGGTCCGTGGCAGAGGTGACAGCACATCACATAAAGGTCAAGGGTTTGATGTGATCGCCGTGTTTCTGGGTCTGGTTTCAATGTACAGTGACAGTTTCTGTGTTTATTATGATTTGGATAGGGTTAGAGTTTCTGTTTTATTTTTAGTGCTAGGGTTAAGGTTAGGGTTTTATTATTAGTGCTAGGGTTAAGGTTAGGGTTTTTAGTCTGTGTGTTTTATGATTAGGGTAGGTTAAGGTTAGGGTATGGTTACAGTTTCTGTGTTTTTATGATTTGGATAAAGTTACAGTTTCTGTATTTTTTTATGATTAGGGTTTAGGGCTAGAGTTTCTGTGTCTTTTATGATTAGGGTCAGTGTTACAGTTTGTGTGTTTTATGATTAGGGTTACAGTGTCTGTATTTTTAATGATTAGGGTTAGAGTTTCTGTGTGTTTTATGATTAGGGTAGGTTAAGGTTAGGGTATGGTTACAGTTTCTGTGTTTTTATAACTTGGATGGGGTTACAGTGTCTGTATTTTTTATGATTAGGGTTAGGGCTAGGGTTACAGTTTATGTATTTTTTATGATTAGGCTTAGGGCTAGGGTTTCTGTGTTTTTTATGATTAGGGCTAGGGTTAGGATTACAGTTTGTGTGTTTTTATGATTTAGATAGGGTTACAGTGCCTGTATTTTTTATGAATAGGGTTAGGGTTAGGGTTAAGGTTAGGGTTACAGTTTCTGTATTTTTTATGATTAGGGTTAAGGTTAGGGCTAGAGTTTCTGTGTGTTTTATAATTAGGGCTAGGGTTACAGTTTGTGTGTTTTTATGATTTGGATAGGGTTACAGTGTCTGTATTTTTTATGATTAGGGTTAGGGCTAGGGTTAGGATTACAGTTTCTGTGTGTTTTATGATTAGGGTTATGGCTGTGGTTTTGATTTTTGTATTTTTTTTACTCTTCAGATTAAATTCGGATTACAGTGGATTATATTTTGGAAAAAATGTATTGATTAGAATTTTTTCATTTGGAAATCGATTTGGTTTGGACATTTTTAACGTGGAATTCAGATTAGTGATATATTGGTCGAATTTCTAATACATCCAAACCAAATTATTCTTATTATTATTAATAATCTTTATTTATATAGCGCCAGCATATTCCACAGCGCTGTACAATGGGCACAGTATAGACAGGGTTACAATACATTGAACAACATTTGATAAAGCAGTACAGGAGGAGATGAGGGCCCTATTCCCATAGGAACTCACAATCTAGAAGGGTTGGGGTTGGAAACAGGAGGAGGTGAGAGTAATGGGCTGCTAGGTGAGAGTGCAAATGTCAAGAATGAGGAGGCCGGGGTCACTACCAGCACACACTGGGCTCATTTTTAACAGAGACTTCTGATCCATACACCTCCACTTCACACAATGTCAGGTACTCATTGCGGTCAGAGATGGTCACCGAAAGGTATCGGCCCTCCATTCCGTTGCAACAAACAGTGACTCTGGCCTTTGACACGTCTTTGATGGTTCCACATCTAAAGGAGACAGAAAACATCAGTATATTATGAAAACTGGTCATCAGGCTCGCTCACCTTCCGCAACTGTATGTATAGATGTGCTTTAAGAAATAATAGTGAAAACATTGCATTTCAGCAAAACTTCGGCACTGCTTTAATTAAAAAACGGCATTGTCGGTCTTTTTTTAAATATTAGGGTCAGTATTAAGGTTATGGTTTCTATTTGGGCTAGGATTAGGGCCAGTAACAGTTTGATATTTAATATTAGGTCTAGGGTCAGTATTTGTGTTAACATAAGGGTTAGGATTAGAGTCGGTATTTGGGTTAGCGTAAGGGTTACGATTAGAGTCGGTATTTGGGTTAGCGTAAGGGTTAGGATTAGAGTCGGTATTTGGGTTAGCATAAGGGTTAGGATTAGAGTCGGTATTTGGGTTAGCGTAAGGGTTAGGATTAGAGTCGGTATTTGGGTTAGCATAAGGGTTAGGATTAGAGTCGGTATTTGGGTTAGCGTAAGGGTTACGATTAGAGTCGGTATTTGGGTTAGCGTAAAGGTTAGGATTAGAGTCGGTATTTGGGTTAGCATAAGGGTTAGGATTAGAGTCGGTATTTGGGTTAGCATAAGGGTTAGGATTAGAGTCGGTATTTGGGTTAGCGTAAGGGTTAGGATTAGAGTCGGTATTTGGGTTAGCGTAAGGGTTAGGATTAGAGTCGGTATTTGGGTTAGCATAAGGGTTAGGATTAGAGTCGGTATTTGGGTTAGCGTAAGGGTTAGGATTAGAGTCGGTATTTGGGTTAGCGTAAGGGTTAGGATTAGAGTCGGTATTTGGGTTAGTGTAAGGGTTAGGATTAGAGTCGGTATTTGGGTTAGCATAAGGGTTAGGATTAGAGTCGGTATTTGGGTTTGCGTAAGGGTTAGGATTAGAGTCGGTATTTGGGTTTGCATAAGGGTTAGGATTAGAGTCGGTATTTGGGTTTGCATAAGGGTTAGGATTAGAGTCGGTATTTTGGTTTGCATAAGGGTTAGGATTAGAGTCGGTATTTGGGTTTGCATAAGGGTTAGGATTAGAGTCGGTATTTTGGTTTGCATAAGGGTTAGGATTAGAGTCGGCATTTGGGTTAGTATAAGGGTTAGGATTATAGTCGGTATTTAAATTAGTATAAGGGTTAGGATTAGGGCCAGTATTAGGTTGAGGGTTAGTATTAGGTCTAGGATCAGGGTCGGTATTTGGGTTAGCATAAGGGTTAGGATCAGGGCCTGAATTAGGTTAAGGGTTAGTATTAGGTCTAGGATGAGGGTTGATATTTGGGTTAGCTAGCATTAAGGCTAGGAATAGGGTGAGTATTTTGGATAGGAGTAGCATTTGGACAAGGATTAGGGTCAGTATTAGGCTAGGGTCAGACGAACGCTGTGCGAATTCGCGTGCAGCCGCACTTTATCACGGCCGTAGTAGCAACAAATAATGGCCAATGATGGGCAATATACGAAGTTCGGCCGCACGAAAGTGCGGCTGCGCAACGCAAGCGGCAAACAAATGCATTTTTTCGAGAACGTGATACTGCTAGTACTGACGTACAGAGTGCGCTGCGTCCGCTAGCAGCGTGTTTGCGTGATTAGGAGATGTCAGACGCTGCTAATGTCCGGCCAACATAACGTCCAGACGCAAAAAGGGTTTTATTGATGATCCGTACAAAATCACGGACGAAAATGCGCATCGTATGACCGCTATCGCGTATTCCGTGAAAAAATACGTCCATTCGTATTCCATACTAGGGCTAGGATTAGGGTCGGTATTAGAGTTAGGGTTAGTATTAGGGCTAGGATTAGGGTCGGTATTAGAGTTAGGGTTAGTATTAGGGCTAGGATTAGGGTCGGTATTAGAGTTAGGGTTAGTATTAGGGCTAGGATTAGGGTCGGTATTAGAGTTAGGGTTAGTATTAGGGCTAGGATTAGGGTCGTATTAGAGTTAGGGTTAGTATTAGGGCTTGGATTAGGGTCAGTATCTGAGTTAGGGTTGGCATTAGGGCTAGGATTAGGGTCTGTATTAGAGTTAGGGTTAGAATTAGGGCTAGGATTAGGATCGGTATTTGAGTCAGGGTTAGTATTTGTCACGGATCCCTGTGATTACCAAAAGTGTGGTCCCTTTACGCAGACCGCTCTCTACCCTTCCGATCCTTGAATGGTCGGTAAAACTAGAAAGACAATTAACCAGACAATATATAAACAAGGGGTAACACCAGACAGAGGTACAGAATAGGGTATTGTCACGAATCCTTCTGACTACCAAGATATTGGTCTTTTTATGTAGCTCCCTTTCTACTCTTCCGATCCTTGAATGGTCGGCCAAGCTATATAGACAATGAAGCAGGTAACAGATAAAGAAAGGGAAACACCAGACAGGGGTACAGACCAGATCACAAGTCCTCCCTAGGACTTTAGTAATTGCAGAGGTAATCTGATGCGTGCTTAGGATGCCACATAGACTGACCTCGGTACCAACGTTAAGGGCAGAACCTAGAGCAGAGTAAATGCCAGGAGTCATACACAGGAGGGTACGTTTGCCAATGCCAAGGGTCATACACAGGAGGGTACGTTTGCCAATGCCAAGGGTCATACACAGGAAGGTTCGTTTGCCAATGCCAAGGGTTATACACAGGAGGGTACGTTTGCCAATGCCAAGGGTCATACACAGGAGGGTTCGTTTGCCAATGCCAAGGGTTATACACAGGAGGGTTCGTTTGCCAATGCCAAGGGTTATACACAGGAGGGTTCGTTTGCCAATGCCAAGGGTCATACACAGGAAGGTTCGTTTGCCAATGCCAAGGGTTATACACAGGAGGGTTCGTTTGCCAATGCCAAGGGTTATACACAGGAGGGTTCGTTTGCCAATGCCAAGGGTCATACACAGGAAGGTTCGTTTGCCAATGCCAAGGGTTATACACAGGAGGGTACGTTTGCCAATGCCAAGGGTCATACACAGGAGGGTTCGTTTGCCAATGCCAAGGGTCGTACACAGGAGGATTCGTTTGCCAAATATCACAAGAGCTCTGCGGGAGGTGAATACCACGTCAGGGCACCGGTGTATTGGCGAGACTGGGTTTTAAACCCGGCGGGTCCGCATCACAGCGCCCGGCCCCGCCCCTCGGCGTCCCACGTGAGTGGAGCCGGAAGCGCTTACATTCGGCGCCTGGCCAGCGAGCAGCGAGGAAGCTGCTGCCAGGCGCCCCATCCCCTGAGCCACCGTGACAGAACCCCCCCCTCCAGGGGCGGCCACTGGACGACCCCCAGGGGCACGGGGGTGTGCCAAATAGAAGGCCCTCACCAGCCTAGGAGCATGGACTTCCGCAGCCGGTACCCAAGAACGATCCTCCGGACCGTACCCCACCCAATCGACCAAATACTGCAAAGACCCCCTAGACAGCCTGGCACCCAGAATGGCCTTAACTTCGAACTCCTCCTCGCCCTCCACAGAGACAGGAGGCGGTGGAGCATGGACTTTGGTGTACCGGTTACATAACAGCGGCTTCAAAAGGTTTACATGGAATACATTGTGTATCTTAAAATGGGGGGGGTAACGCCAAAGCATAAGAGACAGGGTTGAGTCGCCGTAGAATCTTATAGGGGCCGATATACCTAGGAGCCAACTTCATGGAAGGCACTAAGAGCTTGATGTTACGTGAAGACAGCCAAACCCTGTCCCCAACTTGATACACGGGTGCCTGCCTCCTGTGTCTGTCGGCCTTAGTTTTCTGGATGGCACTACTCTCCTCCAGTGCCCGTCTCACTCTCCCCCAAGTCTCTTTCAATGATGCCAGTTGCTCATCTAAAGCAGGAATCGTGGTATCAGGAAACGTGGCGGGGAGCACGGGAGGATCAAAGCCATAAACAGTGAAGAAAGGAGAATGACCTGTGGACTCACTTACTGCGCTGTTAATAGCATATTCTGCCCACGGTAGCAGATCTGACCAGTTATCCTGTTGTTCTGAGATAAAGCACCTGAGATATTTCTCTATATTTTGGTTTGCTCGTTCTGCTGCTCCGTTGGTCTGGGGGTGATAAGCCGAAGAGAAAGAGAGGTCTATCCCTACGTTCTTACAAAACCCTCTCCAGAATCCGGAGATGAATTGGGTCCCCCTATCAGAGACTATCTCCCGAGGGACACCGTGAATGCGGACCACATTGGCAATGAATATGGGCACCAGTTCAGCTGCCGAAGGTAGTTTCCGAAGAGGAACATAGTGACCCATCTTGGAAAATCGATCTATGATCGTAAGTATCACTGTATTCCCTCTTGACTCAGGTAACTCTACTATAAAATCCATGGCTACATGTGACCAGGGTCGTTCGGGGATCGGCAAAGGCTGGAGCAAGCCAATGGGTGCTGTTTTGGGACTTTTCTGCCTTGTGCACACTTCGCACACGGCAATGTAATCTTTGACATCTCGGCGCAACGTGGGCCACCAGAGGAGTTTACTGATACTAGACACAGTCTTGGTGATACCCATATGCCCGGAAGTTTTATTATCATGATAGATGTTAAGTACTTCCTCTCTTTCGTTCTCAGGTACAAAGAGTCTCGCAGGAGGTTTTTCCCCAGGAGCTGCGCCCTGGACGGTCTGCAACCTTTTCATTAGAGGAGACGAAACACTAATCGTGGTAGGTAGCGGAATCCTTTCCTGGGGTACAATGGGATGCTGATCTTGGATATTATGTTCATAAGACTCATACTGTCTCGACAATGCGTCTGCTTTAATGTTTCTGGACCCAGGTCTATAGGTAAGCACGAAATTAAAACTTGAAAGAAACAATGACCATCTCGCTTGTCTGGAATTTAAACGTTTGGCATCTCCAATGTACGTGAGATTCTTATGATCGGTTATGATAACAACGGGGTCCTTAGACCCTTCTAATAAGTATCTCCATTCGGCCAAGGCCGCGATGACTGCTAACAATTCTCTATTTCCAATGTCATAGTTCTTCTCTGCCGGGGACAACTTCCGAGAATAGAAGCCGCATGGATGCAAGGGTTTGTCAGGAGCCTCCCTTTGGGACAAGACTGCACCAAGACCTAGTTCGGAGGCGTCAACTTCTAATTGGAAAGGCAGAGCCGGATCTGGATGTCGGAGAACAGGGGCAGTAGTAAAGGCTTGCTTTAGTGCCTCAAAGGCTTGAGTGGCTTGAGGTGTCCATTTCTGATTTCCCACCACTTTCTTTGTCATAGCCGTGAGGGGCCACCAAGGCCGAAAAATCTTTAATGAACCTTCGGTAATAGTTCGTAAAACCCAGAAACCTCTGAATGGCTTTAAGTCCTTGGGGTAGAGGCCAGTCAAGAATAGCTGAGAGCTTCTTAGGATCCATTTGAAAACCCCCAGGAGTTATTATATAACCAAGGAATTGCACAGTTACTATGTCGAATAGACATTTTTCTAGCTTACAGTACAATCCAGCCTTCAATAGTTTTTTCAACACTTGTTTCACGTGGACATGGTGAGTGTCTACATCAGGAGAGTATATCAGGATATCGTCCAGATATACTATGACAAATTCTTGCAGAAATTCCCTTAGAGTGTCGTTTATGAGATCCTGGAAGACGGCTGGCGCATTACACAACCCAAAAGGCATCACCAGGTATTCATAATGCCCGCTACGTGTATTAAAAGCCGTTTTCCACTCGTCTCCCTTTTTAACCCTGACCAGGTTGTACGCTCCGCGTAAATCAAGCTTCGTATAGACACGAGCCCCTTTTAATCGGTCGAACAATTCGGTTATGAGAGGTATGGGATATGCATTTCTTATAGTGATCCTATTCAAACCCCTATAGTCGATGCAAGGTCGCAGATCTCCCTCTTTCTTGGAAACAAAAAAGAAACCTGCTCCTGCTGGAGAGGAGGACCGTCTAATGAATCCTCGTTCCAGATTCTCCCTTATGTATTCCTCCATAATGTCGTTCTCTCTTTGTGATAAAGGGTATACATGTCCCTAGGAGGCATCGTACCGGGGAGTAAATCAATGGCACAGTCATATGGACGATGTGGTGGTAGGACCTCAGTCCTGGCTTTAGAGAACACCTCCTTTAATGCCAGGTAACATTCCGGTACCTCTGTGGACAAAGGAGGGGCTGTGGCAATATTGAGGCTACCAATCACATTGACTGTGCCTAGGCACTTAGACTGACAACTCTGACCCCAACATTTTATGTCTCTCTGGACCCAATCGACTACTGGGTTGTGCTCTGTTAGCCATGGAAACCCAAGAACGACAGGACATGAGGGTGATTCAATGATTTGAAATCTTATTGTTTCCTGGTGCAAAACTCCTGTTTTCATACATACATCGACTGTGTCGTGAGTGATATGTGGACATGACAGGGGTTTACCATCTATGGCCTCCACCCTTAGAGGTCTTTCCCTGAGAACCAGAGGTATGAGGTTTTTGGCAGCAAAATTCTTATCCATAAAATTGCCTGAGGCCCCAGAGTCTAAGAACGCCTCAGTCTTGAGGTGAACCCCATCCCAGGTTAGGGAGATCGGTAACAGAATCCTGGATTTTTTTTTTTCATTATCCACAAAGGAGGCACACAGAGAACCGACAACCTGGGTGTCTCCTGTTCTGAATCCCACTCTGCTATGTTCAGCCCTGCCAACCCTGGGTCTCTGAGGACATCGAAGGCGGAAGTGATCTGCCCCTGCACAATAGAAGCAGAGCCCCTTTTCTCTTCTGTGCGCTCTTTCTGCTTCTGAAATTCCTGTCTTCCCTATTTCCATGGGTTCAACGACTGGTAAATCTGTTTTCACATTCTCCGAACCACCTGACGTACTGGTGTGTCTGGGTAACGAGGGTAAAGGAGGCAGGACCCTTCTGGGTCTATCTCTGGGGTGTCTCCTTTCCCTGATTTGATCGTCCATGGCTATACAGAAATCTATCAGTCTAGATTCTCTGGTAATTTTAAGGGAGCCAGCTCAAACATAAAAGCCTCGTTCAAGCCTTCGGTAAAGGCTAAGGTTAAAACGTCGTTCGGCCAAAGTACTTCAGAAACCAAAGTTTTAAACTCTATGGCATAATCGGCGACCCTTCTTATTACCTTGTTTGATGTGAAATAAGGACCTTCCCGCATTGGTAGCCCTTCTAGAGGGATCAAAGGTACGTTTAACTCAGAGGTAAAACCCTCATAGTCATAAATGATGGGTTTCTTATTTTCCCACAATGGCGTAGCCCACAATAAAGCTTTTTCTGTTAAATGATTAATCAGATATCCTACTTTGGCTTTATCAGACATACAAGAACCTGGATTGTTCTCAAACAAGATCTCGAGTTGAGTCAAAAACCCCCGACATAGGCTTGGTGTACCATCATAGCGTAGGGGTGCCTTCATACTAAGCCTATGTCCTTCAGGGGGGACAGAACTGACCCTAGGTAACACTGGATCTGGAGGGTTTGTGGTACCTGTATTGGACCGATTTAACAGGGTTTGCAGAGCGAGAGAAATCTGGTCCATCCTATGGTCCTGTTCCTCTTGTCTGGCTGCGATACGTGCCAGCTGGTTAGAGAGGTCTGCGGGATCCATAGGCCCTGACGTAATGTCACGGATCCCTGTGATTACCAAAAGTGTGGTCCTTTACGCAGACCGCTCTCTACCCTCCGATCCTTGAATGGTCGGTAAAACTAGAGAAGACAATTAACCAGACAATATATAAACAAGGGGTAACACCAGACAGAGGTACAGAATAGGGTATTGTCACGAATCCTTCTGACTACCAAGATATTGGTCTTTTTATGTAGCTCCCTTTCTACTCTTCCGATCCTTGAATGGTCGGCCAAGCTATATAGACAATGAAGCAGGTAACAGATAAAGAAAGGGAACACCAGACAGGGGTACAGACCAGATCACAAGTCCTCCCTAGGACTTTAGTAATTGCAGAGGTAATCTGATGCGTGCTTAGGATGCCACATAGACTGACCTCGGTACCACGTTAAGGGCAGAACCTAGAGCAGAGTAAATGCCAGGAGTCATACACAGGAGGGTACTGTTTGCCAATGCCAAGGGTCATACACAGGAGGGTACGTTTGCCAATGCCAAGGGTCATACACAGGAAGGTTCGTTTGCCAATGCCAAGGGTTATACACAGGAGGGTACGTTTGCCAATGCCAAGGGTCATACACAGAGGGTTCGTTTGCCAATGCCAAGGGTTATACACAGGAGGGTTCGTTTGCCAATGCCAAGGTTATACACAGGAGGGTTCGTTTGCCAATGCCAAGGGTCATACACAGGAAGGTTCGTTTGCCAATGCCAAGGGTTATACACAGGAGGGTACGTTTGCCAATGCCAAGGGTCATACACAGGAGGGTTCGTTTGCCAATGCCAAGGGTCGTACACAGGAGGATTCGTTTGCCAAATATCACAAGAGCTCTGCGGGAGGTGAATACCAACGTCAGGGCACCGGTGTATTGGCGAGACTGGGTTTTAAACCCGGCGGGTCCGCGTCACAGCGCCCGGCCCCGCCCCTCGGCGTCCCACGTGAGTGGAGCCGGAAGCGCTTACATTCGGCGCCTGGCCAGCGAGCAGCGAGGAAGCTGCTGCCAGGCGCCCCATCCCCTGAGCCACCGTGACAGTATTAGGGCTAGGATTAGGGTCAGTGTCATGGAACTGACGTAGCGCTCCCCGCGTCAAACCCCAAGACTTTTATTTCCATGGCGAAAACCCCAAAAGACATAGACCGCTGCTTTGGGGAAGACCTTATGCTCAGTTATATTGTGTGATTTTAAATGTATTGTCAATTGCTAATTTTTAGTTTTAAATAGACTTATATTTCTTTAGTTAAATGTGGTTTTTAAAAACACTACCCGCCACGAGAGTCAAATGCTTTCCTTCCTATAGAATGTACAATAGGTTTGTGTAACTTGTGGATTATGCAAAGGTGCTTTCTCTTTGTTTATCTGTTATCTGTTTACCCGTTCTGAAAGGCTGGGAGTCACATTGTCTCAGCCACCCACTATCTGATTCCCTTTACAATAGGTTATGTAAATCACTGTATGTGGTCACTGTGAGGTCAAGACCTGCATCTGCATACAACCAGTGGACCCAAGTGAAGACTGCATGCTTCTTTCAGGTCCTCTCAATGGTCTTGGAACCAACCAATCAGAACCTGGGCTAGCCACTGTGCAGAATTCACTCCAGGGGTCTGGGGGCGGGCATGGGAGAGAACAATGGGACTGTACCATATAAAAGGACTGTGTATGTTCTGCTTTCCATTAAAAAGATCCTGTGATGAACATACAGCCTGCCTGGTGTCTGTCTCAACTACGCTAAAGCCTACAATCCCTCTCAGAAGGCAGAGAGCGGCCTTCTGGAGATTCCTAACGGCTCCAGGGCAGAGGAACAGAAGCAGGCAGGTCAAGCCGCTCGAGCGCCTGAGGACAGCGCTCCCAGTAGCCGGGCTGACCGCAACGAAGGGGTGTAAGGAGAGCCAGGACAGACGGAAGGGAACGGTTCCGTCACACTGGTGGCAAGCGGTGGATATGCTCTCTGCACCCCCCAGAAGACCCTCACCAATGGCTGGGTACGGTGTCTACAAAAGACGTCCTGCGGGTCATGTTGGAGAGTCAGGGAGGAACCCCTGGCACAAAAGCAAGAAAACCCTGGTGAAGGAGCTTACCAGGATGGACCAGCAAATGGTAAGCACCCCAACCCTGACTCCGGGCCCTAACGAGCACCTCCGACAGAAAGCTCGATCAATGTTCGAGAGATTCGGCCTCACCCCCTCCGAGGACACAGTGATGCAACTGGTGATGGACCTCCAAGAAGATGAGGAGCGAGATAAGGAGCGCCAACACCAGCTGCGGTTGGCCGAGCTCCAAATGACTTGGATAGAATACCCCACCCCTGACACTTACCCCGTAGAGCCCTGGGTTGAGGTTGACAGCCCGCCTGGAGCTTCGTCCAGGGAATCTACACCCCCCAGCGAACCTTTTATGGGGATTTACAGCTTGGCTGGAGCTTCATGGGAGGAACCCGCACTCCCCGGCGATACTTGGGAGGAGATCTACAGCTTGCCTGGGATTTCCATCGAGGAAGCTACACCCCCCACAGTCTGCCAAGAGGAGCAGACAGATGTTCCCCCGGGCTGGTTTGCCCGCAACCGTTGACACTCCTGGAAATGGGAGAAGCCATCCTCCTGCAAGGAGACCCTCACCGAGCCGAAGAGAGCTGGCCACGGGGCAGAGCGCCGCTGGCCTCTGCCCACTCTCCACAGTCCTGCCAAGAGGAGCAGACAGATGTTCCCCCCGGGCTGTTTTGCCCACAACCGTTGACCCTCCTGGAAAGGGAGAAGCCATCCTCCTGCAAGGAGAACCCCACCCAGCGAAGATCTGGCCACGGGGCAGAGCGCAGCTGGCCTCTGCCCACTCTCCACAGTCTGCCAAGAGGAGCAGACAGATGTTCCCCCCGGGCTGGTTTGCCCGCAACCGTTGACCCTCCTGGAGATGGGAGGAGCCATCCTCCCGCAAGAGACCCCCACCAACAGAAGAGCTGGCCACAGGGCAGAGCGCCGCTGGCCTCTGCCCACTCTCCACAGTCTGCCAAGAGGAGCAGACAGATGTTCCCCCCGGGCTGGTTTGCCCGCAACCATTGACCCTCCTGGAGATGGGAGAAGCCATCCTCCCGCAAGGAGACCACCACCCAGCAGAAGAGCTGCCACGGGGCAGAGCGCCGCTGGCCTTATGCCCACTCTCCACAGTCTGCCAAGAGGAGCAGACAGATGTTCCCCCGGGCTGGGTTGCCCGCAATCTATTGATTTCCCTGGAGATGGAAGAAGCCATCCTCCGCAAGGAGACCCGCACCCAGCTGAAGTGCTGGCGACGGGGCATAGCACCGATGCCTCTGCCACCATGCCATAATGGTCACATCGGACCCAGGAGAGGATTTCCCCGGGCTGGTGTCCACAACCCCACCGAGAATGGAGGGCGCCATTCTCCCGCAAGGAGGCACTTCCCCAGTACCCACCTCCCCAGCAGAAGAGCTGGCAACGGGGCAGAGTGGCCGCTGGCCTCTGCCCACCTCCATCGTCTGCCCTGAGGAGCAGAAGGAGGATTTACCCGAGCTGCTTACCCCGCAGCCATTGACCCCATCCAACCGCCTGGACGTCGTTCCTGCGCCCGCTTCCCCAGCAGAAGAGCTGGCAACCGGACAGAGTGCCGCCGGCCTCTGTCCAACCTTCACTGCCTTCCTCGGGGAACAGAAAGAGGATACACCCGGGCTGCTTATTCCGCAGCCACTGACCCCACCGGAGATGGAGGACGCCATTCTCCTGCCCGGGGACCCTTCCTCGGCCTTGAACCCCCCAGCCGACGCGCTGGCAATGGGGCAGAGCCTGTTTCAACTCTGCCCATCTCCACACCCCTTTGGCCCGGAGGCCCCATGCAGCCACTGTTTTTTCCAACGGCTGACCGGGGCACGTGCATTTAGCACCCGTTTTTCCCGGGTGCGCGATACCTCCGGAAGGGGTACAGGCGGTACCCCTCCCCGACCACAGGACCCTTATTCCGGAGGGGGTACCCCCAAAGACTTGTACCCCCAACACGCCAGGCACTGCCGCAAGGACAAATGGAGAAGCCTGATGGCTCGCCTCCTCCCGACAGACTATGGACCCACAGCCTTCCAGCGACCGTCAGACCCCGCTGACTTTGCTTATGTGCCTGCAAACATGGAACTTTGAAGATGGCACAGAAGAGGGGCAAGGTGAGAGGTCATGTCAGTGGCAAGCGATCCGTTTGGGATCTAAACTTGCCCTGCCGTTCTGGAAGGGGGACATATGTCATGGAACTGACGTAGCGCTCCCCGCGTCAAACCCCAAGACTTTTATTTCCATGGCGAAAAACCCCAAAAGACATAGACCGCTGCTTTGGGGAAGACCTTATGCTCAGTTATTATTGTGTGATTTTAAATGTATTGTCAATTGCTCATTTTTAGTTTTAAATAGACTTATATTTCTTTAGTTAAATGTGGTTTTTAAAAACACTACCCGCCACTAGAGTCAAATGCTTTCCTTCCTATAGAATGTACAATAGGTTTGTGTAACTTGTGGATTATGCAAAAGTGCTTTCTCTTTGTTGATCTGTTATCTGTTTACCCGTTCTGAAAGGCTGGGAGTCACATTGTCTCAGCCACCCACTATCTGATTCCCTTTACAATGGGTTATGTAAATCACTGTATGTGGTCACTGTGAGGTCAAGACCTGCATCTGCATACAACCAGTGGACCCAAGTGAAGACTGCATGCTTCTTTCAGGTCCTCTCAATGGTCTTGGAACCAACCAATCAGAACCTGGGCTAGCCACTGTGCAGAATTCACTCCAGGGGTCTGGGGGCGGGCATGGGAGAGAACAATGGGACTGTACCATATAAAAGGACCGTGTATGTTCTGCTTTCCATTAAAAAGATCTTGTGATGAACATACAGCCTGCCTGGTGTCTGTCTCAACTACGCTACAGCTACAATCCCTCTCAGAAGACAGAGAGCGGCCTTCTGGAGATTCCTAATGGCTCCAGGGCAGAGGAACAGAAGCAGGCAGGTCAAGCCGCTTGATGCGCTGAGGACAGCGCTCCCAGTAGCCGGGCTGACCGCAACGAAGGGGTGTAAGGAGAGCCAGGACAGACGGAAGGGAACGGTTCCGTCACAGTCAGTATCTGAGTTAGTGTTAGTATTAGGGCTAGGATTAGGGTCGGTATTAGAGTTAGGGTTAGTATTAGGGCTAGGATTAGGGTCTGTATTAGAGTTAGGGTTAGTATTAGGGCTAGGATTAGGGTCAGTATCTGAGTTAGGGTTGGCATTAGGGCTAGGATTAGGGTCGGTATTTGAGTTAGGGTTGGCATTGGAACTCACAGGGGGTTGTTGCCGTCAGCAGAATTTCCAATTTTAATCTGGGCTCCAATCAGACGCTCTGGACAGCAATCCTGCCTGTTCGTGATGATGACAGACTGCACCTTCATGCTCCTGTTCAGATCTAGTCTCCACCAGGCAGGCTGGTTAGATAAGGTGGTGGCACAGGAGTACGAGTAGTAACTAGTTGCTGTGTTGCCGTCAATAGCTTTGCTGGCGTCTGTTGACGGTGATGGACTGTAGACGGAGCTTTGAGTAGCTTGACCTGATCTTGCCAAATTCAAAGCTGAAAATAACAGTAAATGAGCTGTGAGTAATGCAGTCATCAAACCGAGAGACACCTCCCCAAAAGCAGAGCCTTTATGGATAACGGCGCCCCCTTTACTACCTGGACACGAATATACAAGCGAAACTGGAAAAAATTAGTATGGTGCAAAAGTTCATTTATTTCAGTAATGGGTAACCATTGCCATTACCCCCCACTGCAAACCTCCCCACACAAACTAACTGCAACCATCACCACACACACCTGCAAACCTCCCCCCACACACACCTGCAAACCTCCCCACACACACATCTCCTGCAATCCCCCACACACACCTCCTGGAATCCTCCCCCCACCACCTGCAAACCTCCCCAACACACACCTGCAAACCTCACACACACCCGCCTCCTGCAAACCTCCCCCACACGCCTCCTGCAAACCTCCCACACACACGCCTTCTGCAAACCTCACACACACACAGCTCCTTGCAAACCTCCCACCACACGCCTCCTGCAAACCTCCCACCACACGCACCTCCTGCAACCTCACACACACACCTCCTGCAAACCTCCACCACACGCCTCCTGCAAACCTAACCACCACACGCCTCCTGCAAACCTCCCCCCACACACACCTGCAAACCTCCCCACACACACACATCTCCTGCAATCCCCCACACACACCTCCTGGAATCCTCCCCCCACCACCTGCAAACCTCCCCAACACACACCTGCAAACCTCACACACACCCGCCTCCTGCAAACCTCCCCCACACGCCTCCTGCAAACCTCCCACACACACGCCTTCTGCAAACCTCACACACACACCTCCTCCTGCAAACCTCCCACCACACGCCTCCTGCAAACCTCCCACCACACGCACCTCCTGCAAACCTCACACACACACCTCCTGCAACCTCCCACCCACGCCTCCTGCAAACCTAACCACCACACGCCTCCTGCAAACCTCCCACCACACGCCTCCTGCAAACCTCCCAAAACACCTGCAAACCTCACACACACGCCTCCTGCAAACCTCCCCCACACACCTCCTGCAAACCTCACACACACACGCCTCCTGCAAACCTCCCCCACACACGCCTCCTGCAAACCACCCCCCACACGCCTCCTGCAACCCCACTCACACACACCTCCTGCTGCAACCTCACACACCCACACTCCTGCAAACCTCACACACACACACCTCCTGCAAACCTCCCCCAACACGCCTCCTGCAAACCTCCCCCCACACGCCTCCTGCAAACCCCCAACACACACCTGCAAACCTCCCCCACACACCTCCTGCAAACCCCCAACACACGCCTGCAAACCTCCCCCCACACCTCCTGCAAACCTCCCAACACACACCTCCTGCAACCCCCAACACACCTCCTGCTAACCCCCCATACATCTCCTGCAAACCTCCCCCACACACCTCCTGCAAACCCCCCACACACCTCCTGCAAACCCCCCACACATCTCCTGCAAACTCCCCACGCCTCCTGCAAACCTCCCCCACCACATCTCATGCAAACCTCCCAACACAAACCACTTGCAACCTCCCCCACCACATCTCATGCAAACCTCCCCAACACACCACTTTGCAAACCTCCCCCCACACACACCTCTGCAACCAACACACACCTCCTGAAAACCCCCCACATGCACACACACCTCCTGCAAACCCCCACATGCACACACACCTCCCGCAACCACCCCTGTATACACACACCTCTTGCAAACCCCCACACACACCTCCTGCAAACCCCCACACACACCTCCGGATAACCCCCCACACACACACCTCCTGCAAACCCCCACACATGCACACACACCTCCTGCAAACCACCCCCCATAACACACACCCCTGCAAGCCCCCAACGCACACACGCTCCTCCTGTAACCCCCACGCACCTCCTGCAACCCCGCACAAACACCTCCTGCAACCCCCCACACACACACCTCCTGCAATCCCCCCACACACACCTCCTGCAACTCCCCCCACACAAAAACGACACCTCCTGCAACCCACCACACACACCTCCTGCGACCCCCCCCAACACACCTCCTGCAAACCCCCCATGCACACACACCTCCTGCAAACCCCCAACGCACACATGCTCCTCCTGCAACCCCCAACCCACCTTCTGCAACCCCCACACACAACTTCCTGCAAACCCCCCACACACACCTCCTGCAAACGACTCCCTGTACACACACCTCCTGCAAACCCCCAACACACACACGCTCCTCCTGCAACCCCACACACCTCCTGCAACCCCCCACACCACCTCCTGCAACCCCCCACACACCTTCCATGCAACCCCCCACACACACCTCCTGCAAACGCCCCACACACTCCTCCTGCAACCCCCCCCCACACACACACCTCCTGCAAACCACTCCCCGTACACACACACGCCTTCTGCAAACCTCCACGCACACACGCTCCTCCTGCAACCCCCATGCACCTCCTGCAACCCCCCACGCACCTCCTGCAACCTCCCCCCACACACTCCTGCAAACCCCCACACACACACACCTCCTGCACCCCCACACACACTCCTGCAAACCCCCCACACACACCTCCTGCAAAAACCCCCACAACACCACCTCCTGCAACCCCCCACACACACCTCTTGCAAACCCCCCACACACACCTGCAAACCCCACACACACACACCTCCTGCAAACCCCCACACACACCTCCTGCAAACCCCCTACACACACACTCCTGCAAACCCACACACACACCTCCTGCAAACCACTCCCCATACACACACACCTTCTGCAAACCCCCAACGCACACACGCTCCTCCTGCAACCCCCCACGCAACTCCTGCAAACCCCCACGCACACCTCCTTGCAAACCCCCCCCCACACACACACCTCCGGCAAACCCCCCCCCCCACATACCACCTGCAACCCCCCACACCTCCTGCAAACCCCCCCACACACACCTCCTGCAAACCCCCCCACACACACCTCCTGCAAACCACCCCCCACACACCTCCTGCAAACCACCCCTCACACACACACACCTGCAACCCCCCCACACCTCCTGCAAACGCCCCACACACTCCTCCTGCAACCCCCCCACACACACACACCTCCTGCAAACCACTCCCCGTACACACACACCTTCTGCAAACCTCCAACGCACACACGCTCCTCCTGCAACCCCCCATGCACCTCCTGCAACCCCCCCACGCACCTCCTGCAACCTCCCCCCACACACCTCCTGCAAACCCCCCACACACACCTCCTGCAAACCCCCCCCCCCACACACCTCCTGCAAACCCCCCACACACACCTCCTGCAACCCCCCACACACACCTCTTGCAAACCCCCCACACACACACCTGCAAACCCCACACACACACACCTCCTGCAACCCCCCACACCACCCTCCTGCAAACCCCCCTACACACACACCTCCTGCAACCCACACACACACCTCCTGCAAACCACTCCCCATACACACACACCTTCTGCAAACCCCCAACGCACACATGCTCCTCCTGCAACCCCACGCAACTCCTGCAAAACCCCCACGCACACCTCCTGCAACCCCCCCCCCCACACACACACCTCCGGCAAACCCCCCCCCCCACACACCACCTGCAACCCCCCCACACCTCCTGCAAAACCCCCCACACACACCTCCTGCAACCCCCCACACACACCTCCTGCAAAACCCCCCACACACCTCCTGCAAACCACCCCTCACACACACACACCTGCAACCCCCCCACACACCTCCTGCAAAACCCCCCACTCACACCTCCTGCAAAACCCCCCTACACACACCTCCTGCAAACCCCCCACACACCTCCGGCAACCCCCCACACACACCATCTGCAACCCCCCACACCCCCTGCAACCCCCCCACACACACACCTCCTGCAAACCCCCCACACACACCTCCTGCAAAACCCCCCACACACGCCTCCTACAACCCCCACACACGCCTCCTGCAACCACCCACACGCCTCCAGCAAACCCACCACACACGCCTCCTGCAACCCCCCACACAACCCTCCTGCAACCGCCCACACGCCTCCAGCAAACCCACCACACATGCCTCCTGCAACCCCCCAACACACACACCACCCTCTGCAACCCCCCACACACACCCCTGCAACCCCACCACACACACACACACATCACCCCCTGCAACCCCCCAAACACACACCTCCTGCAACCCACACACACACACCACCCCTGTAACCCCCAACCCATCACCCCTGCAACAATCCCCCGTTACCACCTTCTGCACCCCACAACCCCACAATACCACCTTCTGCACCCTCACTGCCCTCAACCCCAATCCCCCAATACCACCTTCTGCACCCCCACTGCCCCCGCAACCACAATACCACCTTCTGCGCCTCCACTGCCCCCAAAACCACCTTCTGTGCCCTCACTGCCCCCGCATCCCTCAAAACCACCTTCTGCACCCCCACTGCCCCAAAACCACCTTCTGCACCCTCACTGCCGACATCCCCCAATACCAACTTCTGCGCCTCCACTGCCCCAAAACCGCCTTCTGCACCCTCACTGCCCCTGCATCCCCAATACCACCTTCTGCGCCCCGCAACCCCAATACCACCTTCTGCACCTCCACTGCCCCCAAAACCACCTTCTGCACTCTCACTGCCCTCGCATCCCCCAATACCACCTTCTGCCCCCCCACTGCCCCCGCAACCCCAATAACAAACTCAATACGAGTCAATGGGACTCAAAATTCGATTTTTAGAGTGTCCTCCAAGAGGGCATATATGCTAGATATTTGCCATAAAAGGTGTATGGGGGTCCAGGTAGTGCCCTGGGGGACAGGAAACAAGGACAAAAAAAAGTAAAAAAACAAACGTTTTTAAAGGGACAGTGAGTTTTCCATGAAATAAGGGTTAAAAATAGAAAGGAAAAAATACTTCAAATATCGTGCCTAGGAGGTCCCCATAACCTGCCCGTGAAGTGGCGGATTTCTAGGATGTATAGAAATATGTAAAAACCAAAAAATTACATTTCAAATTACAGTAAATGCTTTTCCTTTAATCTATCCATAAACAACTGCTTGGGGCAGCAGTCTCTATGAAAAGAGGAGACATTTTCAGACACGCAGAAAAAGTTTACTGATTTTTTGGCGGTGAAAAGCAGGAGAATGACTGGAGAATGGAAAATTCTAGACCAAATAGCCGATTTGGAAAGTGAGATAAATGGGAGAATTTTTCTGGTTTGGCTATTTTGACCTAGAATTTTCACTTCTCCAGTTATTCTCCTGCTTTTCACCGCTCTCTGAATAACCCTGTGAATGTCTAATCCCGAGGTGAAAAATAACATTGCTTTAGATGTTATTTTGAATTATTTTCAAACACCAGTTAAATGCAGCATATTAGGATGTTTTAGGAGGGAAATTATTTCTCAAATCTCAATCAGAAGCAGACACCACCCCACCCCCTCAGTATAGTGTACAATGTATCAAATTGATTACCAGACTAAAACCACCTGGTGTTATGCCCGTTTGTGAACAGAGGTCATTTAGAGTTGATAATCTTTCCACGTACACATTAGTTTCTAATTCAATATCTAATAAGCCGTTGCTTATAATATTCTGCAGTAAAGAGTCTCTTTATTTCTAGATTTATTAGTATTTTTTTAAGCATTTTCTATACTTTTTTCAAAATTTCTTTTTTTCTTCGAACTCGAACCGAACACACCCAAAAAGTTCGAAGCTCGCGAACTTTCGAAATGCCAAAGTTCGGGCCGAACTCCAAACCGTCCGAACCCGAACAGCTCATCCCTACTGACGACCTACTAACAGATCACCTTGTCCGCAGGAGTCCGTGTACAAGGTCGTTTAGTGTGCGCTAGGAAACGGCTGAGACCCAGCTCTAATGTAGCTGTGTACAGGATAGAACCATTATTTTCCAGTGCAGAGAGTCGGGCCATACCTATCCCCCGCCCTCACAAGCTTGTATAGCATGAACACATCCAGCACAGAGCCCTCATCCCCCTGCATTATTAAAATCCTCCAAGCTGGCCGTATAATCCATGTTTTGATGCGCACATATATTAATTCAGGCTGATGGGCATCTGTGCTGCATTCCTTCACATTGCCTGTGCTGCATTCCTAGACATCGCCTGTGCTGCAGTCCTTCACATGGCCTATGCTGCATCCCTTCACATGGCCTGTGCTGCATTCCTTCACATCGCCTGCGCTGCATTCCTTTACATCACCTGTGCTGCATTCCTTTACATCACCTGTGCTGCATTCCTTTACATCGCCAACACCATGTAACAAATACTGACCCAACTACCAACACCATGTAACAAATACTGACCCAACTGCCAACACCATGTAACAAATACTGACTCAAATACCAACACCATGTACCAAATACTGACCCAACTGCCAACACCATGTAACAATTACTGACCCAACTGCCAACACCATGTAACACATACGGAAACAACTACCAACACCATGTAACAAATACTGACCCAACTGCCAACACCATGTAAGAAATACTGACCCAACTGCCACCACCATGTAACAAATACTGACCCAACTGCCAACACCATGTAACAAATACTGACCCAACTGCCAACACCATGTAACAAATACTGACCGAAATACAAACACCATGTACCAAATACTGACCCTACTGCCAACACCAAGTAACAAATACTGACCCAACTACCAACACCATGCACCAAATACTGACCCAACTGCCAACACCATGTACCAAATACTGACCCAACTGCCAACACATGTAACAAATACTGACCCAAATGCCAACACCAAGTAACAAATACTGACCCAAATGCCAACACCATGTAACAAATACTGACCCATCTGCCAACACCATATAACAAATACTAACAAATACTGACCCAAATGCCAACATCATTTACATCGCCAGTGCTGCATTCCTTTACATCGCCAACACCATGTAACACATACGGAAACAACTACCAACACCATGTAACAAATACTGACCCAACTGCCAACACCATGTAACAAATACTGACCCAACTGCCAACACCATGTAACAAATACTGACACAACTGCCAACACCATGTAACAAATACTGACCGAAATACCAACACCATGTACCAAATCCTGAACCAACTGTCAACACCACGTACCAAATACTGACCCTACTGCCAACACCAAGTAACAAATACTGACCCAATTACCAACACCATGCACCAAATACTGACCCAACTGCCAACACATGTAACAAATACTGACCCAAATGCCAACACCAAGTAACAAATACTGACCCAAATGCCAACACCATGTAACAAATACTGACCCATCTGCCAACACCATATAACAAATACTAACAAATACTGACCCAAATGCCAACACCATGTAACAAATACTGACCCAACTGCCAACACCAAGTAACAAATACTGACCCAACTGCCAACACCATGTAACAAATACTGACACAAATGCCAACACCATGTAACAAATACTGACCCAAATGCCAACACCATGTAACAAATACTGACCCAACTGCTAACACCATGTAACAAATACTGACCCAACTGCCAACACCATGTAACAAATACTGACCCAACTGCCAACACCATGTAACAAATACTGACCCAACTGCTAACACCATGTAACAAATACTGACCCAACTGCCAACACCATGTAACAAATACTGACCCAAATGCCAACACCATGTAACAAATACTGACCCAACTACCAACACCATGTAATAAATTCTGACCCAACTACCAACACCATGTAACAATTACTGACCGAACTGCCAACACCATGTAACAAATACTGACCCAACTGCCAACACCATGTGCTGTATTCCTTTACATCACCTGTGCTGCATTCCTTTACATCACCTGTGCTGCATTCCTTTACATCACCTGTGCTGCATTCCTTACCATCACCTGTGCTGCATCCCTTAAATTGCCTGTGCTGCATTCCTTTACATCAACTGTGCTGCATTCCTTTACATCACCTGTGCTGCATTACTTTACATCACCTGTGCTGCACTCCTTTAAATTGCCTGTGCTGCATTCCTTTACATCCCCTGTGCTGCATTCCTTTACATCGCCTGCATCAGGGGCGGATCCAGAGACTAGTCTCGGGAGGGGCACTTACAGAAAATAAGGTGTTTTAGCAGAGAGCCCGACTCACGAGAATCTACAGAGGGCCCGGCTCACAGGAGCTTACAATCTAGAGGAGCAGAGGGCCTGGCTCACAGGAGTTTACAATCTAGAGGAGCAGAGGGCCTGGCTCACAGGAGCTTACAATCTAGAGGAGCAGAGGGCACCCAGGAGCTTACAATCTAGAGGAGCAGAGGGCACCCAGGAGCTTACAATCTAGAGGAGCAGAGGACACCCAGGAGCTTACAATCTAGAGGAGCAGAGGGCACCCCGGATTTTACAATCTAGAGGAGCAGAGAGCCCCCAGCTCACACATGGATTTGCCCCCAGCTCAAGGATTTGCCCAGCTCATGGATTTGCCCCCAGGTCATGGATTTGCTCAGCTCATGGATTTGCCCCCAGGTCATGGATTTGCCCAGCACATGGATTTGCCCCCAGCTCATGGATTTGCCCCCAGGTCATGGATTTGCCCAGCTCATGGATTTGCCCCCAGGTCATGGATTTGCCCAGCTCATGTATTTGCCCCCAGGTCATGGATTTGCCCAGCTCATGGATTTGCCCCCAGCTCATGGATTTGCCCCCAGGTCATGGATTTGCCCCCAGCTCATGGATTTGCCCCCAGCTCATGGATTTGCCCCCAGCTCATGGATTTGCCCCCAGGTCACACATGGATTTGCCCCCAGGTCATGGATTTGCCCCCAGCTCTCACCTGGATTGTTGCCCCAGCTCCGGCAGGGGGTTGAGGACCCAGATGCCGGGCAGCGCGAGAGCGCCTGCCCGGTCTTGAACAGTCAGTCTTTGAAGTGGATGCGGCTGTGTGCGTGCGCCGGCGGTCACGCGGTCCGGCCAGTCAGGTGGTACTGAGACTCAGTACCACCTGATTAGCCGGACCACGTGACCGCCGGCGCACGCACACAGCCGCATCCACTTCAAAGACTGACTGTTCAAGACCGGGCAGGCGCTCTCGCGCTGCCCGGCATCTGGGTCCCTCAACCCCCGGGCCAAATCTCGGGGGGGGCAATTGCCCCGTTGCCCCCCCCTGGATCCGCCCCTGGCCTGCATTGCATTCCTTTACATCACCTGTGCTGCACTCCTTTAAATTGCCTGTGCTGCATTCCTTTACAATCGCCTGTGCTGCATTCCTTTACATCGCCTGCATTGCATTCCTTTACATCGCCGGTGCTGCATTCCTTTACATCACCGGTGCTGCATTCATTTACATCGCCGGTGCTGCATTCCTTTACATCGCCGGTGCTGCATTCCTTTACATCACCTGTGCCGCATTCCTTTACATCGCCGGTGCTGCATTCCTTTACAATCGCCTGTGCTGCATTCCTTTACATCACCGGTGCTGCATTCCTTTACATCCCCTGTGTTGCATTCCTTTACATTGTCTGTTAATTTTCGGTGAGGACCTGTTTTTTTGTTTTTTTGGGGGGTTAGCACCAGAGTTGAGCAGTCGGTAAAATTTTACGCTTAGCGTCGCTCCAGAAATTAGCGCCGGGACCGAACGATCTGTTGGTTACAAAGCGCTAGAGATCTCTGAAGTTCCCCACGTTACGTAGGGACCATTCCATTGTGTCCTTCCTTTTTTGTAGGTCCCCGTCAAGTATAGGATGGGGAAAGTACAATAAGCACTTGCTACAAATCGATAATAGCGATGCGCTAAGTGATTTCCCCCCCTCCCCCGTTTCTAGCGAGAGGCAAACGATCCTTTGGTCCGGCGCTAGACTTATTTAATCCAGCACTGCCTCAAAAACATGCTGATGCTTAGGATGGCTCACACCGGGTGAACGAGCACTTGGAGTGTTCAGCGTCTTCACTTTCTTTGCGATTGAAGTGTCGTCCACAAGTCTATAAATACCTATGCAAGGTGTCCCGCATTACTACAACGTAACATAGGAATGTCCTACCTCCAGGCTGAGGGTCACATGACTGGGCCCATCCAACAGCTCCACAAGCCAACAGGAGGATGAGGTGCTTCATCCTGGCAGGAAAAGGAACATGGAATTATTATCACATTGTAAATCTTTCTCGATTTTGAAACCTGACAATGAACCTGTAACTGCCGAGAATAACGTTGTCTGATCGAGAGGAGATGCGCATGTGAGGGGTCCAACATTCAGCAGCGAGAAGGCCTGGGATGGAGTAGCTTTGTCACATCTCACATGCATGACCGACACATTAAGCGTCCAAGAAGTTCCATGGGACCCATACGGCAGTTTCAAGGAGTTCGCTGCTCCCCAGTGACTGCTGTGCCATTGGGCTTGATGCAGTGATGGACTGACCAATCCGCCAGATGTAATATTCTGGCCCTGCCTTGAGGAGCCTCTGCAAGGGATTACAACTTCCTGACTGTCCTCCCTATCATCCTGCCTGTTCCATGAAGGTGCCTTGCCGGATTTATGTGTCACAGCCACGCAATGAGGTGACATCCTGCAACCAGTGGAGAAAGTGTTAGTAAATACTGACCCAATACCACATAATTAATACTGACCCAACTGCCAACACCATGTAACAAATACTGACCCAACTGCCAACACCATGAAACAAATACTGACCCAACTGCCAACACCATGTAACAAATACTGACCCAACTACCAACACCATGTAACAAATACTGACCCAACTGCCAACACCATGTAACAAATACTGACCCAACTGCCAACACCATGTAACAAATACTGACCCAACTACCAACACCATGTAACAATTACTGACCCAACTTCCAACACCATGTAACAAATACTGACCCAACTGCCAACACCATGTAACAAATACTGACACAACTACCAACACCATGTAACAAATACTGACCCAACTGCCAACACCATGTAACAATTACTGACCCAACTGCCAACACCATGTAACAAATACTGACCCAACTGCCAACACCATGTAACAAATACTGACACAACTACCAACACCATGTAACAAATACTGACCCAACTGCCAACACCATGTAACAAATACTGACCCAACTGCCAACACCATGTAACAAATACTGACACAACTACCAACACCATGTAACAAAGACTGACCCAACTGCCAACACCATGTAACAATTACTGACCCAACTGCCAACAACATGTAACAATTACTGACCCAACTACCAACACCATGTAACAAATACTGAGCCAACTACCAACACTATGCAACAAATACTGACCCAACTGCCAACACCATGTAACAAAGACTGACCCAACTGCCAACACCATGTAACAATTACTGACCCAACTACCAACACCATGTAACAAATACTGACCCAACTGCCAACAACATGTAACAATTACTGACCCAACTGCCAACACCATGTAACAATTACTGACCCAACTGCCAACACCAAGTAACAAATACTGACCCAACTGCCAACACCATATAACAAGTACTGACCCAACTGCAACACCATTTAACAAATAATGGCCCAACTACCAACACCATGCAACAAATACTGACCGAAATACCAACACTATGTAACAAATACTGACCGAAATACCAACACTATGTAACAAATACTGACCCAACTGCCAACACCATGTAACAAATACTGACCCAAATACCAACACCATGTAACAAATACTGACCCAAATACCAACATCATGTAACAAATACTGACCCAACTACCAACACCATGTAACAAATACTGACCCAACTGCTAACATCATGTAACAAATACTGACCCAGCTGCCAACACCATGTAACAAATACTGACCCAACTGCCAACACCATGTAACAAATACTGACCCAAATACCAACACCATGTAACAATTACTGACCCAACTGCCAACTAGGGATGAGCCGAACACCCCCGAGTTTGGTTCGCATTCGAACTCGAACTATTCAAAAGTTCGAACTTGAACACGAACTCAGTACGAGTCAATGGGACTCAAAATTCGATTTTTAAAGTGCCCTCCAAGAGGGCATATATATGCTAGATATTTGCCATAAAAGGTGTATGGGGGTCCGGGTAGTGCCCTGGGGGACAGGAAACAAGGACAAAAAGTAAAAAAAAAATGTTTTTAAAGGGACAGTGAGTTTTCCATGAAATAAGGGTTAAAAATAAAAACTAAAAATTCCTTCAAATATCGTGCCTAGGAGGTCCCCATAACCTGCCCGTGAAGTGGCGGATTTGTAGGATGTATAGAAACATTTAAAAACAAAAAAATGACGTTTCAAATGACATTAAATGCTTTTCCTTTAATCTATCCATAAACAACTGCTTGGGGCGGCAGTCTGTATGAAAAGACATTTTAGGACGCGCAGAAAAAGTTTAGTGATTTTTTTGGCTAAATTATTGTGAAACTTATGCAGGCTTTGGATGAAAGTAACAATAGGTGCTTTAAAATATGTGTCTGCGTGTATATTATAGTGTATGTTATAGTGTATGTTATAGTGTACGTTATAGTGTCAGTCTATGTGTCTGTGTGTATGTTATAGTGTCAGTCTATGTGTCTATGTGTATGTTATAGTGTCTGTGTGTATGTTATAGTGTCTGGGTATGTTATAGTGTCAGTCTATGTGTCTATGTGTATGTAATAGTGTTTGGGTATGTTATAGTGTCTGTGTGTATGTTATAGTGTTTGTGTATGTTATAGTGTCAGTCTATGTGTCTGTGTGTATGTTATAGTGTCAGTGTCTATGCGTGTATGATATAGTGTGTGAGTATGTTATAGTGTTTGTGCATATGTTATAGTGTCTGTGTATGTTATAGTGTCTGTGTGTCAGTTTGGGTTACGCTAACATTTGGCAATCATACAGTAGCTCGTGTAGGTGTGATCTATAGACCCCCTGGACAAGTAGAAGAGCTAGATAATCTGCTGGTTGAGGAAATAGCCAAAATGGCAATGAAGGGGGAAGTTATTATCATGGGGGACTTTAATCTTCCTGATGTGAACTGGAAAACCAAAATAGCTGGGTGCACCAGGAGTACAAATATTCTAAACTCCCTACTGGGATTATCTCTAACACAAGTAGTTGAGGAGCCGACCCGTAAAGAAGCCATATTGGATTTAATAGTCACAAATGGAGATTTGGTATCAGACGTTGTTGTAGGTGAAAATTTGGGATCTAGTGATCACCAGTCAGTGTAGTTTAATATAAGAACCGGGATGGAGCCGCACCACACAAAAACAAAAGTTTTAGACTTTAAAAAAACTGATTTTTCTAAAATGAGATTTTGTGTGAAGGAGTCATTATCAGACTGGAGGAGTTTAAAGGGAGTCCAGGAGAAATGGGATTATTTAAAGGAAGCATTATTGAAGGCCACAGGCAATTGCATTAGACTTGTTAGCAAAAACAAAAAAGGGAACAAACCACTGTGGTCTCTGCAGAAGTGGCCAAAATAGTGAAGAACAAAAAGACAGCATTCAATAATTATAAAAAAACTCAGAATGAAGAAGATAGGCAAACCTATAAGATTAGGCAGAAAGAGGCAAAACAATTTATAACAGCTTCCAAAGCACACGCAGAAGACATAATAGCTCAGTCAGTAAAAAAGGGGGACAAAACATTTTTTAGATACATAAACGAGAAAAGAAAAGTAAAACAAGGATTAGTTAGATTAAAAACAAAGAAAGGAAGGAAGGTATGTAGAAGAGGATAAAAGTCTCGCTGACTGCCTCAATGAATATTTTTGTTCAGTCTTTGCAGAAGAAAAGGGAGGAAAGGGACCTCAGTTAGGAGGAAACACTAACGAGACATTTACATATGAGTTTACAGAGGAGGAGGTTCTACAGCAGCTGTCTAAAGTAAAGACAAATAAGTCAATTGGGCCTGATGGGATCCACCCTAAATTATTAAAAGAGCTCAGTGGTGTAATAGCAAAACCGTTAACAGATTTATTTAACCAATCCTTGTTAACGGGAGTCGTCCCAGAAGACTGGAAATTAGCAAATGTTGTGCCCATTTACAAGAAGAGTAGTAGGGAGGAATTCGGGGAACTATAGGCCAGTTAGTCTTACGTCAGTAGTGGGGAAATTAATAGACATGTGCATTCGTTTTAGTACTAAAACGATTTAGTCCGAATTTTGGGATAATTTAGTTTTCGTATTACTCAAGAGAAACGAAACTGCTCAGTACCAAAAACGAAAGAAACTAAAATAAAATGCACTACATTTTAGTTTCAGTCCTTTTTGTGATATTACATTGATGAGTGAAGGAGACCAGCAATGAAGAGCGCAACATCGCAACATCTGAAGTTCTGCACCTTCACATGCCAATGCAGTAGGATGTTCTATACAGACAGGGGCATTAATTAATGCAGGAGGAATGGTCTATACATTATACAGAGAGGGGTATTAATGCAGGAGGATGTTATACATTATACAGAGAAAGGTATAAATTGAGGAGGATGTTCTATACAGAGAGGGACATTAATTAATTAAGGAAGATGTTCTATATATTATACAGAGAGGTATTAATTAATGCAGGTGGATGTTGTATACATTATACAGAGAGGGGTATTAATTAATGCAGGAAGATGTTCTAAACATTATACAGAGAGGAGCCTTTTTTTTAAGCCCTTTAAATCCAGTGGCTGTGAGCGCTGAGATTGGCTGCTTGTTACATTATCTCTCAGTACAATGTATCAGGCTCAGCTGTTAGAGTAATTGACTGTAACAGCGCTCAGAGTTTCAGTAAAACAAGGAAATAATATTGTTCTAACCTCTATATATAAAAATATTATTTACTAGTTTTACTGAAACTCTGAGCGCTGTGATGAGCAGCAGTCAGTTACTGTAACAGCTTTGCCTGACACGGGGCAGTATTACAATGTTGACGCTAACTTAACCAGAGCTGTTGTAAACTGAAAACCTCCATAGGCTATAATGGCTCTGGGAAGTTTACAACAGCTCTGGCTAAGTTAGCACCAACTATGTAATATGGCCCACATTGTGCTGAGAGTGAGAGATACTGTAACAAGCATCGATCTCAGCCCTCTGAGGAGCCACTACAATAGTAATTGTATCCACCGGTTTTCGGATGAATGAAATTAGTTTTCATACTAAAGAACTGAAAACGAATTTCTTTAGCAACTAAATAAATTGCATTTTAGGACTAATCCATTAGTTCAAAACGAAATTTTGTGCTGTGCACATGTCTAGAAATTAATGGAAACCATGTTAAAGGAAAGGATTGTTGAACATCTAAAAACACATAGATTACAGGATCAGAAACAACATGGGTTTACCTCAGGGAGATCATGCCAAACTAATCTTATAGAGTTTTTTGATTGGGTAACAAAAATAATAGACACAGGTGGTGCAGTAGACATTGCTTATTTGGATTTCAGTAAGGCTTTTGATACTGTTCCGCATAGAAGGCTTATCAATAAATTGCAATCTTTGAGCTTGGATTCCAATTTTGTTGAATGGATTAGGCAGTGGCTGAGTGACAGACAACAGAGGGTTGTGGTAAATGGAGTTTATTCGGCGCAAGGTCTTGTTACCAGTGGGGTACCTCAGGGTCAGTACTTGGACCCATTCTATTTAATATTTTTATTAGTGATATTGCAGAAGGTATTATGGTAAAGTATGTCTTTTGCTGATGACACAAAGATTTGCAACAGGGTTGACGTTCCTGGAGGGATCAGCCAAATGACAAATGATGGGAGCTGTGACAATTGAGTTTTAATGTGGATAAGTGCAAGATAATGCACCTGGGACGTAAAACCCAAGGGCTGAATATAGAATATTTGATACATCTGAGGGTTGGGATTTAGGGTTATTATTTCAGAGGATCTAAGGGTAAGTAGTCAATGTAATAGAGCAGCAGGAAATGCTGGCAGAATGCTTGGAAATGCTGGCAGAATGCTTGGTTGTGTAGGGAGAGCCTGTATTAGCAGTAGGAAAGGGAAGTGCTCATGCCACTGTACAGAGCACTGTGAGACCTCATTTTGGAGTACTGTGTGCAGTACTGGAGACCGTATCTCCAGAAGGATATAGACATCTTAGAGAGAGTTCAGAGAAGGGCTACTAAAATGGTGTACGGCTTGAAGGAGAAAAGTTACCAGAAAGGCTTAATGATGTTAACATGTACAGCTTGGAAAAAAGACGAGACAGAGGAGATATGATAGAAACATTTAAATACGTAAAGGGAATCCACAAGGTAGAGGAAGGGAGTATATTTAAAAGGAAACAAAGTAGCAAAACAAGAGGACATAGTCTTAGATTAGAGGGGCAAAGGTTTAAAAGTAACATCAGGAAGCATTATTTTACTGAGAGGGTGGTGGATTATTATTATTATTATTATTCTTTATTTATAAAGCGCCAGCATATTCCGCAGCGCTGTACAATAAGCACAGTATAGACAGGGTTACAATACATTGAACAACATTTGACAAACAGTACAGGAGGAGATGAGGCCCTATTCCCGTAGGAACTCACAATCTGGAGGGTTGGGGTTGGAAACAGGAGGAGAGGACTGTAAGGTGAGAGTGATTGATGGTTGTGTCAGTGAGTTGGGTGGTAGGCTTCCCTAAATAGGAATGTTTTAAGGGAGCGTTTGAAGGAAGAGAAGTTAGGGGAAAGTCTGACAGTACGAGGGAGAGCGTTCCAGAGAGTGGGGCTGCGCGTGAGAAATCCTGCAGTCTATCATGGGAAGAGGTGATGCGGGGAGAAGCTAGGCGCAGGTCACTGTTGACCTTAGGGAGCGGGCTGGGGTGTATTTGGTGATTAGTGAGGACAGGTAGTGGGGCGCTGAGTTAGTGAGGGTTTTGTAGGTAAGGATAAGGATTTTGAACTTAATGGTGGATACATGGAACAGTCTTCCAGTAGAAGTGGTAGAGGCCAAAACAGTAAATGAATTTAAGCAAGCATGGGATAGGCATAAGGCTATCCTAGACAAAAGATAAATCCAGGTAAAGTATCCATGTAATTGGGCGACTAGATGGGCCGAAAGGTTCTTATCTGTTTCTATGTTTGTTATAGTGTGTGTGTATGTTATAGTGTGTGTGTATGTTATAGTGTCAGTCTATGTGTATGTTATAGTGTTTGTGTATGTTATAGTGTCTGTGTATGTTATAGTGTGTGTATGTTATAGTGTCTGTGTATGTTATAGTGTGTGTATGTTATAGTGTCTGTGTATGTTATAGTGTCTGTGTATGTTATAGTGTCTGTGTATGTTATAGTGTTTGTGTATGTTATAGTGTGTGTGTATGTTATAGTGTCAGTCTATTTGTATGTTATAGTGTTTGTGTATGTTATAGTGTGTGTTATAGTGTGTGTGTATGTTATATTGTTTGTGTGTGTTATAGTGTTTGTGTATGTTATAGTGTATGTTATAGTGTTTGTGTATGTTATAGTGTCTGTGTATGTTATAGTGTGTGTATGTTATATTGTTTGTGTATGTTAGTGTCTGTGTATGTTATAGTGTCTGTGTATTTTATAGTGTTTGTGTATGTTATAGTGTGTGTTATAGTGTCTGTGTATGTTATATTGTTTGTGTGTGTTATAGTGTTTGTGTATGTTATAGTGTATGTTATAGTGTTTGTGTATGTTATAGTGTCTGTGTATGTTATAGTGTGTGTATGTTATATTGTTTGTGTATGTTATAGTGTCTGTGTATGTTATAGTGTCTGTGTATTTTATAGTGTTTGTGTATGTTATAGTGTGTGTGTATGTTATAGTGTGTATGTATGTTATAGTGTCTGTGTATGTTATATTGTTTGTGTGTGTTATAGTGTTTGTGTATGTTATAGTGTCTGTTATAGTGTGTGTGTATGTTATAGTGTCTGTGTATGTTATAGTGTCTGTGTATGTTATAGTGTCTGTGTATGTTATATTGTTTGTGTGTGTTATAGTGTTTTTGCATGTTATAGTGTATGTTATAGTGTGTGTGTATGTTATAGTGTGTGTGTATGTTATAGTGTGTGTGTATGTTATAGTGTCTGTGTATGTTATAGTGTCTGTGTATGTTATATTGTTTGTGTGTGTTATAGTGTTTGTGTATGTTATAGTGTATGTTATAGTGTGTGTGTATGTTATAGTGTGTGTGTATGTTATATTGTTTGTGTATGTTATAGTGTCTGTGTATGTTATAGTGTCTGTGTATGTTATAGTGTCTGTGTATGTTATATTGTTTGTGTGTGTTATAGTGTTTGTGTATGTTATAGTGTATGTTATAGTGTTGTGTATGTTATAGTGTCTGTGTATGTTATATTGTTTGTGTGTGTTATAGTGTTTGTGTATGTTATATTGTTTGTGTATGTTATAGTGTATGTTATAGTGTTTGTGTATGTTATAGTGTTTGTGTATGTTATAGTGTTTGCGTATGTTATAGTGTTTGTGTATGTTATAGTGTTTGCGTATGTTATAGTGTTTGTGTATGTTATAGTGTTTGCGTATGTTATAGTGTTTGTGTATGTTATAGTGTCTGTGTATGTTATATTGTTTGTGTATGTTATAGTGTTTGTGTATGTTATAGTGTTTGTGTATGTTATAGTGTCTGTGTGTTTGTTATAGTGTTTGTGTATGTTATAGTGTATGTTATAGTGTTTGTGTATGTTATAGTGTATGTTATAGTGTTTGTGTATGTTATAGTGTTTGTGTATGTTATAGTGTTCTTGTATGTTATGTTGTTTGTGTATGTTATATTGTTTGTGTATGTTATATTGTTTGTGTGTGTTATAGTGTTTGTGTATGTTATAGTGTATGTTATAGTGTTTGTGTATGTTATAGTGTCTGTGTATGTTATAGTGTGTGTATGTTATATTGTTTGTGTATGTTAGTGTCTGTGTATGTTATAGTGTCTGTGTATTTTATAGTGTTTGTGTATGTTATAGTGTGTGTTATAGTGTCTGTGTATGTTATATTGTTTGTGTGTGTATAGTGTTTGTGTATGTTATGTGTATGTTATAGTGTTTGTGTATGTTATAGTGTCTGTGGTTGTTATAGTGTTGTGTATGTTATATTGTTTGTGTATGTTATAGTGTCTGTGTATGTTATAGTGTCTGTGTATTTATAGTGTTTTGTGTATGTTATAGTGTGTGTGTATGTTATAGTGTGTGTATGTATGTTATAGTGTTGTGTATGTTATATTGTTTGTGTGTGTTATAGTGTTTGTGTATGTTATAGTGTCTGTTATAGTGTGTGTGTATGTTATAGTGTCTGTGTATGTTATAGTGTCTGTGTATGTTATATTGTTTGTGTGTGTTTATGTGTTTTGGCATGTTATAGTGTATGTTATAGTGTGTGTGTATGTTATAGTGTGTGTGTATGTTATAGTGTGTGTGTATGTTATAGTGTCTGTGTATGTTATAGTGTCTGTGTATGTTATATTGTTTGTGTGTGTTATAGTGTTTGTGTATGTTATAGTGTATGTTATAGTGTGTGTGTATGTTATAGTGTGTGTGTATGTTATATTGTTTGTGTATGTTATAGTGTCTGTGTATGTTATAGTGTCTGTGTATGTTATAGTGTCTGTGTATGTTATAGTGTCTGTGTATGTTATAGTGTCTGTGTATGTTATATTGTTTGTGTGTGTTATAGTGTTTGTGTATGTTATAGTGTATGTTATAGTGTTGTGTGATGTTATAGTGTCTGGTATGTTATATTGTTTGTGTGTGTTATAGTGTTTTGTGTATGTTATATTGTTTGTGTATGTTATAGTGTATGTTATAGTGGTTTGTGTATGTTATAGTGTTTGCGTATGTTATAGTGTTTGCGTATGTTATAGTGTTTGTGTATGTTATAGTGTTTGCGTATGTTATAGTGTTTGTGTATGTTATAGTGTTTGCGTATGTTATATTGTTTGCGTATGTTATAGTGTTTGTGTACGTTATAGTGTTTGTGTATGTTATAGTGATTGTGTACGTTATAGTGATTGTGTATGTTATAGTGATTGTGTATGTTATAGAAACATAGAAACATAGAAAAATGTCGGCAGATAAGAACCTTTCGGCCCATCTAGTCGCCCAATTACATGGATACTTTACCTGGATTTATCTTTTGTTTAGGATAGCCTTATGCCTATCCATGCCTGCTTAAATTCAATTACTGTTTTGGCCTCTACCACTTCTACTGGAAGACTGTTCCATGTATCCACCACCCTCTCAGTAAAATAATGCTTCCTGATGTTACTTTTAAACCTTTGCCCCTCTAATCTAAGACTATGTCCTCTTGTTTTGCTACTTTGTTTCCTTTTAAATATACTCCCTTCCTCTACCTTGTGGATTCCCTTTACGTATTTAAATGTTTCTATCAATATCTCCTCTGTCTCGTCTTTTTTCCAAGCTGTACATGTTAAGATCATTAACCCTTTCCTGTGACTTTTCTCCTTCAAGCCGTATACCATTTTTAGTAGCCCTTTCTGAACTCTCTCTAAGATGTCTATATCCTTCTGGAGATACGGTCTCCAGTACTGCACACAGTACATATTATATTGTTTGTGTATGTTATAGTGTCTGTGTGTTTATGTTATAGTGTGTGTATGTTATAGTGTTTGTGTATGTTATAGTGTGTGTATGTTATAGTATCAGTCTATGTGTATTGTGAGCTGGGAAACAGGTAGCGGGTGCAATTGCTCTCTGGGGTGAGCACTCTTGAAAGGTTCAGAGACCAGACCAGTGACTTTTCTTCAAACGGTGGTACATTTATTGCAGCAACCCACAGGTTATACACCACGCTGTATATTGCTCAAAATAAACAGTTCAAAAGCAAAGAAAATTCCTAGCCGTGTCCCGGCACTAACTAAACATACAATAGCCCTGACTAACAACCTTTGCAAACCTAGTGTTTGTCAGGCTTCAGCAAACCAGCATAACCAACCTTGTGCTCCAGCAGATAGAGACTGTCTGCTCCCCAGACTCCAGAGCCATGTCTGTTTGCCTCACCTGCACTAAATTGCCACTGAGGCAAAGTGCAAAACCAGGTGCTTAGAGGTTCCGGAAGGTGTAAGAGAGAAATCTAGGTGACACATAAACCCCGGACAGGACCTTTCCTTGCTCTCTACATGATGCCCTGTTACATACCCTCCCCCCTTGTTTCAACCCCCTGGGTGGAACACTGTCAGCTACACAAGCGTAGACTCTGGACAGAGCATCTACATTGGCCATTTTTTTACCCGGGCGATGCTTCACAGTGAAGCTGTAGTCCTGCAATGCCAGAAACCAACGATTCACACGTCTATTTGTCTCCTTTTTTAGAGCCATCCATTTGAGGGGAGCATGGCCAGTCACCAGATCAAAATGGCGCCCTAATAAATAATATCTTAAATATTTATAATACCTATAATATATTTATTTATTTTTGTATTTGACATTTTTATTTCTGAACGAGGGTCACAAGTCGACCAACAAAAGTGGACTCGCAGGGCCACATCAAAAATCAACAACGTGTGGACGAGAAAGGGTTAAGTAACTGCACAGAAAGTCATGACAGTTCGCGTTCGAAAGTGTCCCCAGGCTATGCATAGTCCACAGTAGACTGGATATATACTGACTGCATAAATTCATAATGCATGGGGGGAGAGAGGGAAAACGGGATACAGGGGTGTGTTACAGTTCACTGTGGGGAGGAGGGAAAGAGGAGAAGAAAAGAAAAAAAAGGGGGTGGGGGGGAAGCGGCAAAAGCCAGAACCGTGACTCTCCTGGCACGCTCCCAAGGGAGGCCATGGAGGGGTAATGTCACCAGGCCCGGGAGTGTGAGGGCCAGGCACGACAAATATCATCATGATGGCACACCTCACACACACCCGGAATATGCCAAAAAAAAAAAAGGGGGGGAGAGGTAGGGGGATTAAAGAAGGAAGAGAACAGAACCTCCCGCGGGGCAGACACCCCGGTTAAAATAGGATAGAAAGGGAAAAAAGGATGATATGCGAGGGGGAGCTACAGAGGCAGCAACAGCTACACAACAAAAATCCCCATACTCAGGGTATCAGATGAGGTGCCCCTAGCAGTGTAGTCTCAGTCCGGGTCGCTGGGGGGTAATGGAGAGCCACCAGGTCGAATCGCAGCTTCCTGGCCCTTAGCAGTGGGAAGTAGTCCCAGGGACCGAAGATGAGTCCCAGCATCTTCCGCCGATGTAGCCACAAGGACCTGTCCGTCGGCAGAGGTAATAATGAGAGAGCCAGAGGTGCCCCATTTATATCCTATTGAGTGGGCACGGAGTAGGGCCGTAACCGGCCGAAACTGCCGTCGAGCCGCCAGCACTAAAAAAAATATTTATTGTAATACACACGATATAGCATGTCATCATTACTAATTAAATAAGGAAAAGAGAGCCTATTCCCTGGGTCAACAGGTTTCCCATTGATCATCATAACATTTTCCCAGGTCCTCACAAGAGTAGGATCCTTCCTCTGCTCACAACCAAAGTTCTCTCTATGAGTGTTAAGATCTGCAAACTCTACAGTAGCTTCAGTTTCAACAGAGGGCGGTCTATCCTCATTGGCTATAGGGCCTTCAGACTCTTCCAATTCTCCTGCCAAAACAGAGAAGGGAAAGTCTGGGGACCCCCAAGAGGAATCCTCTGAATACAACTGCTCTGCAGCATCCATGTAGTCAGATTCAGTCTCTGGTTTAGAAACTGTGGCACAGTCTGGGTGTTCCCAGAGTTCCCAAAATTCAGGAAAGTCTCTCCCTATAATTACATCATGCACCAAGTGAGGCACAACCCCAACCAAGTGCCTCAGATCACCCCGTGCGGTTCCAAACTTCACAGCTACTATAGGATACTCCCGAGTATCACCATGTACACACACTACAGCAACCTTTTTAGCCCGGAAGTTCACAGAGCCTATCAATTCAGCCTTAATAAGGGTTACTAAACTTCCAGAGTCCAGCAAAGTTGTAACATGCTTATCATTCACAGTTATTGCACACATGTGTTTTCCCTTTACTGGCACCGCGGTGCATGAAACAGTGGAAAACAAAGACTGCCGTCTTTCCTTGAAAGACAAGTCACACTGCATAGGCTCATCAGTTAATGGACAGTTCGCAGCTAAATGCCCAAGTTCCTGGCACCGAAAACATCTTACATTCCTCAGGTTAGGTCTGCTGACAGGCACTGGTGTTCCCGCTTTGGAACGCCAACCTCCCCGGTTTAAATCAGCAGTTTTTCCCTCTGCCTCCTTGCCACACTCACCACCCACTTTCCCTGGAACAGTCTTACCGATTGCCGAGGGAGGCCTTGGTTTTGGGCGAAAGTCCATGGGCTCACCGGGGAGGCGTTCAAGTCCTCAGCTGCAAAGTACCTCTCAACAATCTCCACAAGCTGATCCACCGACTTGGGGTCCCCTTGGGTTACCCACTTTTGCAAGACGATCGGTAAGGATCTTAGGAAGCGATCCATGACTACCCGCTCAATGATCTGTGGCCCCGATAAGGACTCCGGTTGCAGCCATTTTCGGACCAGGTGGATGAGGTCAAACATCTGTGACCGCGGTGACTTCCCAGCTTGGTAGGACCAGTTGTTAACACGCTGTGCTCGCACTGCCAAAGTAACACCTTGCCGTGCTAGTATCTCCAGCTTGACCTTGTCATAATCCATGGCATCCACAGACTCCAAATCATAATATGCTTTCTGTGATTCACCGGTTAGCAAGGGCGCCACCAGTCCTGCCCACCGTGTCTTAGACCATGCTTCCCTCTCAGCGGTTCTTTCAAATGTTAACAGGAAGGCCTCTGGATCATCCTCTGCTGTCATCTTGGAAAGGAAGCGACTGACATGGATAGGTGAGGAGTTGTCTGAAGAATCTGCAGCTTGCAGGGGAGACCTATGTGCCAGCATCTGTATCACCTCTGTCAGAGTGGTTACGTTGGTCTTCAGCAGCAACTGCAAGGTTTTCAAAAAACATCTGTGTCTGTTCCTGTACAGAACTGATCTGCTGCTGCGTGTGCGTGTGCAGCACCTGAGTTTGCTTCTGCAGAGCATTTAACATGTCCCGCTGTGCTGCATTAGCCAACACCAACTGTTTTATAACGTCCTCCATTTTTTTTGTCACTTCAGGTACTGGCCCTTTAAATAGCAGGTTCTTGCCATCACTTGCCCAAAGTTCTCCACCATATGTGAGCTGGGAAACAGGTAGCGGGTGCAGTTGCTCTCTGGGGTGAGCACTCTTGAAAGGTTCAGGGACCAGACCAGTGACTTTCCTTCAAACGGGGGTACATTTATTGCAGCAACACACAGGTTATACACCACGCTGTATATTGCTCAAAATAAACAGTTCAAAAGCAAAGAAAATTCCTAGCCGTGTCCCGGCACTAACTAAACACACAATAGCCCTGACTAACAACTAGGGATGAGCTGTTCGGTTCGGAGTTCGCATCGAACATAGCCTGTTCGTATGTTCGCAAACTACGAACATTTCCGCTTGTTCGTCGCGTGTTCGCCCACAATGCACCACAACGGACCACAATGCACTTTTCCACTGGCCTGAAGCTTGTAATTGGCTACAGCCTTGCACCTGACCACAGGTCAGGTGCAAGACAGGTTCAAGACTATGCCAATCACGGCTCAGAGTCCTGATTGGGCAAATTTTGCCCAATCATGGGCTCACAGAGCTAAGTCCCGCAGCACACTATATAAGACTTCCACACAGCGCTTCTGCACGCATTTCAGAGGAGATTTCATAGGAGATTGTTAGTGTGTGTTCTTACTGCCAGTCTGCCACCAGCTACTGGGGGGTCTCATTTCTACCAAATATCTGGGAATTGTTGTAATCTTTGTGCTCAGTCCCAGCAACTATTTTGGGGGCTCAGTAATTTCTGCAAAATATTTGGGAATTGAGGTGATCTGTGTCTTGTCACTGCCAGTGCCACGCAGTATTTTGGGCGTCAGTAATTTCTACAAAATATTTGGGAATTGAGGTGCTCTGTGTGTTCTCACTGGCTGCCACCCATCAGGGGGTCTCACTGATTTATAGGAGGTTTCTGAGACTTGTAATCTGTGTCTTCTCACTGCCAGCTATCAGGGGGTCCCACATACTTCTTGCAGATTTATGCGAATTGTAATTTGTGTCTTCTCACTTCCACCCATCAGGGGGTCTCACTGATTTATAGGAGGTTTCTGAGACTTGTAATCTGTGTCTTCTCACTGCCACCCATCAGGGGGTCTCACTGATTTATAGGAGGTTTCTGAGACTTGTAATCTGTGTCTTCTCACTGCCACCCATCAGGGGGTCTCACTGATTTATAGGAGGTTTCTGAGATTTGTAATCTGTGTCTTCTCACTGCCACCCATCAGGGGGTCTCACTGATTTATAGGAGGTTTCAGAAATTTGTAATCTGTGTCTTCTCACTGTCACCCATCAGGGGGTCTCACTGATTTAAAGGAGATTTCTGAGACTTGTAATCTGTGTCTTCTCACTGCCACCCATCAGGGGGTCTCACTGATTTATAGGAGGTTTCTGAGATTTGTAATCTGTGTCTTCTCACTGCCACCCATCAGGGGGTCTCACTGATTTATAGGAGGTTTCTGAGACTTGTAATCTGTGTCTTCTCACTGCCAGTTATCAGGGGGTCCCACATACTTCTAGCAGATTTATGCAAATTGTAATTTGTGTCTTCTCACTGCCACCCATCAGGGAGTCTCACTGATTTATAGGAGGTTTCTGGGAATTGTAATCTGTGTCTTGTCACTGGCTGCCAGGTATCAGGGTGTCTCACTGATTTATAGGAGGTTTTTGAGATTTGTAATCTGTGTCTTCTCACTGCCACCCATCAGGGGGTCTCACTGATTTATAGGAGGTTTCAGAAATTTGTAATCTGTGTCTTCTCACTGCCACCCATCAGGGGGTCTCACTGATTTATAGGAGGTTTCTGACACTTGTAATCTGTGTCTTCTCACTGCCACCCATCAGGGGGTCTCACTGATTTATAGGAGGTTTCTGAGATTTGTAATCTGTATCTTCTCACTGCCACCCATCAGGGGGTCACACTGATTTATAGGAGGTTTCTGAGACTTGTAATCTGTGTCTTCTCACTGCCACCAATCAGGGGGTCACACTGATTTATAGGAGGTTTCTGAGACTTGTAATCTGTGTCTTCTCACTGCCAGCTATCAGGGGGTCCCACATACTTCTTGCAGATTTATGCGAATTGTAATTTGTGTCTTCTCACTTCCACCCATCAGGGGGTCTCACTGATTTATAGGAGGTTTCTGAGACTTGTAATCTGTGTCTTCTCACTGCCACCCATCAGGGGGTCTCACTGATTTATAGGAGGTTTCTGAGACTTGTAATCTGTATCTTCTCACTGCCACCCATCAGGGGGTCTCACTGATTTATAGGAGGTTTCTGAGACTTGTAATCTGTGTCTTCTCACTGCCACCAATTAGGGGGTCTCACTGATTTATAGGAGGTTTCTGAGACTTGTAATCTGTGTCTTCTCACTGCCACCCATCAGGGGGTCACACTGATTTATAAGAGGTTTCTGAGACTTGTATTTTGTGTCTTCTCACTGCCAGCTATCAGGGGGTCCCACATACTTCTAGCAGATTTATGCGAATTGTAATTTGTGTCTTCTCATTGCCACCCATCAGGGAGTCTCACTGATTTATAGGAGGTTTCTGAGACTTGTAATCTGTGTCTTCTCACTGCCAGCTATCAGGGGGTCCCACATACTTCTAGCAGATTTATGCAAATTGTAATTTGTGTCTTCTCACTGCCACCCATCAGGGGGTCTCACTGATTTATAGGAGGTTTCTGAGATTTGTAATCTGTATCTTCTCACTGCCACCCATCAGGGGGTCACACTGATTTATAGGAGGTTTCTGAGACTTGTAATCTGTGTCTTCTCACTGCCAGATATCAGGGGGTCCCACATACTTCTAGCAGATTTATGCAAATTGTAATTTGTTTCTTCTCACTGCCACCCATCAGGGGGTCTCACTGATTTATAGGAGGTTTCTGAGATTTGTAATCTGTGTCTTCTCACTGCCACCCATCAGGGGGTCTCACTGATTTATAGGAGGTTTCTGAGACTTGTAATCTGTGTCTTCTCACTGCCACCAATCAGGGGGTCACACTGATTTATAAGAGGTTTCTGAGACTTGTATTTTGTGTCTTCTCACTGCCAGTTATCAGGGGGTCCCACATACTTCTAGCAGATTTATGCGAATTGTAATTTGTGTTTTCTCATTGCCACCCATCAGGGAGTCTCACTGATTTATAGGAGGTTTCTGAGACTTGTAATCTGTGTCTTCTCACTGCCAGCTATCAGGGGGTCCCACATACTTCTAGCAGATTTATGCAAATTGTAATTTGTGTCTTCTCACTGCCACCCATCAGGGAGTCTCACTTATTTATAGGAGGTTTCTGGGAATTGTAATCTGTGTCTTCTCACTGCCACCCATCAGGGGGTCTCACTGATTTATAGGAGGTTTCTGAGACTTGTAATCTGTGTCTTCTCACTGCCACCAATTAGGGGGTCTCACTGATTTATAGGAGGTTTCTGAGACTTGTAATCTGTGTCTTCTCACTGCCACCCATCAGGGGGTCACACTGATTTATAAGAGGTTTCTGAGACTTGTATTTTGTGTCTTCTCACTGCCAGCTATCAGGGGGTCCCACATACTTCTAGCAGATTTATGCGAATTGTAATTTGTGTCTTCTCATTGCCACCCATCAGGGGGTCTCACTGATTTATAGGAGGTTTCTGAGACTTGTAATCTGTGTCTTCTCACTGCCAGCTATCAGGGGGTCCCACATACTTCTAGCAGATTTATGCAAATTGTAATTTGTTTCTTCTCACTGCCACCCATCAGGGGGTCTCACTGATTTATAGGAGGTTTCTGAGATTTGTAATCTGTGTCTTCTCACTGCCACCCATCAGGGGGTCTCACTGATTTATAGGAGGTTTCTGAGACTTATAATCTGTGTCTTCTCACTGCCACCAATCAGGGGGTCACACTGATTTATAAGAGGTTTCTGAGACTTGTATTTTGTGTCTTCTCACTGCCAGTTATCAAGGGGTCCCACATACTTCTAGCAGATTTATGCGAATTGTAATTTGTGTTTTCTCATTGCCACCCATCAGGGAGTCTCACTGATTTATAGGAGGTTTCTGAGACTTGTAATCTGTGTCTTCTCACTGCCAGCTATCAGGGGGTCCCACATACTTCTAGCAGATTTATGCAAATTGTAATTTGTGTCTTCTCACTGCCACCCATCAGGGAGTCTCACTTATTTATAGGAGGTTTCTGGGAATTGTAATCTGTGTCTTGTCACTGGCTGCCAGCTATCAGGGTGTCTCACTGAGTTATACCAGAGTTCTGTAAATCTTTATACCAGAGTTGAATCAGAGTTCTGTATATATTTAATCTGTATATCACTCACCATGTCTGAAAGAACAAAAAAGACAGGCAGACGCTCCCAGACACAGATAAGAGGGCAAGCAGCCCCTGTGTCGGGAGGCTGTGCCTCTGGTCGTGGTGCACGTGGTGCATCCTCTGCAGGGACACGCTTGTCCTTGCTAACTGGTGCTGGCCGTCTTAAGCAGCAGCAACATACAGAGGATTTTGTGGATTGGCTATCCAGGCCATCCTCATCCTCCGAGTCCTCTGCCAGCCAGGCTTGTAGTGCTCTACAGTCCACCTCAGCTGCCAAAGCATCTAATGCAGCCTCCATGTCCACAGCTACTCCTGCCGTAGCCTCGCTATCACACACGGAGGAGTCAGCTGAATTGTTTGACTACAATGACAGTGACATGCTGCTTGAGGATGCGCAGCAAGTACAGTGCTCTGATTCAATCTCTGAGGTTGAGGAAGGGAGTATAGTCAACCTAGAGGAAGGGGGTGCTAGTGATGACACACAAATATCTGGCACTCATGTTGCCCCAGCAGCTGCAGCATACTGCCAAGTTGGCTCCAGTGACAAGGAGATAGGGGGTGATGATGACAATGATGATGATGTCACTGACTCCACCTGGGTGCCTGATCGAACAGAGGAATCAAGTGAGGAGGAGGGGCAGGAGAAGGAGGAGGCACAGCAAACACGAGGCACAACATCCTCTATGACAAACCGTAGCACTAGCCAGTCCAAGGCATCAGATGCAAGAGCTGCTCAGGTGCAGAGAGCTGTTGACTCAAAGCACACATGCAGGAACTCTGCTGTCTGGGAGTTCTTTAAGAAATGTGCAGCAGACCCCACCGTTGCTATTTGTAATCTATGTCAGATGAGGCTCAAGCGTAGGAAAGACACCGGACGCTTGGGTACCACGTACTTGAGGCGACATATGACCTCCTGCCACACATCCCGTTGGTGCAAAACTTTGCATAGTTCCTCCTTCTCATCTGTCTCTACCCCCACTGTATGTCCTGCCATGTCATTGCCTGCTACAACATCCACTGACAGGGATGATGCTACAGTGATGGATGTACCAGGTCCTCCCTCACAATGTGACAGCATCCCATCAGGTCAAGATTCACACAGTCAGATTACGTTGCCCCAGCTGCTGCAGCGTAAGAAAAAATATAGTCCCAACCATCCCCAAGCACAGCGTCTAAATGCCAGCTTTGCAAAATTACTCGCATTGCAGCTGCTGCCTTTCCAGCTGGTGGACTCTGCTCCCTTCTGTGACTTTGCTGAATGTGCTGTACCACAGTGGCATGTTCCAAAACGCCATTACTTTTCACAGAAGGCCATTCCAGCACTATACCAGCACGTGGAAGACAATGTTATCGAGTCATTAGGAAAGGCAGTCAGCAGCAAGGTGCATGTGACTTTAGACACGTGGTCCAGCAAGCATGGACAGGGTCGTTACATTTCCTTCACGGCACACTGGGTAACTCTGATTGCAGCTGGGAGGGATCCAAGATGGGGCTCTATGCTGGAGCTTGTTCATCCACCACGCCTCCAGAAAGCTGCTTGTATGAGGTCTGTCTGCTCCACCACCTCTCCCTCTTCCTCCTCCTCCTTCTGTGTCTCTGGCGAAGTGGCAGTTAAACTAACGCCTGACAGGGGCTACGCAATGGCTCAAGCAAAAAGATGCCATACTGTGCTTGAGCTGGTTTGTTTAGGGGACAGGAGCCACACCGGGCCAGAAATTCTGCCAGCTCTTCAGGGGCAGGTGCAGAGATGGTTAACACCATGCCAGCTTCAGCTGGGAATGATTGTCTGTGATAATGGCAGCAACCTTCTCTCCGCCCTACGCAAGGGTAAATTGACGTATGTACCATGCCTAGCACACGTCCTAAATCTAGTGATACAGCATTTCCTAACCAAGTACCCAGGGCTGGCAGAGCTTCTCAGCCAGGCCAGAAAAGTCTGCAGCCACTTCAGACGGTCATTCCCAGCAAGCGTTCGCCTGGCAGAAATTCAAAGAGAATTCCACCTTCCCACAAACCGTCTGATCTGTGACATGCCCTCCAGGTGGAACTCGACATTAGCAATGCTTCAGCATCTGCACAAGCAGCAGAGGGCCATCAATGAGTACCTGTGTGAGTATGGCACAAGGACAGGTTCAGGTCAACTTGTTTCCCCCCCCCCCCGCAGTGGCTGATGATCAAGGATGCATGCACTGTACTGTCACCATTTGAGGAGGCAACGAGGATGGTGAGCAGGGACAGTGCATGCTTCAGTGACACAACAAGAGGACATAGTCTTAGATTAGAGGGGCAAAGGTTTAAAAGTAACATCAGGAAGCATTATTTTACTGAGAGGGTAGTGGATACATGGAACAGTCTTCCAGTTGAAGTGGTAGAGGCCGAAACAGTAATTGAATTTAAGCAGGCATGGGATAGGCATAAGGCTATCCTAAACAAAAGATAAATCCAGGTAAAGTATCCATGAAATTGGGCAGACTAGATGGGTTGAAAGGTTCTTATCTGCCGAAATTTTTCTATGTTTCTAATTCCTTTAGTGTTCCTGCTGGAGCACACTCTGCGGTGAATTATAGATGTTGCTCTAGAGGCAGAGCAGCGGGAGGAAGAGGAGGCCTTCCCTAGCTCTGAAGGCCCCAGTCTTTCCGCAGACAGCATTCCAGCGGGTCCTCCTCAGATCAGACAGGAGGAGGATGAGGAATATTTAAGTAGTGGGGGCATTGAAGGTGGGGATTCCTCAAGGGAGGGTTTTGTGTGCCCAGAAACACAAGGGCTAGTGCGTGGCTGGAAGGAGGAAGTGCACGATACGGTCATCCTCATTGACCAAGAAGACTTGGAAAGCTAATGTGACGGAATGGGGTGTTATCCGTCTGCGGGTGTGCTCCAATCCGACCCCCTCTTGATGGCGTCAGGCCCGACTACCGAGTGTCACGGCACTCGGCGTCTCGAGCGGCCTGAGATGACCCCGGCGTTACTTGGCGAGATGGTGCTGCCGAATTAAGTTGACCCGTTCTGCGTAGTGGGGAGCTTGGAGACCGCAGAGTGTCTCCTGCACTGTGATTTTAGCGATGAAATGACGACACCAAACGGGGCTGTATGCTTCAAGTCAAACGCAGTTGAACTGACTCTTTACTCAAAAAGGGACATGCATTTAAACATCTCACACACAAAGGAGATATGCCCAGGCTTGAATGGGAACTCAATTTGCATACAATGGCATGCTTGCATCATCAGATTACACACACACAGAGCTAATGTACAAAAGAAATTAGCATACAATTGAATTTCAACACAGCCTTTCACTCCTAGCAACCAAGGGGAAATATAATACCTTTAAATGCATCACACAATTACACATCTGAATCCACACTCATACAATACAGGATACATGGTAATACATCACACCAATAAAACCACATCTAGAAAAGGTATAACTGTTCATTTCAACACGCAAAACCGAAAGAGTCTGAAATAAAGAAAAAGGTCTTTGAAATGTCCCAGGCTGTTAGTTCTGGGGCTCGCTGGTCAGAGCCCCTATGTCCGTTCCATGACAGCTAATGCCACCTCCAACCTACGCTGCATGGGCTCCCTTATAATATTATTATTATTATTCTTTATTTATAAAGCGCCAGCATATTCCGCAGCGCTGTACAATAAGCACAGTATAGACAGATACATTGAACAACATTTGACAAACAGTAGAGGAGGAGATGAGGGCCCTATTCCCGTAGGAACTCACAATCTAGGAGGGTTGGGGTTGGAAACAGGAGGAGAGGACTGTAAGGTGAGAGTGATTGATGGTTGTGTCATACAAAGCCTGCTAAAGGACCCCAGAATTCGTGCTATCAAGGAGAGGGATCATTACTGGTTGGCAACCCTTCTTGATCCACGATACAAGGGTAAAGTTGCAGAGCTCATCCTGCCCGCACAGAGGGAGCACAGGATGAAAAAACTTGAGGACGCTCTAAAGTGACACTTGTGTAACACCTTACCAGGCACTGGTAGGTTACCAAGTGATGACACAGGTGCTTCTGAGGCTGCGGATGATCAGAGGAATAGTGGTGAAGGCCAGGGCCGCTTGACTGATGCATTTTTAGAAAAATTTAGTCCACGACTAATGTTGGCACCCATTGTCAGCGACTTCACCATATGGTGCAGGACTACCTAGGGGCAAGGGCAGACCTGGATACCTTTCCAGCAGATGATCCACTGGCTTACTGGGTGTTGAGATTGGATCACTGGCCAGAACTTAGCCAATATGCTATACACCTACTAGGTTGCCCTTCATATAGTGTGCTTTCTGAAAGGACGTTCAGTGCCGCTGGAGGTTTTGTCACAGACAAAAGAGTGCGTCTGTCCACCGACTCTGTAGACCGGCTGACATTTATAAAAATGAATCAGTCCTGGATCAGCAGCTATCAATCCCCTGATGCTGACGTAACGGAATAGATCGGGGATGTCTTCTGCATTCATAAAACCTCCACCACTGAACTCTTCCACCATCCCACAAAAGGGTTACGGTGTGAAGGCACTTGCTGCCATGAAAGGCACAATATTTGGCTGCACTGACGCCTGTGCCAGATTTATATCATTTTAATTTTTTGAACCGCAGGGTCCAACCCTGCACTCTCCACAATACCACAAAAGGGTTACGGTGTGAAGGCACTTGCTGCCATGAAAGGCACAATATCTGGGTGCACTGACACCTTTACCAGATTCATATCTTTTTAATATAGGAATGCATGGTCCACCCCTGCACTCCTCCACAATACCACAGAGGGGTTACTGTATGATGGTACTTGCTGGCCTGGCACCAAAGGCACAATATCTGGGTGCACTGACGCCTTTACCAGATTCATATCTTTTTAATATAGGACCGCAAGGTCCACCCCTGCTCTCTTCCACAATACTACGGAGGGGTTACTGTAGGAATGCACTTGCTGGCCTGGCACCAAAAGCACAATATTTGGGTGCACTGACTCCTTTACCAGATTCATATATTTTTAATATAGGACCGTATGGTCCACCCCTGCACTCTTCCACAATACTACAGAGGGGTTACTGTATGATGGTACTTGCTGGCCTGGCACCAAAAGCACAATATTTGGGTGCACTGCCACTGACGCCTGTATCAGATTCATATCCTCAGAGGGGTTACGGTGTGACGGCACTGTTGCCGACGCTAAAGGCCCAATTTTAAAGCACCTATTGTTACTTTCATCCAAAGCCTGCATAAGTTTCACCATAATTTAGCCAAAAAAATCACTAAACTTTTTCTGTGCGTCCTAAAATGTCTTTTCATACAGACTGCCGCCCCAAGCAGTTGTTTATGGATAGATTAAAGGAAAACCATTTACCGTCCTTTGAAATGTCATTGTTTGGTTTTTACATATTTCTATACGGGCAGGTTATGGGGACCTCCTAGGCACGATATTTGAAGGAATTTTTCGTTTTTATTTTTAACACTTATTTCATGGAAAACTCACTGTCCCTTTAAAAACGTTGTTTTTTTTAAAAACTTTTTGTCCTTGTTTCCTGTCCCCCAGGGCACTACCCGGACCCCCATACACCTTTTATTGCAAATATCTAGCATATATGCCCTCTTAGAGGGCACTCTAAAAATCGAATTTTGAGTCCCATTGACTTGCATTGAGTTCGAGTTCGAATCTGAACATTTGAAAAGTTTGAGTTCTAGTGCAAACCGAACTCGGGGGTGTTCGGCTCATCCCTACTAACAACCTGTGCAAACCTAGTGTTTGTCAGGCTTCAACAAACCAGCATGACCAACCTTTTGCTCCAGCAGATAGAGACTGTCTGCTCCCCAGGTTCCAGAGCGATGTCTGTTTGCCTCAACTGCACTAAATTGCCACTGAGGCCAAGTTCAAAACCAGGGGCTTAGAGGTTCCGGAAGGTGTAAGAGAGAAATCTGGGTGACACATAAACCCCGGACAGGACCTTTCCTTGCTCTCTACATGATGCCCTTTTACAGTATGTTATAGTGTTTGTGTATGTTATATTGTTTGTGTATGTTATATTGTTTGTGTTTGTTATAGTGTTTGTGTATGTTCTAGTGTCTGTGTATGTTCTAGTGTCTGTGTATGTTCTAGTGTTTGTGTATGTTATAGTGTCTGTGTATGTTATAGGCGTTTGTATGTTATAGTGTTTGTATGTTATAGTGTGTGTGTATGTTATAGTGTCTGTGTATGTTATATTGTTTGTGTATGTTATAGTGTTTGTGTATGTTATATTGTTTGTGTATGTTATAGTGTTTGTGTATGATATATTGTTTGTGTATGTTATAGTGTCTGTATGTTATAGTGTGTATGTGTATGTTATAGTGTCTGTGTATGTTATAGTGTCTCTGTGTGTATGTTATAGTGTCTGTGTATGTTATAGTGTTTGTGTATGTTATAGTGTATGTGTATGCAGTGGCGTAGCGTGGGGGGCAGGGGGGCCGTGGCCCCGGGCGCAGTTTTGTTAGGGGCGCATAATTTGTTTTGAAATTATGCGCCCCTAAAACTTGTGGCCCGACTGACCCGCCGGGCCCTCGGGCGCCGCCCAAGGGCCCGCAGGTTGAGGGCACCCAGATGCCAGGCAGCGGGAGTGCCTGCCCGGTCCTAAACAGTGAGTGCGTCCTGTTGAAGGGGAGGCGGCTGCGTGCAGGCGCAGGTCACGTGGTCCGTCTAATCAGGTGGTACTGAGTCTCTGTACCACCTGACTGGCCGGACCGCGTGCCCTGCGCACCGCAGCCCCCTCCCCTTCAACAGGACGGACTCGAGTCGCACGCTGTTCAGGACCGGGGCGGGCAAGCACTCCTGCTGCCCGGGAGCTGGGGCAATATCCAGGTAAGAGCTGGGGTATATCCATGAGCTGGGGCAAATCCATGTGCTGGGGCAAATCCATGAGGTGCTGGGGCAAATCCATGAGGTGCTGGGGCAATCCATGAGGTGCTGGGGCAAATACATGAGGTGCTGGGGCAAATCCATGTGCTGGGGCATATCCATGTGCTGGGGCAAATCCATGAGGTGCTGGGGCAAATCCATGTGCTGGGGCAAATCCATGTGCTGGGGCATATCCATGTGCTGGGGCATATCCATGTGCTGGGGCAAATACATGTGCTGGGGCAAATCCATGAGCTGGGGCATATCCATGTGCTGGGGCAAATCCATGAGGTGCTGGGGCAAATCTGTGTGCTGGGGCAAATCCATGAGCTGGGGCAAATCCATGATCTGGGGCAAATCCATGTGTGAGCTGGGGCAATATCCATGTGTGAGCTGGGGCAATATCCCTGTGTGAGCTGGGGCAATATCCATGTGTGAGCTGGGGCAATATTCATGTGTGAGCTGGGGCAATATTCATGTGTGAGCTGGGGCAATATCCATGTGTGAGCTGGGGCAATATTCATGTGTGAGCTGGGGCATTATCCATGTGTGAGCTGGGGCAATATCCATGTGTGAGCTGGGGCATTATCCATGTGTGAGCTGGGGCAATATCCATGTGTGAGCTGGGGCAATATTCATGTGTGAGCTGGGGCAATATTGATAACGTGTCCACAGGTTGGGGGGGGTGCACAATTCTTGGCTGGCCCCGGGCGCTGACAACCCACGCTACGCCACTGTGTGTATGTTCTAGTGTCAGTGTACATGTCTGTGTATGTTATAGTGTCTGTGTATGTTATAGTGTTTGTGTATTTTATAGTGTCATTGTATGTGTCTGTGTGTTTGCTATAGTGTATTTGTGTATGTTATAGTGTCTGTGTATGTTATATTGTTTGTGTACGTTATAGTGTTTGTGTAAGTTATATTGTTTGTGTATGTTATAGTGTCTGTGTATGTTATAGAGTGTGTGTATGTTATATTGTCTGTGTATGTTATAGTGTTTGTGTATATTATAGTGTTTGTGTATGTTATAGTGTTTATGAATGTTATAGTGTGTGTATGTTATATTGTTTGTGTATGTTATAGTGTCAGTCTATGTGTATGTTAAATTGTCTGTGTATGTTTTAGTGTTCGTGTATGTTATAGTGTTTGTGTATTTTATAGTGTCTGCTTATGTTATATTGTTTGTGTATGTCATAGTGTGTGTATGTTATAGTGTTTGTGTATGTTATAGTGTCAGTGTATGTGTCTGTGTATGTTATAGTGTTTGTGTAATTTATATTGTTTGTGTATGTTATAGTTTCTGTGTATGTTATAGTGTTTGTCTATGTTATAGTGTCAGTGTATGTGTCTGTGTGTTTGCTGTAGTGTATTTGTGTATGTTATAGTGTCTGTGTATGTTACAGTGTCTGTGTATGTTATAGTGTCTGTGTTTATGTTATAGTGTTTGTGTATGTTATAGTGTCTGTGTATGTTATAGTGTGTATGTTATATTGTTTGTGTATGTTATAGTGTCTGTGTATGTTATAGTGTCTGTGTTTATGTTATAGTGTTTGTGTATGTTATAGTGTCTGTGTATGTTATAGTGTGTATGTTATATTGTTTGTGTATGTTATAGTGTCTGTGTATGTTATAGTGTCTGTGTTTATGTTATAGTGTTTGTGTATGTTATAGTGTCTGTGTATGTTATAGTGTGTGTGTATGTTATATTGTTTGTGTATGTTATAGTGTCTGTTTATGTTATAGTGTCTGTGTATGTTATAGTGTTTGTGTATATTATAGTGTCTGCTTATCTTATATTGTTTGTGTATGTTATAGTGTGTGTATGTTATAGTGTCTGTGTATGTTATAGTGTTTGTGTATTTTATAGTATCTGTTGTGTATGTTATAGTGTCTGGCTATGTTAGAGTGTTTGTGTATGTTATAGAGTTTGTGTAGATTATAGTCAGGGCTCGAGTACAGCGGGAACACGCAGGAACGTTGCGGAAACGCAGGTTCCCGCTGTGGCCCGAACCCTGAATCAGCTGGCAGCACATGGTGGGCACGTGGACTCCGCGATCTCGTGAGATCGCGGATGGCTGTTTTATCCCAGGCGAGCGGCCGCACTTCATACCAGCTGCCGCTCGTCGTAGGAGGGAGAACACGCCCACCATGTGCAGCCAGCGAAACGGGCCTGGCGAAGGAAAGGTGAGCTGGGGGCAAATACATCCATATGAGCGGACCCTGGGGCAAATACTTCCATATGAGCTGGGGGCAAATACAACCATATGACTGGGGGCAAATATACCCATATGAGCTGGGGCCTGGGGGTAAATACATCCATATGAGCTGGGGGAAAGTACATCCATATGAGCTTGGGCCTGGGGGCAATACATCCATAGGAGCTGGGGCCTGGGTGCAAATACATCCATATGAGCTGGGGGCAAATATACCCATATGAGCTGGTCTGGGGCAAATACATCCATATGAGCTGGGGGCAAACATCTCCATATGAGCTGGGGGCAAATACATTCATATGAGCTGGGGCAAACATATCCATTTGAGCTGGCCTGGGGCAAATTCATCCATAAGAGCTGGGGCAAACATATCCAGATGAGATGGCCTGGGGCAAACATATCCCTGTGAGCTGGGGCAAACATATCCATATGAGCTGGCCTGGGGCAAATATATCCATATGAGCTGGGGAAATATATCCAACCATGTGTTTGGGGGCAATATATCCATATGAGCTGGGGGCAGTATATCCATACGAGCTGGGGGCAGTATATCCATGTGAGCTGGGGGCAGTATATCCATGTGAGCTGGGGGCAGTATATCCATGTGAGCTGGGGGCAAATATATCCATGTGAGCTAGAGGCAGATATATCCATGTGAGCTGGGGCAAATATATTCACGTGAGCTGAGGGAAAATATATCCATATAACCAGTGCTGTGCAAATTATTCTGGGGGCTCAGTGCTGACAGTATAGTGTCTGTGTGTGTGTGTGTTATAGTGTGTGTGTGTGTGTGTTATAGTGTATGTGTGTGTTATAGTATCTGTTTATGTTATTGTGTCTGTGTGTGTTATAGTGTCTGTTTATGTTATAGTGTCGGTGTAGAAACATAGAAACATAGAAACATAGAAAAATATCGGCAGATAAGAACCTTTCGGCCCATCTGGTCGCCCAATTACATGGATTCTTTACCTGGATTTATCTTTTGTTTAGGATAGCCTTATGCCTATCCCATGCTTGCTTAACCACTTCGCTGCGGTGGACGCGCTCAGCGCGTCCAACCGCATGTCACGTTCCATGCGGTGGACACGCTGAGAGCGTCCAGCCTTTGGGGTCAGCGTTCGGCCGGGTTCCGGCCGATCGCTGGCCCCCCCGGTGCGGGCTGACATCCTCGATGTCAGCCCAGCATCCGGAACCGCCGCCGGGCTAATTAGGTGTCATCATTAGGTGTGCGGGGGCACGATGACACCTAATTCAGGTGCGGAGGAGGCACCTGAAAGGGAGGGGGGGAAGTCCTTCAGACCTCTCTCCCTCCCGATCGGCGGCGTTGTGGGGGTTAACCCAGGCACCATTTGGAAGGGCACAGCCTGCCCTTCCAAATGGTACCTTGCATTAACCCCTGGGGAGCCGGATCACGAATCGGCGCTGAAAATCGCCGGTTCGTGATCCTTTCCCGGAGCTGGCCGACATCTTGGATGTCGGCCAAGCCTCCGGGAACTCCCCCTGAGGACTGGCGTCATCGTGCATAGCACGATGACGCCAGTCCTGGAGTTAACCCCTAGCTGCCACCAATGGTGGAGATAGGGAGTTCCAATAAACTCCCTATCTCCCGATCCGTGACAGCTAGGGGTTAAAGTTCGGTATTGTTGGATCGGCCAGAGCATGGCCGTTCCAACGATACCAAACCCGAAAGTGAAAAAGTTTGTAAAAAATATATATATATATATATATTTAAAAAACAAATTATAAAAAAAAAATAAACAAGTTTTTTTTCTTTTTTTGGTTTGTTAATGCAGCAATATTGTTCCCATTTCAATTATAATGTGAACAATGATGCTGCACTAACGATTTTTGTATGCGGTTTGTTAAAAATCGTGTAATTTTCCCCAAAAAAAAATGTAACGAGACCCCATCTCGAATTTTTTTAACAAGCGCACCCCATACAAAATATAACCGCAATTGCTCGCATGTTAAAATGTGAAAAAAAACACTTTACACGTTGTAAATTATTGAAAAATCATATTTTATTGCATTTTTTGTTATAATATACAGACAGGTCATGACGTATACATATAATAATGACATATTATGAATCTGCCGAGTCTGACGAAAAGAACAATATATAATATGTCTGGGTCATATACTAAAATAAGCTTCAAAACACGTTTAAACATGATGAGCAAAACCAGTAAAAATGACCTCAGCACAGGGGCGGGAAAAGCCTCAGCAGCGAAAGGGTTAAATTCAATTACTGTTTTGGCCTCTATCACTTCAACTGGAAGGCTGTTCCATGTATCCACCACCCTCTCAGTAAAATAATGCTTCCTGATGTTACTTTTAAACCTTTGCCCCTCTAATCTAAGACTATGTCCTCTTGTTTTGCTACTTTGTTTCCGTTTAAATATACTCCCTTCCTCTACCTTGTGGATTCCCTTTACGTATTTAAATGTTTCTATCATATCTCCTCTGTCTCGTCTTTTTTCCAAGCTGTACATGTTAAGATCATTAAGCCTTTCCTGGTAACTTTTCTCCTTCAAGTCGTACACCATTTTAGTAGCCCTTCTCTGAACTCTCTCTAAGATGTCTATATCCTTCTGGAGATACGGTCTCCAGTACTGCACACAGTACTCCAAGTGAGGTCTCACCAGTGCTCTGTACAGTGGCATGAGCACTTCCCTTTTCCTACTGCTAATACAGGCTCTCCCTACACAACCAAGCATTCTGCCAGCATTTCCAAGCATTCTGCCAGCATTTCGTGCTGCTCTATTACATTGACTACTTACCCTTAGATCCTCTGCAATAATAACCCCTAAATCCCAACCCTCAGATGTATCAAATATTCTATATTCAGCCCTTGGGTTTTTACGTCCAGGTGCATTATCTTGCACTTATCCACATTAAAACTCAATTGCCACAGCTCCGACCATTTTTTTAGTTTACCTAAATCATTTGTCATTTGGCTGATCCCTCCAGGAACGTCAACCCTGTTGCAAATCTTTGTGTCATCAGCAAAAAGACATACTTTTCCATTAATACCTTCTGCAATATCACTAATAAAAATATTAAATAGAATGGGTCCAAGTACTGACCCCTGAGGTACCCCACTGGTAACAAGACCTTGCGCCGAATAAACTCCATTTACCACAACCCTCTGTTGCCTGTCACTCAGCCACTGCCTAATCCATTCAACAATATTGGAATCCAAGCGTACGTGTCTGTGTATGTTATAGTGTGTATGTATGTTAAAGTGTCTGTGTGTGTGTATGTTATAGTGTCGTGTCGGTGTGTGTGTGTGTGTATGTTATAGTTTCTGTGTGTTTTATAAGTGTCTGTGTATGTTATAGTGTCTGTGTGTTTTATAGCGTCTGTGTATGTTATAGTGTCTGTGTGTGTTATAGTGTCTGTGTATGTTATAGTGTGTGTATGTTATAGTGTCAGTGTATGTTATAGTGTCTGTGTATGTTATAGTGTTTGTATGTTATAGTGTCTGTGTGTGTTATAGTGTCTGTGTATGTTATAGTGTGTGTATGTTATAGTGTCTGTGTATGTTATAGTGTCAGTGTATGTTATAGTGTGTGTATGTTATAGTGTCTGTGTGTGTTATAGTGTTTGTGTATGTTATAGTGTGTGTATGTTATAGTGTCTGTGTATGTTATAGTGTCTGTGTGTTTTATAGCGTCTGTGTATGTTATAGTGTCTGTGTGTGTATGATGTGCATTCGTTTTCGGAAAAATTCAGAATTTGGAACGAAATTTGATCATTCGGATTTCGGAAGTACTTCGAATAACGAATCGATACGATACGTATTCGAAATGAAACGAAACGGTATATAACAAATTTATTTCATTTTACACTGTGTCATCATCATCATCATAATAGAAAAATTTGAATAACTGATATCAACTATTGAATCTGAAATGAACTTTCGAATTGATCTTAGCTTACAATACAAGTAATGGTCAGCAAAGGACTTAATGAAACAAATGAATTGTGTTTCACTGTTTAATTTGACTCAAATACTAAATCTGTGAAACAGCTTAAAATTTAACCCTAGCTTTTCTTTTAACAGCAAAATTAGATTAATTGGGGTTTAATTTAGTGATCCGAAATTCGAATTGATATCAACTATCGAATTGATATATGAAATTCAAATCGATCCGAAACGAAATACAAAACTAAATTAGTTACGAAATTCCGAAAGCGAAATGATTTAAAAACATAGCGAAACCAAACAAATTTATCAGCCATGCACATCCCTAGTGTGTATGTAATAGTGTCTGTGTGTGTTATAGTGTCTGTGTGTGTTATAGTGTCTTTGTACGTGTGTATGTTATAGTGTTGTTGTACGTCTGTATATTATAGTGTCTGTGTATGTTATAGTGTCTGTGTATGTTATAGTGTTTGTGTATGTTATAGTGTCTGTGTATGTTATAGTGTCTGTGTATGTTATAGTGTCTGTGTATGTTATAGTGTTTGTGTATGTTATAGTGTCTGTGTATGTTATAGTGTCTGTGTATGTTATAGTGTTTGTGTATGTTATAGTGTCTGTGTGTATGTTATAGTGTGCGTGTATGTTATAGTGTCAGTCTATGTGTCTATGTGTATATTATAGTGTCTGTGTATGTTATAGTGTCTGTGTATGTTATAGTGTCTATGTGTATATTATAGTGTCTGTGTATGTTATAGTGTCTGTGTATGTTATAGTGTTGGTTTACGTGTCGGTGTACGTGTGTGTATGTTATAGTGTCTGTGTGTGTTATAGTGTTGGTGTACGTGTCTGTGTATGTTATAGTGTCGGTGTACGTGTCTGTGTATGTTATAGTTTCTGTGTATGTTATAGTGTTGGTGTACGTGTCTGTGTATGTCATAGTGTTAGTGTATGTGTCTGTGTATGTTATAGTGTCGGTGTACGTGTCTGTGTATGTTATAGTGTTGGTGTATATGTGTATGTTATAGTGTCTGTGTGTGTTATAGTGTTAGTGTACGTGTCTGTGTATGTTATAGTGTCGGTGTACGCGTCTGTGTATGTTATAGTTTTGGTGTATGTGTGTATGTTATAGTGTCTGTGTGTGTTATAGTGTTGGTGTACGTGTCTGTGTATGTTATAGTGTCGGTGTACGTGTCTGTGTATGTTATAGTTTCTGTGTATGTTATAGTGTTGGTGTATGTGTCTGTGTATGTTATAGTGTCTGTGTATGTTATAGTGTTGGTGTTCGTGTCTGTGTATGTTATAGTGTCTGTGTATGTTATAGTGTTGGTGTATGTTATAGTGTTGGTGTATGTGTCTGTGTATGTTATAGTGTCTGTGTATGTTATAGTGTCTGTGTATGTTATAGTGTGTGTGTATGTTATAGTGTCTGTGTATGTTATAGTGTGTGTGTATGTTATAGTGTCGGTGTTCGTGTCTGTGTATGTTATAGTGTCTGTGTATGTTATAGTGTCTGTGTATGTTATAGTGTTGGTGTACGTTATAGAGTCGGTGTACGTGTCTGTGTATGTTATAGTGTCTGTGTATGTTATAGTGTCTGTGTATGTTATAGTGTTGGTGTATGTGTCTGTGTATGTTATAGTGTATGTGTATGTTATAGTGTTGGTGTTCGTGTCTGTGTATGTTATAGTGTCTGTGTATGTTATAGTGTTGGTGTACGTGTCTGTGTATGTTATAGTGTCTGTGTATGTTATAGTGTTGGTGTATGTGTCTGTGTATGTTATAGTGTCTGTGTATGTTATAGTGTGTGTGTATGTTATAGTGTCTGTGTATGTTATAGTGTGTGTGTATGTTATAGTGTCTGTGTATGTTATAGTGTCTGTGTATGTTATAGTGTTGGTGTATGTTATAGTGTCAGTGTACGTGTGTGCTGGCCTCCCCAGGTTCTCACCTGTCTCCTCTGAGCAGCACACGGTGTCTGGCTTTACACACACGGCTCGGGTTTATGTATGTTCTTGAGGTCGCACATGGTTTATCCTCCTTCTCTATAAATTCGTGAGAATATTTCCTCAGAAATGGTTTAACCTGTTTGTCTTCTTCTAAACACATACTCTTTATAATGTTTACTTTTCAGGCTCGCTCCTCATCGAGGGTTAATTTATAACTTCACAAGCAATTTAAAAAATCACCAAATGCAATAAAGCGCAGAGCGGCCTTTTACCAAACGGACAGAAGCCAGACATGCGCGTCCGTAATGATAAGTGATTATTGATCAGCAGCCACACCCAGACACGATGACGCCGGACCCAGACACAGGCGGCGACTCACTCTGCGCCGATACTTAATGGCTCTTATAAAGGAGTAAAACCCAACATTTTATTAAAAGAAGGGCGTGAAATACGGTGCCTGTTCGGCGGCAGTGAAATACGGTGCCTGTTCGATGGCAGTGAAATACGGTGCCTGTTCGGCGGCAGTGAAATACGGTGCCTGTTCGGCGGCAGTGAAATACGGTGCCTGTTCGGCGGCAGTGAAATACGGTGTCTGTTCGGCGGCAGTGAATTACGGTGTCTGTTCGACGGCAGTGAAATACGGTTCCTGTTCGGCAGCAGTGAAATATGGTGCTGTTTGGCGGCAGTGAAATACGGTGCTGTTCGGCGGCAGTGAAATACGGTGCTTTTTTGGCGGCAGTGAAATACGGTGCTGTTCGGCTGCAGTGAAATACGGTGCCGTTCAGTGGGAGTGAATTACAGTGCCTGTTCAGTGGCAGTGAAATATGGTGCTGTTCAGCGGCAGTGAAATACGGTGCTGTTCAGGGGGAGTGAAATACGGTGCCTGTTCGGCGGAAGTGAAATACGGTGCTGTTCGACGTCAGTGAAATACGGTGCTGTTCGACGGCAGTGAAATACGGTGCCTGTTCAGCGACAGTGAAGTACGGTGCTGTTCGGCGGCAGTGAAATTCCCCATGGTGAAGCAATGGTTAAGCTATTCACATTGAACAGCAAATGTCAGTGCAATGCCCTGCTGTTCAGTGGTTTCAGGCGAATCCCATAGGTTTCAATGTAATAAACCGTTTATTATTTTAATCTGCAGCAAAAAGTCTCTTTATTTTTTTGGATTTTTTAGGTATTGTTGTTTTTTTTCGGCAAAATATTTTTTCCGTTTTTTTAAAAATTTTAGTTCTTTTTTTTTAACTAGCATTTTTTCTATTTTCTGTAACAGACCTTTTCATTATCATTCATAGGATCTTATTTATTTCAAACATTTTCGTCCAGCAGTTTGCAAACAGCGCTTCAATTTTGAAACTTTCAATCGTTTTTTGTTTTTTTTACCTGTACGGGGCTTGTCGGCTTTTTTCTGCAGCTGGGCGGCGCTGTGTTCGTCGGCGGTGTTCGGTGGCCGATTTACTGCACTTCGGGAACCCTGCAGTGAATGCTGAATTCACTGCAGGGTCAGCGAATCGGACTCACCAAAGTGCGGCGAATCAGAGAGCACCAAAATGTCGGTGACATGATGATATTTCGGTGCTCTCTGAACAGGGCCGGACTGGCCTACCGGGATACCGGGAGGAATCCCGGTAGGCTGCTGCCATTTTTGGGCCACAGCATTATCACTGCGGGCTGGTAGCAGCCAGCAGCGGCTGTGCTGGCCCACGGGTTACGCACAGTCACACTGCCTGGCCACCGCAGGTGCCGAGCGGCCGTCTGTCTCTTGTGTGTGTATGTGTTGCTGGCTGCGTGTGGCTGCCTAATGAGTGAGGGAGGAGGGACCGCTGGGCTGAAAGCCGCTGCAGCGTGCGTGCCATCCTGTGAGCACAAGGTTGGGAAATGGCTCTCACGCACCATGCATTGGCGCTGCCCTCCACACCTACATAGATGCATTGCGCAGGCGCCATGCAGAAGACGGGTCCTCTCGAGTCACTGCTGGTGAGGGAGGCCACTCGTTCAGCCAACTCCAACCTCTGTCCCATTGACGGTCGTCCCGTTTTATGGTGAGTGGCAGTGGTACTGGAGGAGGAAAGGCCGCGACTGAGGTCTCTTGGGAGGTGGACGCGTCACTCTCTATGCACCCATGCCGCTCTCTATCTCGGCCACGCCCCCTAAGGTAACGTGAGTCGGGCGAGACAGAGTCTACCCCTGCAGCGCGCAAGAGATTCAAGTGGGCCCAGGGAGCTGAGTACGTGCCCCATCACTTGAGGCAGAGTGTGATCTCACAAAGGGCCTCCCATATTGTGTGGAATTTAAATCTCCTTCTGATAGAGCGTGGGTGACTATCGCTGGTCACGTGCATTTCATGTCATTTAGGTAGCATTGTCATGTTGTAAGAATGTTGCATCTTTAAAATTGGTGCAAATGGAACATTACTGTTTTGTGTGTTTAGGAGCAAGTTAAGGGTGGGGATAAGAATTGGACTGGTTAACTGGAAGATCCCGTGGTGTATGTATGATATCCCAGGAGGTACAAAGTGATGTTCTTTTTTAAAAAAAATTTTTTATCCTTATAGAGTTACAAATGGTTTCTTAAAATTGCAGGCTGGGAACCCCTCCCCCCCCCCTTATTTTTTTCTACTCTTCTCTCATATAGTTTGTCATGTCTCTAAAATTATGGGTGGAGAAAGTTATTGCACTCTGTTTTCCTCATATGCAATGTATTTATTCTTGTATTTACTTTTGGATGCTCTGCTGATAAATGTATTTATAGATCCTGGGGAGCACTGAGAGCAGCCAGATCCTGGGGAGCACTGAGAGCAGCCAGATCCTGGGGAGCACTGAACCTACGTATCCTGTGTATATCTGGCTCTGATACTAGCCAGTGCCTCACCGCACATTACTGTGAGCTTTATTGCTGTAAAGCTCTGTGATACGCTCATACACACTGCACATTATTGTGAGCTTTATTGCTGTGGAGCTCTATGATGCAGTAATGTCCAGTGTCTATGATTGTGAGTTTTATTGCTGTGAAGCTCTGTGATACCCTCATACACACCACACATTATTGTGAGGTTTATAGCTGTAGAGTTCTGTGATACACTAAAACACACCGCACATTACTGTCTTATTGTTGTACAGCGGGCTGGTATAATAATGCTATGGGGCTGGTAAGAAATTATTTCTAGGGCTGGTTTTTATCCCCAGTCCGGCCCTGTCTCTGAATAACTCTGTATGTGTTACTTGTTATTATGGAAGCGATAGATACAATCATTAAAATAATTTGTCAGAATTCCCACCTTAAATCTATGATTTGCATCACACACAGTGTCGGCCTTACAGGAAACGGTTAAATGTCCCTGAAAACAAGGAGTTTAAAGAGAGTAAATTACAAAAATTGGGAAAACATACAGCGATCATAAATCCCGATGTACCATCAGGACCTGGTGTGACGGTATATGGGGCAGATAAGACAGATTTACCAAACCATAAAAAAATTATTGCATTCCATTCCTATCTATGAGAGACCAGAATCATCTGCCACGCGCAGCGCCAAGATGTGTGACTCACTGGTGACAACCTCAAGAAATTACTGCACCGATTGGGTTAAAATGTTTTTACCATATTTGAAAAGCTGGTGCTAAATGATTGGGCTTCTGCAGAATCAATTGGCGCCAGATAAACCCCCCAATAAATAAGGTACTCACCTTGTGACGTGCATCACTTTGTACTTGGGGTTCATGGACCTGGGAGATGTATTTGGGAGGTGCAGGCCTGATGTTTTATATTATTTCCTTGCCCTCTCGTGTGTGCAGGGTGTTTGTGTAACCTGAGTTATGTAAGAATAATGTTTTTGTTTATCGTTATGGTCCATGTGTGTCTGTTGTTATCTGCTGATAGGATTGCTCTCAGGAATGTGTAAATATCTGGTATATTTGAATAGTGTATTAATCTTCTTTGTCATTCAAACACTGCCCCATTATCTGCTGTTTTAGCCTGTAATCTGTTTACTGTTAACGTTTGTCTGTGTATGTTATAGTGTCGGTGTACGTGTGTGCTGGCCTCCCCAGGTTCTCACCTGTCTCCTCTGAGCAGCACACGGTGTCTGGCTTTACACACACGGCTTGGGTTTATGTATGTTCTTGAGGTCACACATGGTTTATCCTCCTTCTCTATAAATTCGTGAGAATATTTCCTCAGAAATGGTTTAACCTGTTTGTCTTCTTCTAAACACATACTCTTTATAATGTTTACTTTTCAGGCTCGCTCCTCATCGAGGGTTAATTTATAACTTCACAAGCAATTAAAAAAATCACCAAATGCAATAAAGCGTAGAGCGGCCTTTTACCAAACGGACAGAAGCCAGACATGCGCGTCCATAATGATAAGTGATTATTGATCAGCAGCCGGACCCAGACACGATGACGCCGGACCCAGACACAGGCGGCAACTCACTCTGCGCCGATACTTAATGGCTCTTATAAAGGAGTAAAACCCAACATTTTATTAAAAGAAGGGCGTGAAATACGGTGCCTGTTCGGCGGCAGTGAAATACGGTGCCTGTTCGGCAGCAGTGAAATACGGTGTCTGTTCGGCGGCAGTGAATTACAGTGTCTGTTCGACGGCAGTGAAATACGGTTCCTGTTCGGCAGCAGTGAAATATGGTGCTGTTTGGCGGCAGTGAAATACGGTGCTGTTCGGCGGCAGTGAAATACGGTGCTTTTTTGGCGGCAGTGAAATACGGTGCTGTTCGGCTGCAGTGAAATACGGTGCCGTTCAGTGGGAGTGAAATACAGTGCCTGTTCAGTGGCAGTGAAATACGGTGCTGTTCAGGGGGAGTGAAATACGGTGCCTGTTCGGCGGAAGTGAAATACGGTGCTGCTTCGACGTCAGTGAAATACGGTGCTGTTCGACGGCAGTGAAATACGGTGCCTGTTCAGCGACAGTGAAGTACGGTGCTGTTTGGCGGCAGTGAAATTCCCCATGGTGAAGCAATGGTTAAGCTATTCACATTGAACAGCAAATGTCAGTGCAATGCCCTGCTGTTCAGTGGTTTCAGGCGAATCCCATAGGTTTCAATGTAATAAACCGTTTATTATTTTAATCTGCAGCAAAAAGTCTCTTTATTTTTTTGGATTTTTTAGGTATTGTTGTTTTTTTTCGGCAAAATATTTTTTCCGTTTTTTTAAAAATTTTAGTTCTTTTTTTTTAACTAGCATTTTTTCTATTTTCTGTAACAGACCTTTTCATTATCATTCATAGGATCTTATTTATTTCAAACATTTTCGTCCAGCAGTTTGCAAACAGCGCTTCAATTTTGAAACTTTCAATCGTTTTTTTTTTTTTTTACCTGAACGGGGCTTGTCGGCTTTTTTCTGCGGCTGGGCGGCGCTGTGTTCGTCGGCGGTGTTCGGTGGCCGATTTACTGCACTTCGGGAACCCTGCAGTGAATGCTGAATTCACTGCAGGGTCAGCGAATCGGACTCACCAAAGTGCGGCGAATCAGAGAGCACCAAAATGTCGGTGACATGATGATATTTCGGTGCTCTCTGAACAGGGCCGGACTGGCCTACCGGGATACCGGGAGGAATCCCGGTAGGCTGCTGCCATTTTTGGGCCACAGCATTATCACTGCGGGCTGGTAGCAGCCAGCAGCGGCTGTGCTGGCCCATTGGGACTTTACACAATTTGGCACTTGCACTTTTTGTGGCTATAGGCCATTTGGAAATTGATAAATATCACTGGACACTTCTACGGACTCCTTAGAATTCACATCAACACTTTTCGTGTTTGCACTTTATGAATAGAAAGCCAATACGAGCATATGCACTTTATATGCATTTTGCACATGTGGTTTATTACACACGTTGTATTGTGAGATGGTTTCACATGTATGACATAAGGAGATAGCACTATTTCTGCTATATCCAATTTGCACTGAATTGTGATTTTGCACTTTATATGCATTTTGCACGTGCTGTTTTGAGAGATGGACTCACACGTATGATATAAGGAGATATCACCACCATTGCTGTATTCAACTGCACTTAACTGTGACTTTGCACAAAATTTTTATTTGCACAATTACCACTGGATCATTGATCAAATTGCAATACCCCCCCCTCATTTCTTGTCAACACCTAATGACACCCGACTTTCATCTAGACACTTAAAGTCATCGCAAATAGTCATAACCTTCCAGTCTAGGAAGTATTCAATGCGCCACTAGGACTCCAACTTTTTTCTATACATTTCATTTGCACATTTTAGTTGTGATTTATGTGCAACACCTTGTAGGCAGCAACCCCAACCACCATAGTAATACTAAGCGCCTCCACAGACACCCACTCTTGTTAAAAGCCCTACCTGAATAGGCTGCTTCCTCCAGCAGTTCCCTCATCCTATAACCTCCGATCCAGGACCAGCACCTTACTTGCAATACCACAATACAAAAAGACAGTGGCTCCATCCTCATTCTCCTACAGAGCACCACAATTATGGAATAACCTCCCAGACACCATCAAATCTTCCACCAGTCTTAAGTCACTCGAGAGCTCCTTACTAACATACCTCAATACAGAATGCACCTGTAAACATGTAACACAATGACTATATACAGAATGCACCTGTAAACATGTAACACAGTGACTATATACAGAATGCACCTGTAAACATGTAACACAGTGACTATATACAGAATGCACCTGTAAACATGTAACACAGTGACTATATACAGAATGCACCTGTAAACATGTAACACAGTGACTATATACAGAATGCACCTGTAAACATGTAACACAATGATTATATACAGAATGCGCCTGTAAACCTGTAACACAGTGACTATATACAGAATGCACCTGTAAATATGTAACACAGTGACTATATACAGAATGCACCTGTAAACATGTAACATGGTGACTATATACAGAATGCACCTGTAAACATGTAACACAGTGACTATATACAGAATGCACCTGTAAACATGTAACACAGTGACTATATACAGAATGCACCTGTAAACATGTAACATAGTGACTATATACAGAATGCGCCTGTAAACATGTAACACAGTGACTATATACAGAATGCTCCTGTAAACATGTAACAGTGACTACATACAGAATGCGCCTGTAAACATGTAACATAGTGACTATATACAGAATGCATCTGTAAACATGTAACACAGTGACTATATACAGAATGCACCTGTAAACATGTAACACAGTGACTATATACAGAATGCGCCTGTAAACATGTAACACAGTGACTATATACAGAATGTACCTGTAAACATGTAACATAGTGACTATATACAGAATGCACCTGTAAACATGTAACACAGTGACTATATACAGAATGCACCTGTAAACATGTAACACAGTGACTATATACAGAATGCACCTGTAAACATGTAACATAGTGACTATATACAGAATGCACCTGTAAACATGTAACACAGTGACTATATACAGAATGCACCTGTAAACATGTAACACAGTGACTATATACAGAATGCACCTGTAAACATAACACAGTGACTATATACAGAATGCGCCTGTAAACATGTAACACAGTGACTATATACAGAATGCACCTGTAAACATGTAACACAGTGACTATATACAGAATGCACCTGTAAACATGTAACACAGTGACTATATACAGAATGCACCTGTAAACATGTAACACAATGACTATATTTCCTACATATTTATTTTCTGGGTTAATCTGTATATTTGTGTTGTTTTTAATATCTTGCATTGTATTACTTTGTATTTCTGTAACTGTAACATTTCAATGTTCTTGAACCCAGGACATACTTGAAAACGAGAGAAATCTCAATGTATCCTTCCTGGTAAAATCCCTTATAAATAAATAAATAAATCCTGGCGAATTGCCTGCACATACGGTGCCTGTTCGGTGCCTTTTCGAGGGCAGTGAAATCCCCATGAAAAAGCAAAGCTTCGGCTATTCAGAGAACACAAACCATCAGTGAAAGGTTCCCGAAATGCCCTACCATTCGGTGGTTTAATGCGGCAGGTTTATTCAGTCGAATCCCATAGGCTTCAATGTTAAAAATATTCCTGTTTTAATTCAATATCTAATAAACCGTTTATTATAAAATTCTGCAGTAAAGAGTCTCTTTATTTATAGATTTTTTAGGACATTTAAGCATTTTTCTGGATTTAAATTTCTTTAAAAAAAGTCAGATTTTTCTTTTTTTTTTAAGTTTACTTATTTTTTCTGTAACAGCCCTTTATATTATCATTCATTGGATTTTATATGTAAATTTCAGACATTTTCGCTCAGTAGTTTCTTTGCAAACAGCGTTTCACTTTTCAAACATTCAAGCAAACTGTTTTATAATTTATTCACTGCATTAGTCTGCGGTGTCGGCTTTTTCTGGCGGCTTTGCTGCGTGTGATCGGCTCAGGTTTTTCCGCCGTTTTCGGCGGGGTTAATCCAGATGTTTTTGCGGGTTTTCGGCGTGCATTCGCCTGGTTTTGCGGTTAGTTTTCGTCGGGTTTGCGGCGGCCTTTCCCTGCAATTCAGAGACCCTGTGGGGTTTGCTGAATACACTGCAGGGTCGCCGAAATGGGATCGGCAAAACGAACCGAATTGAAGAGAACGAAAAGTCACCGAACATGCAATGACTTTTCGATTCTCTTTGAATTACCCTGTAAGTGATTCTGTTACCACCCTTTGGCTGCCAGTGTCTAGCAATCCTGATATTCTCTGTGTTGCTTTATTATATACACTATATTGCCAAAAGTATTGGCTCACCTGCCTTGACTCGCATATGAACTTGAGTGACATCCCATTCCTAATCCATAGGGTTCAATATAACGTCGGTCCACCCTTTGCAGCTATAACAGCATCAACTCTTCTGGGAAGGCTGTCCACAAGGTTTAGGAGTGTGTTTATGGGAGTTTTTGACCATTCTTCCAGAAGCGCATTTGTGAGGTCACACACTGATGTTGGACAAGAAGGCCTGGCTCTCGGTCTCTGCTCAAATTCATGCCAAAGGTGTTCTATCGGGTTGAGGTCAGGACTCTGTGCAGGCCAGTCAAGTTCATCCACACCAGACTCTGTCATCCATGTATTTATGGACCTTGCTTTGTGCACTGGTGCACAGTCATGTTGGAAGAGGAAGGGGCCAGCTCCAAACTGATCCCACAAAGTTGGGAGCATGGAATTGTCCAAAATGCCTTTTGTATGCTGAAGCACTCAGAGTTCCTTTCACTGGAACTAAGGGGCCAAGCCCAGCTCTTGGAAAACAACCCCACACCATAATCCCCCCTCCACCAAACTTTACACTTGGCACAATGCAGTCACACAAGTACCGTTCTCCTGGCAACTGCCAAACCCAGACCCGTCCATCAGATTGCCAGCTGGAGAAGTGCAATTCGTCACTCCAGAGAACGCGTCTCCACTGCTCTAGAGTCCAGTGGCAGCGTGTTTTACACCACTGCATCTGACGCTTTGCATTGCACTTGGTGATGTATGGCTTGGATCCAGCTGCTCGACCATGGAAACCAATTCCATGAAGCTCTCTGCTCACTGTTCTTGAGCTAATGTGAAGGCCAAATGAAGTTTGGAGGTCTGTAGCGATTGACTTTGCAGAAAGTTGGCGACCTCTTCTCACTATGCGCCTCAGCATCCGCTGACCCCGCTCCGTCAGTTTACGTGGCCTACCACTTCGTGGCTGAGATGCTGTCGTTCCCAAACACTTCCACATTCTTTTAATACAGCTGACAGGTGACTGTGGAATATTTAGGAGCAAGGAAATTTCACGACTGGATTTGTTGCAAAGGTGGCATCATCCTATCACAGCTCCACGCTGGAATTCACTGAGCTCCTGAGAGCGACCCATTCTTTCACAAATGTTTGTAAAAACAGTCTGCATGCGTAGGTGCTTGATTTTATACACCTGTGGCCATGGATGTGATTGGAACACCTGATTCTGATTATTTGGATGGGTGAGAGAATACTTTTGGCAATATAGTGTATATCAGGGCTGCCTCCATTTAACCCCATCCTGTGTATTCCTCATAAGAGCTATAATATATGTATGTATGTATGTATGTATGTGTATGTATATGTATGTATGTGTGTTTGTGTCTCTAGAGGTAGCCAGGATACCGACCACATAAGGATCGGAGGGGTAGATAGGGACTGCCTAAAGCAGGGGGGGCAATTACGGCCCTCTAGATGTTTTGAAACTACATTTCCCTTGAGGCTCTACAAATCTAATGAGCAGCCAAGCATCACAGGAAATGTAGTTTCAAAACATCTGGAGGGCCATAATTGCCCTCCACTGGCCTAATGGGATTTGCGTCATGCTATATAGAGGGATACGTGACATTTACGTTTCAAATTCCTAAGTTTCAAGAGGATATTGCTAGCAAGCATTATAAGTACTAATAAGAGACATATTAACTAAGATATGTATTTGAATCACCGTATATATTTATACAGTGCATTTTAAGATAATTATTTTACAGCTCTCTCTTTGATCACATACATAATTGTGATCACTCAAAAGGATAAGACAAAACAAGGCATTGTTACTTTACTTTGTAGTCAGGACCATAGTGTCATCACTTTATACCCATATGTCATTCGAGATGCCCATCTGGAAAGAAAAAGAGTCTCATAAATACTCATGGGAGGAAAGGAATCAAGGAAGGTGGGGTGGAAGTGCAGGGTAGAAAGATCAGGAACGATAAATAAATTACTCTTATTTGACTGCATAAATATCTGTGCCTGTCCCCAATAAATGCAGTTCCATTTTGACCCTGAAAACCTCCAGATCTCCAGCCTCGTCTTATTTCTGGGTAATGCTAGCAGGCTCTCTTTAGCATCTCCATTTTAGCGTTAAGAATGGAATAGGGCCCAAAGTCATATTAGGTGTCCTTGGAGAGGTCAGAGTCTGGCCTTTCTAACAGCATCAAACATGACCATGTAAAAGAAGAAAAAAACACAAATTTTTTTTTTATTGATTTTGTACCAAAGCCATGGCATTGTCTGTCTGTTACATATAAAATGAGCAATAACACTGTCGGTACTCGCCTTCTCATTTGCCACACCATGAGCAAGCTCAGTATATTTTATACATAGTCATATTATTCATAAAACACAATGTGGCAAAATACAAGCAAAAAATATTAGGGGTTATTCATAGAGAGCCGAACTGGCCCCAAAATGTCCCCGAACATGGAATTTCCCTATACGGTGCCGTTTCGGGGCCATTCGGCTATTCAGACAGCAGGCAGTTCACCAAATTTTAGCAAACTGCCTGTAAGTACGGTGCCTGTTCGAAAGCAGTGAAATCCCCCATAGAGAAGCAATGGTTAATTTATTCAGAGACACCGAACAGCAGTTAAAGGTTGCCGAAGTGCCCTGCTGTTTGGTGGTTTCATTCGGCAGGTTTATTCCAAGGAACCCCATAGACTTCAATGCTAAAATATTCCCGATTTAATACAATATCGAATAAATCATTTATTATTTTAATCTGCAGCAAAAAGTCTCTGTATTTATTGATTTTTTAGGATCTTTTAGGCATTTTTCTGGATTTTTTGGGCAATTTGTTTTTCCGTTATTTGTTTTAAATTAGTTTTTCTTTTTTCTGTAACAGAGCTTTTTATTATTATTCATAGGATCTTATATATTAATTTCAAGCATTTTCATTAAGTCATTTTTTTGCCAGACCTCCTGGTTATATACTCTATGGGGATACAGTTAAAAAAATTAATCAAAAATGGAGAACCCGTCACTACGCTTTTTAAAACCATATGAATCACAAACAGGGTAATTCAAAGAGAATCGGAAAGTCACCGCATGTTCGGTGACTTTTCGTTCTCCTCAATTCGGTTCGTTTTGCTGTTCCCATTTCGGTGACCCTGCGTTGTATTCAAGCACCACAGGGTCCCCGAATTGCAGGGAAAAGTCACCGCAAACCCGCCAAAAACTCACCGCAAAACCCGGCGAATGCAAACCAAAAACCCGAAAAAAACATCTGGATTAACCCCGCCGAAAACGTCGGAAAAACCGAGCAGGAGCTGATCAAACGCAGCGCAGCCACCGGAAAAAGCCAACACCGCAGACGAATGGAGGGGAAAAAAAAAAAAGGTTTGCTTGAATGTTTGAAAAGTGAAACGCTGTTTGCAAAGAAACTACTGAGCAAAAATGTCTGAAATTTACATATAAAATCCAATGAATGATAATAAAAAGGGCTGTTACAGAAAAAAGAAAAACGTTTTAAAAAAATTAGCTGAAAAAAAATTTGGCAAAAAAAATCACGAAAAATGCTTAAAATATCCCAAAAAAAATCTATAAATAAAGAGACTCTTTACTGCAGAATTTTATAATAAACGGTTTATTAGATATTGAATTAAAACGGGAATATTTTTAACATTAAAGCCTATGGGATTCGCCTGAATAAATCTGCTGCATAAAACCACCGAATGGCAGAGCATTTCTGAAACCTTTCACTGCTGGTTTGTGTTCTCTGAATAGACGAAGCATTGCTTCTCTATGGGGATTTCACTGCCCTCGATCAGGCACCGTATGTGCAGGCAATTCCCCAAGATTTGGCGAATTGCCTGCTCTCTGAATAGCCGAATGGTCAGGAAAGGTAACCGAACCCTGATTTTCAGCGTTCAGTTCCCTTTCGGATCTCTCTGAATAACCCTGAAAATTTTAACCAAGACTGGAAAAACAACACTTTGCTCACACTGTGTTTTATATATAATATGACTCTGCATAAATCTCTGCACTCGCTCCTGGTGCGGGGAATGAGGATGTGAGGAATGGCAGTGGCGTTGTGCGCTTTTTACATGGGAAAAAAAATCAACCATACCACAACTTTAGCAAAAAAAATAAATTAATAAAAAATGGAAATGTGTTTATTTTTATGTTATTTTTTTATTTTTAAACGTTATATTTAGGGATGAGCTGTTCGGTTCGATGTGTTCAGAGTTCGATTCGAACATCGCCAGTTCGTATGTTCGCGAACTTCGAACATTTCCGCGTGTTCGCAGCATGTTCGCCCACAATGCACCACAATGGACCACAATGCACTTTTCCACTGGCCTGAAGCTAGTAATTGGTTACAGCCTTGCACCTGACCACAGTTTAGGTGCAAGACAGGTGCAAGACTATGCCAATCACGGCTCAGAGTCCTGATTGGGCAAATTTTGCCCAATCATGGGCTCACAGAGCTAAATCCCACAGCACACTATATAAGGCTTAACACAGCCCAGCCAACACGTGTTTTTTAAGAGGAGATTGTTCTGTTAGTGTGTGTTCTCACTGCCAGTCTGCAAGCAGCTATTGGGGGGTCTTTGTGTTCTCACTGCCAGCAGCAATTGTGGGGGTCTGATTTCTAGAAGATAACTGGGAATTGTTGTAATCTGTGTGTTCTCACTGCCACCCATCAGGGGGTCTCACTGATTTATAGGAGGTTCCTGGGAATTGCAATCTATATCTTGTCACTGCCACCCATCAGGGGGTCTCACTGATTTATAGGAGGTTCCTTGGAATTGTAATCTGTGTCTTGTCACTGCCACCCATCAGGGGGTTTTACTGATTTATAGGAGGTTCCTGGGAATTGTAATCTGTGTCTTGTAACTGCCACCCATTAGGGGGTTTTACTGATTTATAGGAGGTTCCTGGGAATTGTAATCTGTGTCTTGTAACTGCCACCCATTAGGGGGTCTTACTGATTTATAGGCGTTCCTGTGAATTGTAATTTGTGTCTTGTCACTGCCACCCATCAGGGGGTCTCACAGACTTGTAGCAGATATCTGGGAATTATAACCTGTGTCGTCACTGCCACCCATCAGGGGGTCTCACTGATTTACAGGAGGTTTCTGGGAATTGTAATCTGTGTCTTGTCACTGGCTGCCAGCTATCAGGGTGTCTCACTGAATTATACCAGAGTTCTGGAAATCTTTAAACTTTATACCAGAGTTGAATCCGAGTTCTGCAGCATATCTCCAATTTTTATAACAGAGTTGAATCAGAATGTAAAATTTATAACCTGAATCGGCGCAAACAATGCTTTCTGGGGTCCTGGGATCTCGCATGTATATAGGAGAATTTGAGATTTTGTAGATTCCTGACACCTAAAAAACCCATGAGCGCTTATTCTGGAGAAGAAATGTGAGTTCAAAATCCCAAATTTACCACGCTGCAATTCTCACAGATCTGCGCAAGGAGTTTTTCTCTTTTTTTCTGTTTTCCATTACACGATCCTGGTCGAAATAGCCTAAATAAGGTGGGGGTCACCTGAGAAGTTGGAAGACAATTTACCCACATGTCTGGACCCACTTAGAGCTAGTGATAAGGCTCTAGATTTGTGAGTGGGAGATTATTTGTATTACTATACCAAATTGTAATCGATGGTATTATACTATTATTGTTTATTTTCTCCTATATACATGCGAGATCCCAGGACCCCAGAAAGCATTGTTTGCGCCGATTCAGGTTATATATTTTACATTCTGTACGTATTGGTGTAGGGGAAACCACTATATCCTGTTATGGGCTATCTGGGGTGCCGTGGTGGTGGATACATATTGTGTGGTGCTGCACCATCCTTTGTCTACAGAGTTGAATCAGAGTTCTGTATATCTTTAATCTATATATTACTCACCATGTCAGAAAGACCAAAAAGGAAAGGCAGATGCTCCCAAACACAGATAAGAGGGCAAGCAGCCTCTGTGTCGGGAGGCTGCGCCTCTGGTTGTCGTGGACGTGGTGCATCCTCTGCAGGGGCACGCTTGTCCTTTCTAACTGGTGCTGGCCGTCTTAAGCAGCAGCAACATACAGAGGATTTGGTGGATTGGCTAACCAGGCCATCCTCATCCTCCGAGTCGTCTGCCAGCCAGGCTTGTAGTGCTTTACACTCCACCTCAGCTGCCAAAGCATCTAATGCAGCCTCCATGTCCACAGTTACTCCTGCCGTAGCCTCACTATCACACACAGAGGAGTCAGCTGAATTGTTTGACTATAATGACAGTGACATGCTGCTTGAGGATGCGCAGCAACTACAGTGCTCTGATTCAATCTCTGAGGTTGAGGAAGGGAGTATAATCAACCTAGAGGAAGGAGGTGCAAGTGATGACACACAAATAACTGGCACTCATGTTGCCCCAGCAGCTGCAGCATACTGCCAAGTTGGCTCCAGTGACGAGTAGATAGGGGGTGATGATGACAATGATGATGAGGTCACTGACTCCACCTGGGTGTCTGATGGAACAGAGGAGTCAAGTGAGAAGGAGGAGGCACAATAAACATGAGGCACAACGTCCTCTATGACCAACCGTAGCACTAGCCAGTCCAAGGCATCAGATGTCAGAGCTGCTCCGGTGCAGAGCGCTGTTGTCTCAAAGCACACATCCAGGAACTCTGCTGTCTGGGAGTTCTTTAAGAAATGTGCAGCAGACCGCACAGTTGCTATTTGTAATCTATGTCAGATGAGGATCAAGCGTAGGAAAGACACCGGACGCTTGGGTACCACATGCTTGAGGCGACATATGACCACCTGCCACGCATCCCGTTGGCACAAAACTTTGCATAGGTCCTCCTCACCTGTCTCTACCCCCACTATATGTCCTGCCATGTCATTGACTCCAACCTCCACTGACAGAGATGATGCTGCAGTAATGGATGTACCAGGTCCTTCCTTGCAATGTGACAGCATCCCATTAGCTGAAGATTTACGCAGTCAGATTACGTTGCCCCAGCTGCTGCAGCAGTTGAGACTATATAAAAAATATAGTCCCAACCATCCCTAAGCACAGCGTCTAAATGCCAGCTTAGCAAAATTACTCGCATTGCAGCTGCTACCTTTCCAGCTGGTGGACTCTGCTTCTGTCCGTGAATTTGCTGAATGTGCTGTACCACAGTGGCAGGTTCCAAAATGCCATTACTTTTCACAGAAGGCCATTCCAGCACTATACCAGCTCTTGGAAGACAATGTTATCCAGTCATTGGGAAAGGCAGTCAGCAGCAAGGTGCATGTGACTTTAGACACATAGTCCAGCAAGCATGGACAGGGTTGTTATATTTCCTTCACGGCACACTGGGTAACTCTGATTGCAGCTGGGAGGGATCCAAGATGGGGCTCTGTGCTGGAGCTTGTTCATCCACCACGCCTCCAGAAAGCTGCTTGTATGAGGTCTGTCTGTTCCACCACCACCTCTCCCTCTTCCTCCTCCTCCTTCTCTGTCTCTGTCGAAGTGGCAGTTAAACCGATGCGTGGCAGGGGTACGCAATGGCTCAAGCAAAAAGATGCCATACTGTGCTTGAGCTGGTTTGTTTAGCGGACAGGAGCCACACTGGGCCAGAAATTCTGTCAGCTCTGCAGGGGCAGGTGCAGAGATGGTTAACACCATGCCAGCTTGACCTGGGAATGGTCGTCTGTGATAATGGCAGCAACCTTCTCTCCGCCCTACGCCAGGGTAAGTTGACGCATGTACCATGCCTAGCACACGTCCTAAATCTGGTGGTACAGCGTTTCCTAACAAGGTACCCAGGGCTGGCAGAGCTTCTCAGCCAGGCCAGAAAAGTCTGCAGCCACTTCAGACGGTCATTCCCAGCAAGTGTTCGCCTGGCAGAAATTCAAAGAGAATTCCACCTTCCCACAAACCGTCTGATGTGTGACTTGCCCACCAGGTGGAACTTGACATTAGCAATGCTGCAGCGTCTGCACAAGCAGCAGAGGGCCATCAACGAGTACCTGTGTGAGTATGGTACAAGGACAGTTTCAGGTCAACTTGGTTTTCTTCCCCCCCCTTCAGTGGCTGATGATCAAGGATGCATGCACTGTACTGTCACCATTTGAGGAGGCAACGAGGATGGTGAGCAGGGACAGTGCATGCATCAGTGACACAATTCCTTTAGTGTTCCTGCTGGAGCACACTCTGCGGGGAATTATAGATGTGGCTCTAGAGGCAGAGCAGCCGGAGGAAGAGGAGGCCTTCCCCCTAGCTCTCAAGGCCCCAGTCTTTCCGCAGACAGCATTCCAGCAGGTCCTCCTCAGATCAGACAGGAGGAGGATAAGGAGGAGGAGGTATATTTAAGTAGTGGGGGCATTGAAGGTGGGGATTCCTCAAGGGAGGGTTTTGTGGGCCCAGAAACCCAAGGACTAGTATGTGGCTGGGAGGAGTTAGTGCACAATGGGGTCATCCTCATTGACCAGGAAGACTCGGAAGCTAATGCCACCTCCAACCTACGCTGCATGGGCTCCCTTATCCTGCAAAGCCTGGTAAAGGACCCCAGGATTTGTGCTATCAAGGAGAGGGATCATTACTGGTTGGCAAGCCTTCTTGATCCACGATACAAGGGTAAAGTTGCAGAGCTCATCCTGCCCGCACAGAGGGAGGACCGGATGAAACAACTTGAGTACGCTCTAAAGCGACACTTGTGTAACACCTTTCCATGCACTGGTAGGTTACCAAGTGATGACACAGGTGCTTCTGAGGCTGCGGATGATCAGAGGAATAGTGGTGAAGGCCGGGGCCGCTTGACTGATGGCTTTTTAATTTTTTTTAGTCCACGACGCCCAGGGACATCAAATGTAGGCACCCATTGCCAGTGTCTTCACCGTATGGTACAGGACTACCTAGGGGCAAGGGCAGACTTGGATACCTTTCCAGCAGATGATCCACTGGCTTACTGGGTGTTGAGATTGGTTCACTGGCCGGAACTTAACCAATATGCTATGCAGCTACTAGGTTGCCCTTCATATAGCGTGCTTTATGAAAGGACGTTCAGTGCCGCTGGAGGTTTTGTCACAGACAAAAGAGTGCGTCTGTCCACCGACTCTGTAGATTGGCTGACATTTATAAAAATGAATCAGTCCTGGATCAGCAGCTATCAATCCCCTGATGCTGACGTAACGAATAGATCGGGGATCTCTTCTGCATTCCCAAAACCTCCACCACTGCACTCTTCCACAAAACCAGAAAGGGATTACGGTGTGAAGGCACTTGCTGCCACCAAAGGCACAATATTTGGGTGCACTGACGCCTATATTACCAGATTAATATCATTTTCATTTTTTGGACCGCAGGTTCCAACCCTGCACTCTTCCACAATACCACAAAAAGGCTATGGTGTGAAGTCACTTGCTGCCACCAAAGGCACAATATTTGGGTGCACTGACACTGACGCCTATATTGGACAAATGGGGTGTGACACCTTAGGTAAAAACAAATTAACCTTAGTACTCCCAAGTCGTTCTTCCCAAACGTCCAAGTACAGCAATCAATGTAAAACAGAAATTGGGATGTCTAAGGAATAATGACACAGAAACACAATCATCGTGCATTATATCTACATTAGAAAGTGAAATGCCCCCTTAATACTGGTCGCACTCACAAAATGCCAATTCTTTATAGCATATAAATATGAATATACTCGTTGTTAGCCCACTGCTCCATCCACTGGAAAGTCTGGATACTCAGCTCGATAGCTCCCACCGCCACAGGAACACAAGCGAGGCTTAATAGTGGATGGTAAAAAGTTTAATAAAAGGGTAACAGACAAGTACTCCAACGTGTCTCGTGCATATACTGCACTTCCTCAGGGATTAATACATAAAAATAAACATAATGGATCAAATAATAATCTGTCTTTCTTATTTCTGCCTGCCAGCTTTATAGTCCTCTTCAAATGTCACTAGGATGGGCACTTCCGGTTTCCAGTCTCAGCGTGCGGGTCACCCTGGAACGCACCTCCACTTCCTTCTTCCTGTCTCCTTAACATGCGTTTTAAGGTGGGCACTTCCAGTTTCCACTCTCAGCGTGCGGGTCACCCTGGAACGCACCTCCACTTCCTCCTTCCTGTCTCCTTGACATGCGTTTCAGGTTGATTTATTTTCCACCGGAAGTGACATATCGCAATCATCTCATCTAGGCATTAAGCATAGCAGTCTGTAAACACTGTAGATTAACTGCAGGGAATGGCGGTTTCTTTCTGCTTCAACAGAAAAACAGAGTCCACATCTCAGGCCCCCCATGACAGAGGGATTCCACAAACAGAAAAAAGGGAAAAAAGGAAAAAGAAAAAAACAAAAAACAAAGACAATATAAAAAAATATATAAAACCACTAATAAAAACTTCTAAAACAACATCTAAATACCAACACCAAGACCAAGGATACAGCCCAGGGCTAAGGTAGAAATTGTAGAGCATAGTAAATCGATTCATAAACACCCCTTAATGTCCAAATCTACATTAGGACCATTATCCTTCCAAGTTCTTAATCTATAAATCCACTCTAACTCTTTTTTGGCTAACTGCTTTAAGTGACTACCTCCTCTCCAATCTTTCTTCACCACATCTATACCTATCCATTTTAATCGATCTACTGCATTTAGAGGACACTGATTACAATGCATAGGGACACTGTGATCTTCTTTTTTCCTCCTAATGTTTCCTATGTGCTCTAAGATTCTAACTTTTAATTCTCGTGTGGTCCTCACTACGTACTGCGCCCCACAAGGACATTCCAGTAAGTAGATAACTCCTTTGCTAATGCAGTTGATGAAAGGCTTAATTTTATATTCTTTTCCTGTGATATTACATACAAATTTTTTAGTAACTCTCTTTTGGTGTAAACAAGCTTTACATCTAGCGCATTTATGAAAGCCCTCTGGTTTATTGGAATTAAAGATCCCCCCATCATTCTTAATTTTAGGTAGTAAACTTGGGGCCAGATAGTTCTTTAGGTTTTGGGCTTTTCTAAAAATTACCACTGGGGAGTTAGGAATATCATTTTTCAGCACAGGATCTGCCTTTAAGATATGCCAATGTTTTTTTAGGATTTGCCTTAACTTTTTAGCATGGGGATTGTACTGTGTAATAAAGGCATATTAAAATTTCTCTTCCCCCCTTGATCCTTTTCTCTTCTGGGGTGTTTGTTATTGATCAACTATTTTCTATCTTTTAGTTCAACCTCCATGCGATCCCTTTCTAATTTATTCTTTTGGTAGCCTTTTTGTTGGTATCATAGTTACATAGTTACATAGTTATATAGGCTGAAAAAAGACATGCGTCCATCGGGTTCAGCCTCTCCCACATAACCTACTGCTGTTGATCCAAAAGAAGGCAAAAAACCCAGTCTGAAGCGCTCGCCAATATGCAACATACTGGGAAAAAATTCCTTCTTGACCCAGAATGGCAGTCAGATTTCTCCTTGGATCAAGAAGCTTTTACCCACATATTAAATATTATAACCCTTAATATTCTGTGTCTGCAGGAAGTCATCCAGTCGTTTTTTAAAAGTCTGTACAGACTCTGACCCAACCACCTCAACAGGCAGAGAATTCCACAGCTTTATTGTTCTCACCGTAAAATAACCCTTCCTATGCTTTAAGCTAAATTTTCTTTCTTCCAGTCTAAATGGATGACCCCTTGTCCTATGTATAGTCCTGTTAATGAATAGGTTATCAGACAATGGTTGATAATGGCCCCGTATATATTTATATAAGGTTATCAGATCCCCTCTAAGGCGCCTTTTCTCTAAACTAAACAGGTTTAAGCTTGTTAGTCTTTCCTCATAACTTAACCCTTCCATCCCCCTTATTAATTTAGTTGCCCGTCTCTGCACTTTTTCTAACGATATAATATCTTTTTTTAAGACAGGTGCCCAAAATTGCACGGCATATTCAAGGTGCGGCCTGACCATTGATTTATACAGAGGCAAAATTATGTTTTCATCCCGTGAGTGAACTCCCCTTTTAATGCATGCCAGTACTTTGCTGGCCTTGGCGGCTGCTGTTTGACATTGCACATTGTTACTTAGTTTGAAGTCTATGATTATTCCCAAATCCTTCTCCTGCTTGGATTTCCCTAACTCCGTACCATTTAGGGTATAAATTGCTTGTGTGTTCTTCACTCCAAAGTGCATAACTTTACATTTATCTAGATTAAATTTCATCTGCCATTTAAGTGCCCAGTCCCCCAATTTATCTAAATCCCTCTGCAGCGAAGTAACATCCTGCTCACATTGTATTACTTTTCCTAGCTTTGTGTCATCTGCAAATACTGATACATGACTTTCAATGCCTATCTCAAGGTCATTTATAAATAAATTGAATAGTATTGGTCCTATAACAGACCCCTGAGGGACACCACTTACCACTGGTGTCCATCTTGAAAATGTACCATTTATGACCACTCTCTGTACCCTATCTTTTAGCCAGTTTTCTATCCAAGAACAAGTATTTTCATCTAGACCATTTTTTCTTAATTTAAGTAGTAACCTTTTGTGTGGAACTGTGTCGAAAGCTTTGGCAAAATCTAAGTAAATCACATCCACTGCGACCCCCTGATCTATACTTCTACTTACTTCCTCATAGAACGTAATTAGGTTAGTCTGACATGATCTGTGTTTCATGAAACCATGCTGATTTTTGCCAATTACATTATACCTCCCAATAAATTCCTGAATATTATCCCTTAGTAACCCCTCAAATACTTTCCCAGCCACAGATGTTAAGCTCACAGGTCTATAATTCCCAGGCACAAATTTTAAACCTTTCTTAAATATAGGGACCACGTCAGCTTTTCTCCAATCCTCTGGTACTATTCCTATCTATCTATGATTTTTCTTGATTGGGTTTCAAAAGTCATAGGTTCTGAACAATTTCTTTTAATTCTTATTATTTGGCTTTTAGGTATATTGTCCAGCCATTTCCCTGCATGTGAACTAGTTCTCTCTATAGCTGTATTAGTATCGGTTTCTTTAAAATAAGTTTTTGTTTCCAACCTATCATCTTTTATATAGATGTTTAAATCCAAAAAGTTGATACTAAAGCTATGAATGGTATGAGTGAATTTTAAATTAAAATCATTAGTATTAAAGGTATTAATAAAACTCAAAAGTGTGTGCTCATCACCTCTCCAAATTATAATAATGTCATCTATGTACCGTCGCCAGAGGACGAGGCGGCCCCCGGCCCTGCCAGACCACACATGCTCCTCCTCCCATCTATGCATGTATAGATTGGCATAACCGGGGGCAAACCTCGTCCCCATGGCCATACCGCACACCTGTAGATAGAATATCTCGTCAAACGAGAAAAAATTGTGCTGAAGAACAAATAGCATAGCTTCCAAAAGGAAGGAAATCTGCATCTGAGGCATCTGTCCATCCTTAACCATACATTTGGTTACCTCTTCTACTCCCTTCAAATGAGGGATGGAGGTATAGAGAGACACGACGTCAACTGTCGCCATACAAAACCCCTTCTCCCATGTGATTTTACTTAATTCCTCTAGTACATGACTAGTGTCCCTTAAATAAGATGGGACTGATTGTACCACGGGTTGTAAAAATTTATCAATATACGCGGATAGATTACATGTAAGTGAATCTATCCCGTTGATTATGGGTCTCCCCGGTGGGGTAGTTAGATTGTTGTGCACCTTTGGTAAAAAATAGAAAATCGCTGTACGGCAATCTTCATTAAACAAATATCTATATTCCTCATCTGTCAAGATTCCTTTCTGCTTGCCCTCTTTTAGAAGGCTTTCTAACTTTTGTAGAAATGAAATGGTGGGATTGGACCGCAAAATACAGTACGTCTCTGTGTCTCCCAATATATTGTTAGCTTCTTTCATGTAATATTCCCTGGACATCACTACAGTGCCCCCCCCCTTTGTCTGCTTGCTTAATGACCAATTGGTGGTTATCTCTAAGTGTTTTGCAGGCCTGTCTCTTTATAGCTAAGATTCTGCTTGAATGGGCGAGATTCTAAACTTTCTAGATCTTTAAGAACCAGGCTAGTAAATACCTCAACATTGTGACCTCTTTCCCAAGTCGGAAAAAAGTCCGATTTTTTTCTTCAACCCTGAATGGATGAAAATATCAGGAGTAGTTACTTGAACCTGTGTAGCTACTTTCTTCATAAAAAAACGCTTCCGAGATAATTGGCGTACATATCTTTGTGCATCCAAAAATACTGAAAAACCCCCTATCTGACTAGTGGGAGCATATTTTAAACCCTTTTCTAATAGTGTCAACTCCTGAGTAGACAGCTCGACACCAGAAATGTTGAAAATCCCATTGCTCCCCTTATTTGTGATTTTAGTGTTAATGGTGCTGGTTTCTATTATTCTTGCTCTTCCTCTGTGTCTGTCTGTTCTACCAAGAATCTTTTTCTGGGAGGTTTTAGTGGTGAAACGCATGTCAAGGAGACAGGAAGGAGGAAGTGGAGGTGCGTTCCAGGGTGACCCGCACGCTGAGAGTGGAAACCGGAAGTGCCCACCTTAAAACGCATGTTAAGGAGACAGGAAGAAGGAAGTGGAGGTGCGTTCCAGGGTGACCCGCGCGCTGAGACTGGAAACTGGAAGTGCCCATCCTAGTGACATTTGAAGAGGACTATAAAGCTGGCAGGCAGAAATAAGAAAGACAGACTATTATTTGATCCATTATGTTTATTTTTATGTATTAATCCCTGAGGAAGTGCAGTATATGCACGAAACGCGTTGGAGTACTTGTCTGTTACCCTTTTATTAAACTTTTTACCATCCACTATTAAGTCTCGCTTGTGTTCCTGTGGCGGTGGGAGCTATCGAGCTGAGTATCCAGACTTTCCAGTGGACGGAGCAGTGGGCTAACAGCGAGTATATTCATATTTATATGCTATAAAGAATTGGCATTTTGTGAGTGCAACCAGTATTAACCCCTTCACTGCTGAGCCATTTCACGTCTTAAAAAAAACACATTTTTCTTATTACTTTTATTTATTTTTTTCTTTACTTTAAACCTGGTCATGTTTGGTATCATTGGAAAAACCATGCTCTGGCCTTTTCTAATGATACCAAACATGACCCTGCTAGCTGCCAACGGAACCCCTTATCTCCACCCCATCTTTCTTAGGAGTCAATGAGGACGTTCCCCACACGTCCTCAGCAGTGAAAGGGTTAATGGGCATTTCACTTTCTAATGTAGATATATGCACGATGATTGTATTTCTGTGTCATTAATCCTTAGACATCCCAATTTCTGTTTTACATTGATTACTGACGCCTATATTACCAGATTTATATCATTTGAAAATTTTGGACCGCAGAGTCCAACCCTGCACTCTTCCACAATACCTCAGAGGGGTTACGGTGTGACGGCACTGTTGCCGACACTAAAGGCCCAATTTTAAAGCACCTTTTGTTACTTTCATCCAAAGCCTGCATAAGTTTCACCATAATTTAGCCAAAAAATAACTAAACTTGTTCTGCGTGTCCTAAAATGTCTCCTCTTTTCATACAGACTGCCACCCCAAGCAGTTGTTTATGAATAGATTAACCCCTTAAGGGCCGCTGACGTACCCTGTACGTCTTGTCCTCAGGTCTCCCTTAGACCCGCGGACGTACAGGGTACGTCAGCGGCGCCTAATCCCCCTCCCGCCCGATACTCACCTCCCTCGCTGGATCCCACGGCGATCTGGCAGGGAGGAAGCCTGCCCATGTGATTTACATAGGCAGGCGAGGCTGATGACGTCGCCACCCTGCGTGGTGACGTCATCAGCAGGCGTCCCCATGCATTTCAATGGAGGGGAGGGGGGCTCCTTCGGAGCCCTCTATCTCCTCAACCATTGAAGTTAGGAAGATGCTGTTTGCACTGCTGGAGAGGGGAGAGCCTCCCCTTTTCAGCGGTGTATGGCATTAACCGTTTCGCCGCCGGATCACGTTGCGGCGCCAATTGGCGCCAAAACGCGATTCAAACCTGGAGGAGGGCTGACATCTTGGATGTCAGCCAAGCCTCCAGGTCCCCCCCCCACCCACTGACAACCTCACCATATGTGTGAGGATGTCAGTGGGCCAGTTAACCATCTAGCTGCCATGTAGAGATAAGGGGATCCTAAGGATCCCTTTATCTCCCGATCCATGGCAGCTAGATGGTCATATTTGCCATCATTTGAAAGGTCTGATTATGGCCTTTCAAATGATACCAAACATGACCAGGTTTGGTTTTAAAAAAAAATAAAAAATTTAATAAAAAAAAAAAATTAAAAAATTAAATAAAATAAAAAATGTTTTTTTAAAAGTTTTTTTGTCTGGGGGGTTTAATTAAATAGGACCTAGGCTGTCACCTTAAAAATAATTAGCACAAAATGGTCAGAATGAGCGCAGCGCACATAGGTGAACTGTCTCAGCAGTGGAGGGGTTAAAAAGCAAACGCATGTAAAAATTGGGTATTTCTAGTCTCGGGACAAAATTTTGAACCTATTTAGCCAGGGTCGTTTTGGGTGGTTGTAGATTTTGGGGATTAAATTACGAAAAAGTGTGTTTTTACCATTTTTTTCCTCATGTTTCATATTTTTTTATAGTAAATTATTCGATATGATGGAAATAATGGTATTTCTAGAAAGTCCATTTAATGGCGGGAAAAAGGGTGTATAATATGTGTGGGTCGAATAAACGAGTAAGAGGAAAATTTGACCTAAACACTAACAGCGCAGAAACGTAAAAACAGCAGCGGTCACTAAAAGACGGATTTGTGTAAAACCGCCCGGTCACTAAGGGGTTAAAGGAAAACCATTTACCGTCATTTGAAACATCTTTTTTTTTTTAAAAAATGTTTCTATACATCCTAGAAATCCGCCACTTCACGGGCAGGTTATGGGGACCTCCTAGGCACGATATTTGAAGGAATTGTTCATTTTTATTTTTAACTCTTATTTCATGGAAAACTCACTGTTCCTTTAAAAACTTTTAACTTTTTGTCCTTGTTTCCTGTCCCCAGGGCACTACCCGCACCCCCATACACCTTTTATGGCAAATGTCTTGCATATATGCCCTCTTGCAGGGCACTCTAAAAATCGAACTTTTAAGTCCCATTGACTTGCATTGAGTTTGGTTCGTGTTCGCGTTCGAACTTGAACTTTTGAAATTGTTCGAGTTCGAATGCGAACCGAACACGGGGGTGTTCGGCTCATCCCCAGTTATATTACGCCAGACCCTGTCCTGTCCAATGACACCACCATTCCCTTTGTGGGATGTATAGGAATGAGTTACAGGGGCCCCAGGTACCCCAGTCCCTCCTTGTTGCAGTTTGGGGGGGGTTTGGAGAAACAATGTATACTAAACACATTGCACCATCACCTCCAAACCTGCTCCCGGTGCGGGAAATGAGAAGGGGAGTTTATTTTATTTTATGAATGAAAAGTAATCAAAGCTGCTCTTTTAGAAATAAAAAAAAAGTTTTATCCAATTTATTTTGCAAAATATATCATGTTTGATATCTATGAAAAGGAGACGCTCTGGCCTTTCCACAGACACCTCCGGTGACCAGCTACGATGCAGAGGACCGGAGATACCGGGGTCCAAACTCTCTGTTACTGGAAGTTATTGTAATACTATACTGCGCTGCGAAATATATGTTGGCGCAAAACAAATAAACGTTTAATCATTATGGGCTTTATGATCTGAGCTGGAATTACTGGAAAGTGAGTCACACAGATTGTGCCGCTCCTCCGTGCGCAGCGTGTGACTGTTCGCCCACATCCCCATACAATGTGACAGTAATCCCGTCACAGCCCTTAACACAAACACCAGCGACTTCGCTTTCTTTGTATCAAGGAAAGAATTAAATAAAACAAGGTTCCTCCAATTTCGGCAGAATAAACCGTTCCCAGCCGGTGTGTTCCAGGTGACAAGAGGTCAGACACTGCTGACATCACTAAAACCCATCTGGGCATATTGTGACCCGGCTGCTAAGATGCCACCTGGAGCCGGTACACTGCAAAGGGTCACTGCACATTAATGGCTTGTGTACTGAGTGCACCTTATATAGGAGCATCAGTATCGGCACAGCACAGGAGCAGTGAGAGATTCCCTGGCAGCTCATTACTCTCGGCCGGAGATTGTGTTCAGCAAAGCAGAACGACTCTCACAGACACTCACAGACTCTCAGAGCCTGGGTTCATGGGGTACAGCTTTTACAAAATCACTAAATAGACCCAAGAAATCAAATTAATCTCTGACCCCACAATGCAGAGAGCGGTGTGATGTAGCACCTCTACCCAGGGCTGGAGTAAGATCTCCATGGGCCTGGAGCTGGAGACTTTGGTGGATCTATTTATGGCAATGAGTGAAATGAAAACATGAATGACATGAAAAATGAAAAGCAGTGAGGGTGTGTGTGAGCCCTGCCTGTGAGAGGGAAGCAGACATGCTGGAGCAATGAGGGTGTGTGTGAGCCCTGCCTGTGAGAGGGAAGCAGACATGCTGGAGCAGTGAGTGTGTGAGGCCTTGCTGTGAGAGGGAAGCAGACATGCTGGCAGTGAGAGGAGTGTGTGTGAGCCCTGCCTGTGAGAGGGAAGCAGACATGCTGGAGCAGTGAGGGAGTGTGTGAGCCCTGGCTGTGAGAGGGAAGCAGACATGCTGGAGCAGTGAGGGTGTGTGTGAGCCCTGCCTGTGAGAGGGAAGCAGACATGCTGGAGCAGTGAAGGAGTGTGTTAGGCCTGCCTGTGAGAGGGAAGCAGACATGCTGGAGCAGTGAGGGGGTGTGTGAGGCCGCCTGTGAGAGGGAAGCAGACATGCTGGAGCAGTGAGGGTGTGTGTGAGCCCAACCTGTGAGAGGGAAGCAGACATGCTGGAGCAGTGAGGGTGTGTGTGAGGCCTGCCTGTGAGAGGGAAGCAGACATGCTGGAGCAGTGAGGGTGTGTGTGAGCCCTGACTGTGAGAGGGAAGCAGACATGCTGGAGCAGTGAGGGAGTGTGTGAGCCCTGCCTGTGAGAGGGAAGCAGACATGCTGCAGCAGTGAGGGTGTGTGTGAGGCCTGCCTGTGAGAGGGAAGCAGTCATGCTGGAGCAGTGAGGGTGTGTGTGAGCCCTGCCTATGAGAGGGAAGCAGACATGCTGGAGCAGTGAGGGTGTGTGTGAGCCCTGCCTGTGAGAGGGAAGCAAACATGCTGCAGCAGTGAGGGTGTGTGTTAGACCTGCCTGTGAGAGGGAAGCAGACATGCTGGAGCAGTGAGGGTGTGTGTGAGCCCTGCCTGTGAGAGGGAAGCAAACATGCTGCAGCAGTGAGGGTGTGTGTTAGACCTGCCTGTGAGAGGGAAGCAGACATGCTGGAGCAGTGAGGGTGTGTGTGAGCCCTGCCTGTGAGAGGGAAGCAGACATGCTGCAGCAGTGAGGGTGTGTGTTAGACCTGCCTGTGAGAGGGAAGCAGACATGCTGGAGCAGTGAGGGTGTGTGTGAGGCCTGCCTGTGAGAGGGAAGCAGACATGCTGCAGCAGTGAGGGTGTGTGTTAGACCTGCCTGTGAGAGGGAAGCAGACATGCTGGAGCAGTGAGTGTGTGAGGCCTTGCTGTGAGAGGGAAGCAGACATGCTGGAGCAGTGAGGGTGTGTGTGAGCCCTGCCTGTGAGAGGGAAGCAGACATGCTGGAGCAGTGAGGGAGTGTGTGAGCCCTGGCTGTGAGATGGAAGCAGACATGCTGGAGCAGTGAGGGAGTGTGTGAGCCCTGGCTGTGAGATGGAAGCAGACATGCTGGAGCAGTGAGGGTGTGTGTGAGCCCTGCCTGTGAGAGGGAAGCAGACATGCTGGAGCAGTGAGGGAGTGTGTTAGGCCTGCCTGTGAGAGGGAAGCAGACATGCTGGAGCAGTGAGGTGTGTGTGAGGCCTGCCTGTGAGAGGGAAGCAGACATGCTGCAGCAGTGAGGGTGTGTGTTAGACCTGCCTGTGAGAGGGAAGCAGACATGCTGGAGCAGTGAGTGTGTGAGGCCTTGCTGTGAGAGGGAAGCAACATGCTGGAGCAGTGAGGGTGTGTGAGACCTGCCTGTGAGAGGGAAGCAGACATGCTGGAGCAGTGAGGGAGTGTGTGAGCCCTGGCTGTGAGATGGAAGCAGACATGCTGGAGCAGTGAGGAGTGTGTGAGCCCTGGCTGTGAGATGGAAGCAGACATGCTGGAGCAGTGAGGGTGTGTGTGAGCCCTGCCTGTGAGAGGAAGCAGACATGCTGGAGCAGTGAGGGAGTGTGTTAGGCCTGCCTGTGAGAGGGAAGCAGACATGCTGGAGCAGTGAGGTGTGTGTGAGCCTGCCTGTGAGAGGGAAGCAGACATGCTGGAGCAGTGAGGGTGTGTGTGAGACCTGCCTGTGAGAGACAAGCAGACCTGCTGGAGCAGTGAGCGAGTGTGTGAGGCCTGCCTGTGAGAGGGAAGCAGACATGCTGGAGCAGTGAGGGGGTATGTGAGGCCGCCTGTGAGAGGGAAGCAGACATGCTGGAGCAGTGAGGGAGTGTGTGAGCCCTGACTGTGAGAGGGATGCAGACATGCTGCAGCAGTGAGGGTGTGTGTGAGCCTGCCTGTGAGAGGGAAGCAGACATGCTGGAGCAGTGAGGTGTGTGTGAGCCCTGCCTATGAGAGGGAAGCAGACATGCTGGAGCAGTGAGGGTGTGTGTGAGCCCTGCCTGTGAGAGGAAGCAAACATGCTGCAGCAGTGAGGTGTGTGTTAGACCTGCCTGTGAGAGGGAAGCAGACATGCTGGAGCAGTGAGGGTGTGTGTGAGCCCTGCCTATGAGAGGGAAGCAGACATGCTGGAGCAGTGAGTGTGTGTGAGCCCAACCTGTGAGAGGGAAGCAAACATGCTGGAGCAGTGAGGGTGTGTGTGAGACCTGCCTGTGAGAGGGAAGCAGACATGCTGGAGCAGTGAGGGTGTGTGTGAGCCCTGCCTGTGAGAGGGAAGCAAACATGCTGGAGCAGTGAGGGTGTGTGTGAGACCTGCCTATGAGAGGGAAGCAGACATGCTGGAGCAGTGAGGGTGTGTGTGAGCCCTGCCTATGAGAGGGAAGCAGACATGCTGGAGCAGTGAGGGTGTGTGTGAGCCCTGCCTGTGAGAGGGAAGCAGACATGCTGGAGCAGTGAGGGTGTGTGTGAGCCCAACCTGTAAGAGGGAAGCAAACATGCTGGAGCAGTGAGGGTGTGTGTGAGACCTGCCTGTGAGAGGGAAGCAGACATGCTGGAGCAGTGAGGGTGTGTGTGAGCCCTGCCTGTGAGAGGGAAGCAAACATGCTGGAGCAGTGAGGGTGTGTGTGAGGCCTGCCTGTGAGAGGGAAGCAGACATGCTGCAGCAGTGAGGGTGTGTGTGAGACCTGCCTATGAGAGGGAAGCAGACATGCTGGAGCAGTGAGGGTGTGTGTGAGCCCTGCCTGTGAGAGGGAAGCAGACATGCTGGAGAAATGGCACAACAATAAAACGCAGGAGAAAGAGGGAGGTGGCCGGACACTACTAGAAAAGGGCTCGGCAGAAAGGGAGCGACTACACAGGAAAGAAACAAACCATGAATAACTAATAACAAGGGCGAGACAGGAAGGAGGCTGACAAACAATAAGGCTGGGGTCAGACTAAGGCATTTTTAACGTGCGTTTAGGCGCACTTAATCACGGCTGCAGTAGCAGCAAATGAGTGCACAGAAGTTCGGCCGTGCAACGCAAGCGGCAAACAAACAAATTTTTTCTAGAACGTAAAACCGCTAGTACGGACGTACAGATGGCGCTGCGCCCACATAGCGGCGTGTGTGCGTGATTAGGAGACGTCAGACGCTGCTCATGTCCGGCCAACATAACGTCCAGACACCCAAAGTTTCCTGGTTTGGATCCGTAACAAATCACGCACGAAAATGCGCATCGTATGACCGTTTTCGTGCATTCCGTGAAAAAATACGTCCATGGGTTTGGACACATTTTTTGACGGTCGCTGTGAATAATGCGTTCGTTTGACCCGAGCCTAACTAAGAAACAAAGCAAAACAGAGAGAGGAGAAGCAAGTAAAAGGGAATAAACTAAGGATAGAAACGGACAGGGTTATTCTAAGAGCACCGAAAAGTCACCAACGTTTCGGTGCTCTGATTCGCCGCAATTCGGTGAGTTAATATATATCGCTGACCCTGACGTGAATTCAACATTCACTGCAAGGTCCCCAATGTGCAGCGACTTTGCTGCCGAACACCATTTGCAGCAGAAAAAAAGCCGCCAGACGGGTAAAAAAAACACACACCACACAAACAATTGAACCTGTAAAAATTATAAACTCTGTTTGCAAAAATTGTTTATGTTTATATTTAAATGCATGGCAAGACATCCCATTTAATCACTACACAGGCCTGCACACACACACACACACACACACACACACACACACACACACACACACACACTAGACCTCATCTCAGATACTGTATATGTTTACCCTGGGTTTGGGTCGAAATCCCGACGGCCAACTTCCCTACACAGACAACTCCCTGATGGCCAACTTCCAGACATCCAAAATCCCAGTGGCTAACACTAACCCTACTCCCTAAACCCCTAAACCTAGCCCTAACCCTAACCACCCTAGCCCTAACACTCTAACCCTACCCCCCTAAACCTAGCCATAGCCCTAACCCCTAAACACAGCCCTAACCCTAACCCCCTAGCCATAACACTCTAACCCTACCCCCCTAAACGTAGCCCTACCCCAATAAACGTAGCCCTAACCATAACCCCCTAAAACTAGCCATAACCCTAACCCCCCTAAACCTCGCCCTAACCCTAACCCCCTAAACATAGCCCTAACCCCAACCCCCCTAAACCTAGCCCTAACCACCCTAGCCCTAACACTCTAACCCTACCCCCCTATTATTATTATTATTTATTTATAAAGCGCCAGCATATTCCGCAGCGCTGTACAATAAGCACAGTACAGACAGGGTTACAATACATTGAACAACATTTGACAAACAGTACAGGAGGAGATGAGGGCCCTATTCCCGTAGGAACTCACAATCTGGGAGGGTTGGGGTTGGAAACAGGAGGAGAGGACTGTAAGGTGAGAGTGATTGATGGTTGCGTCAGTGAGTTGGGGGGGTAGGCTTCCCTAAATAGGAACGTTTTCAGGGAGCGTTTGAAGGAAGAGAAGTTAGGGGAAAGTCTGACAGTACGAGGGAGAGCGTTCCAGAGAGTGGGGGCTGCGCGTGAGAAATCCTGCAGTCTATCATGGGAAGAGGTGATGCGGGGAGAAGCTAGACGCAGGTCACTGTTTGACCTTAGGGAGCGGGCTGGGGTGTATTTGGTGATTAGTGAGGACAGGTAGTGGGGCACTGAGTTAGTGAGGGTTTTGTAGGTAAAACCTAGCACTAACCACCCTATCCCTAACACTCTAACTCTACCCCCTTAACGTAACCCTAACCCCCTAATCGTAGCCCTAACCATAACCCCCTAAAACTTGCCATAACCCTAACCCCCCTAAACCTAGCCCTAACCCCAACCCCCTAAACCTAGCCCTAACCCTAACCCACAAAACCTAGCCCTAACCTCCTTAAATCTAGGGTTAGGGTGTCAGTATTAGGGTTACCCGCTGAGATTATGGATGTCTGGAAGTTGGCCATGTAGGGAAGTTGGGATGTCCAGCACTAGTTCTGTCTGGAAGTTGGCCATGTAGGGAAATTGGGATGTCCGGCACTTGTTCTGTCTGGAAGTTGGCCATGTAGGGAAGTTGGGATGTCCGGCACTTGTTCTGTCTGGAAGTTGGCCATGTAGGGAAGTTGGGATGTCCGGCACTTGTTCTGTCTGGAAGTTGGCCATGTAGGGAAGTTGGGATGTCCGGCACTAGTTCTGTCTGGAAGTTGGCCGTGTAGGGAAGTTGGGATGTCCGGCACTTGTTCTGTCTGGAAGTTGGCCGTGTAGGGAAGTTGGGATGTCCGGCACTAGTTCTGTCTGGAAGTTGGCCGTGTAGGGAAGTTGGGATGTCCGGCACTAGTTCTGTCTGGAAGTTGGCCATGTAGGGAAGTTGGGATGTCCGGCACTAGTTCTGTCTGGAAGTTGGCCGTGTAGGGAAGTTGGGATGTCCGGCACTTGTTCTGTCTGGAAGTTGGCCGTGTAGGGAAGTTGGGATGTCCGGCACTTGTTCTGTCTGGAAGTTGGCCATGTAGGGAAGTTGGGATGTCCGGCACTAGTTCTGTCTGGAAGTTGGCCGTGTAGGGAAGTTGGGATGTCCGGCACTTGTTCTGTCTGGAAGTTGGCCGTGTAGGGAAGTTGGGATGTCCGGCACTTGTTCTGTCTGGAAGTTGGCCATGTAGGGAAGTTGGGATGTCCGGCACTTGTTCTGTCTGGAAGATGGCCATCGGGATGTTGGCATTAGGGAACCTGGCTGTAGGGATTTTGTCCGATCCTATGAATGATAATAAAAAGGTCTGTTACAGAAAATAGAAAAAAAATGCTTTTTAAAAAAAATCCTTTTATTTGTTTTAACAAAGAAGAAACTCATACAATAAATACAATATTGGCTCATCTTGCTGGGTGACCCACACCTTAAACAAAGACTGAAAGCAAAGCATTCTGCAGGGGATGGTTTAAGGTACTGGAAGGATTGTATGCGTGTGGAAGCCGTATAACTTGCAGAAATAATAACGGGATGAAGAAATCCTGCATAGACCATTATTATAACACTGGACCTTATCCTATTTACGGAACATCATCCTCTAATTCATCCTTTAATTCATCCTTCAATTCCTTCTGTAATTCCTTCTTTAACCCCTTAGTGACCGGGCGGTTTTACACAAATCCGTCCTTTAGTGACCGCTGCTGTATTTACGTTTCTGCACTGTTCAGGTTTAGGTCAAATTTTCCTCTTACTCGTTTATTCAACCCACATTTACTATAATGTACTATAAAAAAAATATGAAATTTGATGAACAAATGGTAAAAACACACTTTTTCATAATTTAATCCTCAAAATCTAACAACCGCCAAAAAAGCTAAATAGTTTCAAAATGTTGTTCTGAGAATTGAAACACAAAATTTTTACATGTTCTTGCTGTTTAACCACTTCACTGCTGAGCCAGTTAACCTATGTGGCAATAAATTCTGGCTTTATTCCATCAATTTAGCAGAACAAAGTTTCGACCTGCAACCAGGTCTTTGTCAAGTCTACTAAACATATCTCCACACCTTCTTAATTACATCATAGGTAATTAACATCATTAAAAACAGCGGTGTTGTACACAGATTCCTCCTTGTAACACCTGTGTGCAATGATTGTGTCCACAGCACAAACATTGCCTTTAAAACCAATGCTGCTGCCATGTCTTCAATGGTGTCAATTGTAGATTTATTAGTACACTTATCAAACCACCCTCGCTGGATCCCTCGCAGATCTGCCAGGGAGGAAGCCTGCCCATGTGATTTACATGGGTCGGCGAGCTTGATGACGTCACTACGCTGCGTGTTGACGTCATCAGCAGGCGCCCCCATTGAAATCAATGGAGGGGAGGGGGGCTCCTTCGGAGCCCTCTATCTCCCCAACCATTGAAGCTAGAGGGATGCAAATTGCACTGCTGGAAAGGTGCTGGACAGTTTCGCTGCCGGATCGCGATTCGGCACTAATTGGCGCCAAAACTCAATTCGAACCTGGAGGGGGGCTGACATCTTGGATGTCAGCAAAGCCTCCAGGTCCGCCCCACCCACTGACAACCTCACCATATGTGTGAGGATGTCAGTGGGCCAGTTAACCCTCTAGCTGCCATGTAGAGGTAAGGGGATGCAATGGATTCCCCTTATCTCCCGATCCGTGGCAGCTAGATGGTCATATTTGACATCATTGGAAAGGCCTGATCAGGATATGACCAGGTTTGGTTTAAAGATAAAATTAAAAATAAATAAATAAATAAAATAAGAAAAAAATTAAATATATATGTATTTTTTTTTAAAGTTTATTTTGTCTGGGGGGGGGGGTTTAGTTAAATAGGACCTGGGCAGTCATCTAAAATAATTAGCACAAAATGGTCAGAATGAGCACAGCGCACATAGGTGAACTGGCTCAGCAGTGAAGGGGTTAAAAAGCAAAAACATGTAAAAATTGGGTATTTCTAGTCTCGGGACAAAATTTTGAAATTTTTCCAATGATGTCCAACGTGACCCTCTAGCTGCCACGGATCATAAGACAAGGGGATCCAAATGATCCCCCCTATCTCCCCTTGGCAGCTAGGGGGTTAACTGGCCCACTGACCTCCTCACACATATGGTGGGGGGGTGACCTGGAGGCTTGGCTGACATCCAAGATGTCAGCCACATCCAGGTTTAAATCGCGTTTCAGCAATCCGAGTCGCGATCCGACAGCTAAACTGTTAACGTTATACACCGCTGAAAAGGGGAGGCTTTCCCCTTTCCAGTGGTGCAAAAAGCACCACTGTGGGGTGAATGGTTGGGGAGATAGAGGGCTCCAAAGGAGCCCCCCCTCCACTTCCATGATTTCAATTTAGGCGCCGAGGGGGCGCCTGCAGATGACGTCACCACGCAGCATGGTGACATCTTCGTGCCTGCTGGCCCCTCTAAAACATAGGGGCAGCCTTCCTCCCTGCCAGAACTCCGTTGGAGGCAGCGAGGGAGGTAAGTATCGGTGGGAGGGAGGTTAGGAGCCCGCTGATGTACTATGTACTTTTGTGGTTCTTAGGGAGACCCGTGGGCAGGACGTATTTCAGCTGCGACATTCAGATGGGTCAGAATGTGGCATAAACACCATGACAGCATGGACCCATCCTGCCTTGTATCAGAGGTTCAGGCTTGTGGTCGTGTAATGGTGTGGGGGATGTTTTCTTGGCACATTTTGGGCCCCTTAGTACCAATTGAGCATCGTTTAAACTCCACGCCTACTTGAGTGTTGTTGCTGACCATGTCCATCCCTTCATGAGCACAGTGTCCCCTGTATCTTCTGATGGCTCCTTCCAGCAGGATAATGCACCATGTCCACCCATTTATGAGCACAGTGTCCCCTGTATCTTCTGATGGCTCCTTCCAGCAGGATAATGCACTGTGTCCATTCCTTTATGAGCAGTGTCCCCTGTATCTTCTGATGGCTCACATTGTTACTAAGCTACTCTCCATTTATGGAAGGTATTTATCTTATGCTACTGTAGCGCTCACTCCCGGAGGAGCCACTGAATTAACCTCAGGTTAGTCTCACCGCACTAGGGAATAAATATACACCAGCACTGTTGTGGATTTTAGAGATTATATACTTTACTGATCCCAATAAAGTGACACATATAATGTAAATATGGCATATGAACAACAGGATTTCGTAATCCGGGAAAACACGCGGCGGCAAAAGAAAAAGGATTAACCCCCTCAGTTCTGGAGTGTAAGTCCCGTGAGTGTAATGCTCAAAAAGGTGTACGTGTATTGATTCGTGTACCCGGGTACCGTATTCAACTGGCCAGTGAATGGAATAAGCAAATCTTCGACTAGTCACGTTGGGGCCCTGTAGAATTGAACAATAATGCAGCGTGCTGGGTTATACTCGGACTTGTGGCCTGTAAGGCCTCTCACCCATCCGTAAGACAGTCTGTCCCACTGCCCGATCAAGGATGTCTCTCCGCTTGTCCTCCGGAACTCTGTGCCACCAAATCTGCTCTCTTGCTCGTCCGATCTCAAACTCGAGAACTACGGCCTACCGCCTGCACTCCCTATGGATCATCGCGGTCTCCTTACAGGGGGTCCAACTGGAACTGAAGTTCTGTGCAAACCTCTCAGTGATAATGGGTATGCCTCTGCAAGTTACTGTCCCGATCTCCAGCACCCTCGAGGTAGCGTCTGCGCTCCGGCCTGGTCTCGATCCCTGGCAATCTCACTTGCGTCCTCTGTTTTTCACCGCTCCGCTCACTCTGGTGCTCCTCCGCACGAGGCTGCTTACGTCCTTCCCCTCTGTCCCACCCACTTCCTGTATATCCGCCACAAAGCCTGATGGATATTGTAGTTTGTTTATGTCCCACATAGTCCATATGGCTTTTGTCTCCCCCTGGTGGCTAAAACTGAGTAATTGCAGCAACACAGTTTTAAACAGCGCTACACTACATTTTCAGTATATCTGTCCTATGATATGGGCTGAGATGTAACAGGTTTTCATTAATATATATGATTGGTTATAACCACCTTGATTATATATAGTGCTTGATACAGGGGTGTATACCTTATCACTTGTCTTTTTTATAGGTCTTTTTTTTGGACGCTTCCTTTTAATATTGTATTGTGTGTCTAATAAAGGAGTTTTGCTGCATGTTTGGGTGAGGAGTTTTATATTGTTTTTCACTTGTTTTTGTACTTTTTGTTTATTTCCTTGAATTGTTTGTATTTGGAGCATTTCACACTAGCTGGGAATTCCTTCCCTTGGTAGGGATTCTTGCTGAGGGTTTACTCCTACTTGGCTTTACTAAGACTTTGTAACTCCTTACTTATCCTAACGTTAATTACTGATTGCGCTCCCCATGTTAAGTATAGGATGCGCAAAGTACCGTAAACTGGCGCAAGCTCAGGCAATCACCGATGCGCTAATGGATTTTTAAAGGGTTTAGTATTAGGAAGGCAATAGGGGGGCATACGTAAAACTCTCATATCCTGGTGGTAACACCAACTCACTAAAACACCACAGTTAGCATTCACTGGGGCTGTGAATTGTGACAGTATTCCACTCAGGTTTTGTCAGTGAAGTTCACTACCTCGAGAAAACAAAATGGAGAATGGGAACCATTTTATGCACCGCTCCACCATTTTGTAATCTTATAAGCATGTACGTAATGCCAACATTTATTTTCTTATAAATATATTCATATGCTATATAGTTTTATAGGTTGTTTTAATTGTATATCTATGTTTTATACATTTATATGGAAAGTAGATCAAAATGTTCATTTTGCTTGTGAATAAGACTTGCAAGTAGAAAGCGACACCGTTTCAAGTTACCCCCCCCCCAATGTTATTTTCTATTAGAGTTAGCACATTCTTTATTTGGTTAAAAAATAGTATCTGTTCAGGGACAGGAGTCCATTGCACAAAAAAGTAAGGGTAGAGCAATTAAATCAGGTTAATTGCTTATTTCTGACACTCTGCCTAGGTAATCTTAGACACTGAGGCAATAGAGATGCTATAAATCTAAGCTGGTATCCCTTATGTATCCCATTTAAAAAAAAAAAAAGGATAATTATTTTTAGAGAAAGATTGCCACCTGGTGACAAATCTCTGATTTGCATAGAACTGTTTTCTAAAATTTATAGTAAAGATATGGGTCTAAAATTTATTTGCTAGATTTTTATAGAAGGGCCTAACTTGAACATTGAATGTGATAAGAATGGTTTAAGAATTAGAACACAAAGGAGGAGATCACTAATCATAGATACGACTGATCACAGCCAAACAATTCATTGCTATCACTGACTGATGCAAAGACTTTCTCTCACTCTGAGCGATCCTGATCTCACTCTCACTGCTTTGCACTGCATTCTTTGCAATTAACAATGAACCCATACACACAAAACCCCCAACTTACTTAGATCGTGTTACAGCTAGGATATTCTTTGTTTTTCAAAGAGTCACACCCTAAGTTAATGAGAAAGTCTCAGACTCCCAATTTGCCTGCATATTCAGTTTTGTGATGAGGTAATAGAGAGACTGTGATCTTTCCATGTGCTTCATTTAATGCTAGCATATACATATATATACATATATATATGTATTATTCCACTATGCACACAGACCTTATAAACTGCCAAAATCATCTTTCCACATACCAGTTCAGGATCCCGAGATAGGTGAGTTTGAGAGGAATATTGATTTAATTGATTAGTCAGTTACGGCAATTTGTTATTACTTGTAAATTGATCCGCAGAGTGATAATAATATACTCAGATTCTAAATGAAATATAGATTCAAATTATGTATACTTGATTGAAACTTCAGCTCAGCCAAGCTATATATGTTTGATACCTCAATTAATAACCTCAGATTAATTTCTGCAGTTGTAAATTGCAGAATAAAAATCTGCATTGATTAATTGCAAAATAATATGCTATGCTGTATTCATTTATAAGGGGTTATTCAGAGTGCACCGAAATGTTGATGACATTTCGGTGCTCTCTCGTTCCCCTCAGTTCCCTGCACTTCGGGGAATCAAAGTTCTCCACCCTGCGGTGAATTCAGCATTCACCGCAGGGTCCCCTGAGTGCAGGGAAAACCTGCCGCAAACCCACTGCAATCCCGCTGAAAACCCACTGATAACCAGCCAGAACCGCCAGCAGAACCATGCTGGAAATAGCCGACAAGCTTCTCTGAATAACTCCTAAAGTTCTAACTAAGTTAATGTCTGATAAAAAGCGGGAATTCCTTGCAGATAGAATCAAAAATAATACCATAGATATCCTATGTTTCATAGCAACATATTATTTAGGTGTAAGAACCAATCTGTATTGATATGCGATTAATAACGGTTATGTGCATGCTTTAAAAAAAAAATATATTCTTTGAAATATTTAGTAATATAACCTTTTTGCATGAGGCTGGCTGTAAGTGATATGTGTTTGATATAAATTCAATTAGTAAGATTGACTGCACGGCTCCTTCCCCTCTGCGCCCCTAACCCTGCATCAAGCGCACACACACAGAGACAGAGTGCACGGCTCCTTCCCCTCTGCGCCCCTAAACCTGCATCAAGCACACACAGACTGCACTGCTCCTTCCCCTCTTCGCCCCTAAACCTGCATCAAGCAAACAGACACAGGCTGCACGGCTCCTTCCCCTCTGCTGTCCCATCCACCCTCCCACTCAGGGCAGGTCCATAATTTCAGGTCTCTCTTCCAGCTGTATCCACTTCTCTCTCCAATTACTCTCACTAAGCCCAGGCTTATAGTTCTTCTTATGCTGCCCTGCTCGCCATCTTCACATTCCCTCTGATCCTATCTGTGTCACCTACCCCAGTCCCTTAGATTGTAAACTCATGGGATGTCTGACTGAGCACTTGGTTAAGTGCTGTACTACCTGAACAGTTATCCTATGGGCAGGGTCATCTTTTCATTATGTATCATATATGTTTCCTGTTTGTGCTCCCCTATTGTAAAAAAGCGCTGCGGAATATGTTGGTGCTTTATAAATGCCTGTATAATAGTATAATAATAATTGTCACCTCAGAATCCACAAACTATACAAGATGTTAAAATATGTTTGTCCATCTCTAGGATATCTTGTTTGCTGTTTGACAGCAAATAATTTTAATGCACGAATAATTCATTTGAATAAAATTATTGATGTAATATTTATCTGTAGTAAGAATACTATTTCATACACCTAAACAATGCTCGTTTGGAAGTTTTGGTGAAAAACAAAAGCAAGCTCAAAGTACCCAAAAGTACAATCTTATTTTCAAGGTGCGCACTGAATCTTGATTCTTTTTTAAATTACCTTTTGACATTTTTTACTGCCTTCATCCCAGATATCTTTTGTTTCTTACAAGAGGTTTATATTAAGGCTAAAATGATATTTCACTCATGTGACTGAATGCTCTGTTATAAACGATGACACCTTTCTGGCTTTAGTGGCTGCTGACTGACACTGCTCGCTGCTGCCCAGTCTGTGTCTCATTATTCCTTCTCATTTACTGTGATCCTTTACTCAGCTCCACTCAGGTTACATTGTTTATTCCTCACCCTAACATGCATAACCTTCCATTTATCTACATGAAATTCATTCCCATAATATCGACAGGTTTTTAATAGGTGTATGGGTGCCGTGTTACATGTGTAGCTATAGTATGTTACCCATGACCTGTGTAAAGGCACCGAATGAACAGGACACACAGAAAACTTGTCAGCAATTTATGTTCTCACCAGGATGGAGGATAAAGGGTTAATTAGAGGGTAATTAGCAGCAGCGGTTATAGATTTCATCTGGAACGTGTCCACTCATAGTTACATAGGCTGAAAAAAGACGTGCGTCCATCGGCTTCAGCCTCTCACACATAACCTACTGCTGCTGATCCAAAAGAAGGTAAAAAACCCAGTCTGAAATGCTCGCCAGTATGCAACACACTGGGGGAAAATTCCTTCTTGACCCCAGATTGCGTGCAGACAGGGCTTCATATTCTGCTGATAACCCACCCCCCTTTACCTGCCATTTACTGTCATCTTCTCTCTCTCTCTGCACACAAATCACATCCCCCTCCCCTCTCCTAGAGCTGCTGCGGGGGCAGGGGAGGAGCTATGGGGAGGAGCTATGGAGGGAGGACAGTGGGGATTTTTATTCTCCAAATGCAAACGCCCTGCTCCACTGCTCATTGTTTGAGAACCCAGTGACAGTGGCACCTCCTAGTACCCCATAATGACATCCTCAATAATCACTGGTACCTGGGGCGGCCCGCCCCCCTGCCCCTTTCCTAAGTACTCCACTGGAGCTCTGTGATATGCTAACACACAAATTTTGACAAACTGCCAGCAAGTACGGTGCTGTTCGAAGCCTGTGCAAATCCTCATAGAGAAGTAATAGTTAAATATATTCACAGACACCGAACAGCAGAGAAATGTCAGTGAAATGCCCTGCCATTCGGTGGTTTCATTCGGCAGGTTTATTCAGGCGAATCCCATAGGTTTAAATGTTAAAAATATTCCCATTTTTATCCAATAACTAGTAAACCGTTTATTTTAATCTGCAATAAAAAGTCTCTTTATTTACAGACTATTTTTTTTGTACCTTTTTTAGTCATTTTTTCAGAAATTTTTGGATTTTTTTTTTTAATAGTGTTTTTTTTTTGTTTCTGTAACAGACCTTTTATCAATCATAGGACCTTATATGTTAATTCCAGACATTTTCATTCAGTGTTTTTTTTAAAAAATAACGTGACTCTTGATAAAGACCGTGGAGATTGAAACGCGTTGAGTGCGTTCTTTGTTTTTAACAGTTTATTTTTTACTAAGATTGCGTCCAGTAACATGGATGAGCTGATTTGACTGGAATATGTTTCTAACCAATTAATGAAATCTGCGTGGCTGCCTATTTGAAGGTTAATTTCTGACCTATATGTACCTTTCTTTTAAGATTTTGTGTGTGGTTGTTTTTTGATAATTTCTGTTTATTATTTTCCTTCAACAAAGACTGTGGTCTGTGGGTTTTACCTAATTCTGTAATTATGTCTGGCACCGTGTCCCTGCCAGTTAGGGCAGTGTGGGAGTAGTCTCCTTACTCTTCCTAGGTGTTGTGTTTTTTAGACATGTGCACAGTACAAAATTTCATTTGGACTAATGGATTAGTCCTAAAATGCAATTTATTTAGTTGCTAAAGAAATTCATTTTCAGTTCTTTAGTATGAAAACTAATTTCATTCATCCGAAAACCAGTGGATACAATTACTATTGTAGTGGCTCCTCAGAGGGCTGAGATCGGTTAGAACAATATTATTTCCTTGTTTTACTGAAACTGAGCGCTGTTACAGTCAGTTACTGTAACGGCTGAGCCTGATACATTGTACTGAGAGATAATATAACAAGCAGCCGATCTCAGCGCTCACAGCCACTGGATCTAAAGGGCTTAAAAATAGGCTCCTCTCTGTATAATGTATACAACATCCTCCTGCTTTAATTAATACCCCTCTCTGTATAATGTTTACAACATCCTCCTGCATTAATTAATACCCCTCTCTGTATAATGTATAGAACATCCTCCTGAATTAATTAATGTCCCTCTCTGTATAGAACATCCTCCTCAATTTATACCTTTCTCTGTATATAACATCCTCCTGCATTAATACCCCTCTCTGTATAATGTATAGAACATCCTCCTGCATTAATTAATGCCCCTCTCTGTATAGAACATCCTACTGCATTGGCATGTGGAGGGTGCAGAACTTTGGAATGCAATGCTTATCCAGCACAGGAGAGGGAACTTTTACTTAAACTTTGTATATCTGCGGGGGAGACACAGGAATATAAAAGCAGGCGAGAGGGAAAATATTAACGTAAATCGATCTGAAAGCTCAGAGAACAGATGACTGGTGCAAATTTATTTTTATAATAAAATAAAGCACTTTAAATCCAGGGAAAACATTCAAATAAATCACACTGAAGGCTCATAATGACATAGTATCAGACGTAAAAAACCCTTTATAACAAGCAGCACTGGGAGAGGAGAGGGACTTTATATAAAATGTATATTATAGATGAGGAAAGGGGGATAGTGCTCCTGGATAATATAAAATGTATCAGACCTAAGCCCCTATTATGCAGAGCGGGAGGGGAGATAACCCACGTTTTATAAAGTCCCTCTCTTCTCCCAGCGCTGCTTGTTATAAAGGGGTTTTTACTATCCAGCCCTCCTCTGTCATTAGCTTTCAGTGTGATTTATTTGAATGTTTTCCTCCTCCAGCTGCTTTTATCATCTTGTCTACCTCATAGACATGCAAGGGTTAAGTAAAGGTTTCCTTTCCTGTGCTGGCTGCCTGTGCTGCGAGTGAGTATTCTGGAGCTCTATCACTGTCAGATTTTCAGGTAGGGGTCGGGAAGGATTCCGCATACAAACCTTTTCTGTAGCTTTGCGATGTTGCGCTCTTCATTGCTGGTCTCCTTCACTCAATGTAATATCACAAAAAGGACTGAAACTAAAATGTAGTGCATTTTATTTTAGTTTCTTTCGTTTTTTGTACTGAGCAGTTTCGTTTCTCTTGAGTCATACTAAAACTAAATTATCCCAAAATTCGGACTAAATCGTTTTAGTGCTAAAACGAATGCACATGTCTAGTGTTTTTTCTTTGTTTCTGAGTGGGTCCGGCCTGAGTAATTGACATATATTTACACCTTGTTTGAGAGAGACCTTTAAGCTCACTCTAAATATATACAACTTTTTCTAACTTGTTGCATAGGCTTGAGTGTAAGAAGTGAACGGAAGCATCAAGAGGTCTCCGTATTTAAGCAGTATATTGCTCATTAGGGAAATAGTAGGTATGGCGTGATTAAGCTATGCCGCACCTGGGGCGGCATTGTCAGTGTCAATGGTTAATCATGATCGGCTTAATTGATGGGCAAAAGTACCTTATAATACATGAAGGTGGAGGAGTAAATCCGGGGAGGCAAAATGTTGTGAATCACAGTGAGGACGTCTTTAATATATGCATTGTATGTATTAAGGATGTGCACCGATTTTGTTTCGGTTCGGCTCGTTCAGGTTTTTAAAATTTTCATTTCGGATCGTTTCGGATGATATTCGTTTCGGCTTATTTCGGCTTGTTTTTTCATATCAACTTTTTTTCGTGATATCGGAAATTTTTGGTCTTTTGGGATCGTCTGTTCTCTTCGTTTCAAAGTGTCTATTCGTTTTGACTTGAACTAATGGTATTTCGGATGCTCCGATATTTCGGTCGATTCGGTGGATAGCACCTTTACAGTATAATTTATACAAAGAAAACAAGCAATTGGTGGTAGGAGAAGCGTTATTTACTTATCTTTAAGATGCTGAAGTAATTCCCAGAAGATGGTCCATTGCTCCACACAGAAATAGGAAAAAACATAGGGACTTGAGCATTTGGAGAGATCGTCGTTAGGTCCAAGAATCAGACCAATAGAATGCTGGAACCGCCAAAACCGGAATCGGCAAAGACGGAATGATGAGAAATTTAAATGAATAAAAAAAATGTTTTATTCCAAAATAAATATCAATAAATAAAAGCCCAACGCGTTTCGTCCATAAAATAGACTTTTTCAAGAGCAGTAATAATACACAATGCAGCAAATTAAATATTATTTTATTTGTTGCATTGTGTATTATTACTGCCCTTGAAAAAGTCTATTTTATAGACGAAACGTGTTGGGCTTTTATCTATTGATATTTATTTTGGAATAAAAAAATGTTTATATTCATTTAAATTTCTCATCATTCCGGTTTTGGCGATTGCAGGATTCTACTATAATTAATGCAGCATATGAATCCGCACACTGCCGGGCAGCACCTCTACAGTATAATTAATGTAGCATATGAATCCGCACACTGCAGGGCAGAACCTCTAGACCATAATTAATGCAGCATATGAATCCGCAAACTGCAGGCAAGCACCTCTCACTATAATTAATTCAGCATATGAATCTGCACACTGCAGGGCAGCACCACTACACCATAATTAATGCAGCATATGAATCCGCACACTGCATATTCCTCCATACTTTTCAATGTAAAAAATTATTTGCTTTTTGTTTTTAACTTTTTATTAAATATCTCTTAAAACATTTTTAGTCTCATCTGCAGCAATATGCCATTTTCTTAAATACATTTTTTAGTATTTTTTGGGCATTTTTCAGGAATTTTTGGGTTAATCTTTAGGTTTTCTAACTTTTTAAATGTAATAACGAGGTCTGATTTTTTTTCTTTGCTGACCTGAAGAGCCTCTGTATTACATTATAGGAAAGGCCGAGGCTGCTATTAACCCCTTAGTGACTGGGTGGTTTTACAAAAGTCTGTCCTTTAGTGCCCGCTGCTGTTTTTACGTTTCTGCGCTGTTTGTGTTTAGGACAAATTCTCCTCTTACTCGTTTATGGAACCCACACATACAGTCATGGCCAAAGTTGTTGGCACCCCAGACATTTTTCCAGAAAATCAAGTATTTCTCACAGAAAAGTATTGCAGTAACACATGTTTTGCTATACACATGTTTATTCCCTTTGTGTGTATTGGAACAAAACAAAAAAAGGGAGGAAAAAAAGCAAATTGGACATAATGTCACACAAAACTCCAAAAATGGACTGGACAAAATTCTTGGCACACTTTCAAAATTGTGGATAAATAAGATTGTTTCAAGCATGTGATGCTCCTGTAAACTCACCTGGGGCAAGTAACAGGTGTGGGCAATATAAAAATCACACTTTAAAGCAGATAAAAAGGAGAGAAGTTCACTTAGTCTTTGCATTGTGTGTCTGTGTGTGCCACACTAAGCATGGACAACAGAAAGAGGTGAGGAGAAATGTCTGAGGACTTAAATTGAGAACCAAAATTGTGGAAAAAGTCAACAATCTCAGGATTACAAATTCATCTCCAGAGATCTAGATTTTCCTTTGTTCACGGTGCTCAACATTATCAAGAAGTTTGCAACCCATGGCTCTGTAGCTAATCTCTCTGGAGGACCCCACTACTGACACAGAGACATAAAAGAGCAAGACTACAGTTTGCCAAAAGAAAGCTGGGTTTGCGTCCGAGATCTTGGGTTTTCCATCAGGACAATGACCCCAAACATACATCAAAAAGCACCCAGAAATGGATGGCAACAAAGCGCTGGAGAGTTCTGAAGTGGCCAGCAATGAGTCCAGATCTAAATCCCATTGAACACCTGTGGAGAGATCTTAAAATTGCTGTTGGGAAAAGGCACCCTACCAATAAGAGAGACCTGGGGCAGTTTGCAAAGGAAGAGTGGTCCAAAACTCCAGGTGAGAGGTGTAAGAAGCTTATTGATGGTTATAGGAAGCCACTGATTTCAGTTATTTTTTCCAAAGGGTGTGCAACCAGATATTAACCCTTTCGCTGCTGAGGCGTTTCACGCCTCTGTGCTGAGGTCATTTTTACCGGTTTTGCTCATCATGTTTAAATGCGTTTTGAAGGCTTATTTTAGTATATGACCCAGACGTATTATATATCGTTCTTTCCGTCAGACTCGGCAGATTCATAATATGTCATTATTATATGTATACGTCATGACCTGTCTGTATATTATAACAAAAAATGCAATAAAATATGAATTTTCAATAATTTACAACGTGTAAAGTGTTTTTTTTCACATTTTAACATGCGAGCAATTGCGGGTATATTTTGTATGGGGTGCGCTTGTTAAAAAAATTAGAGATGGGGTCTCGTTACATTTTTTTTGTGGAAAATTACGCGATTTTTAACAAACGCACCGCATACAAAAATCGTTAGTGCAGCATCATTGTTCACATTATAATTGAAATGGGAACAATATTGCTGCATTAACAAACCAAAAAGAAAAACAAAACTTGTTTGGTTTTTTTTTTAGAATTTTTCTTTTTAAATATTTTTTTATTTTTATTTTTATTTTTTATTTTTTTTAAAAACACAGTGGTGTTTGGTATCGCTGGAACGGCCATGCTCTGGCCGATCCAACAGTACCAAACATTAACCCCTAGCTGCCACGGATCGGGAGATAGGGGGTTCATTGGAACCCCCTATCTCCACCGTTGGTGGCAGCTAAGGGTTAACTCCAGGACTGGCGTCATCGTGCATAGCACGATGACGCCAGTCCTCAGGGGGAGTTCCCGGAGGCTTGGCTGACATCCAAGATGTCGGCCAGCTCCGGGAAGGGATCACGAACCGGCGCTTTTCGGCGCCGATTCGTGATCCGGCTCCCCAGGGGTTAATGACAGCCACCGTTTGGCAGGGCAGGCTGTGCCCTTCCAAGCGGTGCCTGTATTAACTCCCTACTCCCCGGCGATCGGGAGGGAGAGAGGTCCGAAGGACCTCCCCCCCTCCCTTTCAGGCGCCTCCTCCGCACATGCGGGGGGGGCGCCTGCATTAGATGTCATCACGTCGCCACGATGACATCCAATGTCCCCGCCGGGGTCCCGGGTTGACGGCTGACATCCAAGATGTCAGCCCGCACCGGGGGGCGCAGCAATCCGGCGGATTGCTGCCTCCTGTGCTCGGACGCGCTGAGCGCGTCCGTAGTACAGGAGAACCACTTGGCTGGACGCGCTGAGCGCGTCCATAGCAGCCAAGTGGTTAAGTTAAGGGTGCCAAGAATTTTGTCCAGCCCATTTTTGGAGTTTTGTGTGACATTATGTCCAGTTTGCTTTTTTTCCTCCCTTTTTTTGTTTTGTTCCAATACACACAAAGGGAATAAACATGTGTATAGCAAAACATGTGTTACTGCAATACTTTTCTGTGAGAAATATTTGATTTTCTGGAAAAAGTTCTAGGGTGCCAACAATTTCGGCCATGACTGTATTATATACCATTTTTCCCACCATTAATGGACTTTCTAAAGATACCATTTATTTCCATCATATCGTATAATTTACTATAAAAAAATATGACATATGATGAAAAAAATGGAAAAAACACTTTTTCTAAATTTAATCCCCAAAGTCTACAACCGCCAAAAAATAGTTTCAAAATTTTGTCCTGAGATTAAAAATACCCAATTTTTACATGTTTTTGCTTTTTATCCCCTTCCCTGCTGAGCCATGTCACCTCTGTGCGCTGAGCTCATTCTGACCATTTTATGCGATGCCAGCCTAGGTACTATTTAGTTAAACACCCCCCCCCCCCGACAATTTAAAAAAAAAAGCCAGTTTTTATTATTATTAATAATTTTTTTTTCTTTACAACAAACCTGACCATCATCAGACCTTTCCAATGATATCAAACATGACCCTCTAGCTGCCACGGATCGGGAGGTACCGGGATCCAGACAATCTCCCTATCTCCACTTGACAGCTAGGGGGTTAACTGGCCCACTGACATCCTCACACATATAGTGACAATGTCAGTGGGTGGGGGGTGACCCAAAGGCTTGGCTGACATCCAAGATGTCAACCACCTTCGGGATTAAATCGCGATCCAGCAATGGAGGGATTAAGGAGACTTCCCCCTTTCCAGTGGTGCCATTTGTGTCCTTCTATCTCTAACGGTTGGGGAGATAGAGGGCTCCAAAAGAGCGCCCTCCTCCCCTTCCTGATTTTTACTATGGGCGCCTGGCGATGACATAATCACGCACTGTGATGATGTCATTACGCACTGTGATGACGTCATTGCACCTGCTGGACTTCTTGAAAAGGCGGGGCAGGCTTCCAGTCCACCGCAGGACCCCAGCGAGGAAGGTGAGTATCGACAGGGAGGTTAGGGGACCCTGACGTACCATGTACGTCCACGGGTGTAAGGGAGACTTCCCAATCAGATGTACATGGTATGTCAGTAGTTGGGAAGGGGTTAATAGTGATACCGATACAGGAACATGAAGAGCCTTTATTACATTATAGGAGAGGCAGAGGCTGCCATTAATAGTGATACAGATACAGGGACATGAAGAGCGTGATGTGCGTCACTTTGGAATTTGGGTTCATGGGCCTAGAAATGTACTTGGGACGTGCTTGCCTGATGTTCTATATTATTTCCTCGCCCGCTCGTGTGCAGAGTGTTTTTGTTGTGTATGAATAATGTTGACGTCTATCGTTAAGGTCCATGTGTATCTGTTGATATATACTGTATATTTGAGAAGTTTTGTTAATGGGGCAGTGTTTGCCTGATAAATCAGATTATCTGCTGTTTAAAACTGTAATCTTGTTTACCATCCACAGCTGTCATTGTCCTGTCTAGCCTAGAGATGTTGATCAAATGTTTATCCCATTATCTGTTCTGGTCTAATTGTGTCCCAAATGCTATAAAGCAGAAGGAGCAGTAACATCAGAAACCACCACTACATTTTCTAGGGGAGGTTTTGCATATGTAAATAACCCATTTTTGAACATATAAATATCTGTGTTTGTCCCCAATGAAACCAGTTAGATTTTGACCCTGAAATCCTCCAGATCTACAGCCTTGCCATATTTCTGGGGCATGATAGCAAGGCTCTTTCCGTGTCCCAGTCCATAAACTGAGGACTGGAGGAAGGTGCGAGAGTCTACAGGGGAGAACACGGGGGTCCATCAAGGAAGCGGTGTCAACAGATATGACCTGGTCAAGGTACTGAGATCTGTTACAAAGAGCCTCTATTACATTATAGGAGAGACCGATGTATGTCGATCATTGAGCATCAGCTGTGCAGCTGATTGAGCCTCGTGCTTTTGTGCAGGGACCTGGGATCCAGACACCTGGACAGCAGACGACGGCAACGAACGGCAGAGGAACATCTGCAATACGCAATGATCGACATCTAAAGAATCACATCTACCAACACAGGTTCTCCAACACTGTTGTTGAAGGAAGCGTTGAGTCCACACTCTTTTTGAAGACCATAAGTAATGGTGGAAGTTATAAGGGATGTACCACTTTTTGTGTGGAGACAACAGCTGGATTCAAGGACTGCGAAATACAAACTGTATATAAGTATATCCATACATTTATTACAAGTGTTAGAATTCCTTTGACCATTAGATGGGACCAAAACACAAGGGGCCATACTACAATGTTGGTGCTAACTTAACCAGAGCTGTTGTAAACTGAAAACCTCCATAGGCTATAATGGCTCTGGGAAGTTTACAACAGCTCTGGTTAAGTTAGCACCAACATTGTAATATGGCCCAAGGTGTATATATTTCTGGGGTCACTACCAGCACACCGTGGCCTCATCTTTCACGACATCCTCATACGCCTCCACTTCACACAGTGTCAGATACTCTGCACGGTCAGAGATGGTCACCGAGAGGTATCGGCCCTCCTTTCCATCACAACAAACAGTGATTCTGGCCTTCGACACGTCTTTAATGGTTCCGCATCTACAGGAGACAGAAAACATCAGGATATTATTAAATCTGGTAAATGTCGACCCCCCCCCCCACTGTACGTGTGTACAGACACTTCATGAAATACTAGTGGATACATTGCAGTAAATCTGATCACTCGCTTCTCATGTCTTAATATTGCCGGAGAGTGAACTCACAGAATTCACCCCAATGCTGATCGTTTTGTATGTGGACAACGTGTGCCACTGAATCCATACTATTGTATAAAGGTTATTCAAGGTCACACCAAAAACTGTGATTTGTTTCCTGTGGAGCCAAGAGGATACGAGAGGCTGGGAGAACATTGACCACTCTCCCCACCAAATCCATACTGCAGAAGACAAAGGTTCAGCTATTCATATGACGACTCAAAATGTTCGCTTGTCTACTCTCACTCGTCGAGTGGAAACTGAACGAGCAGCCACAGGGTGTATGTAGATGTAGGCTGCCTAGCATTCCAGGGCGGGTTGTGACAGATCCAGAACCCCATTGGCATGGTACATGCTCCGAAAGGCAGAATGTATTGAAGGTCAATTTACCTGTAATGGATGTTAACGTGACAAAACCACTATTTTGCGCAACTGTATGACCTTTTGCAGAATTGTAGGTTTGTCACTAGAGGTAAGACACGTGAGGAAAGCAGCTAGGGAATCCACACTATGACAACCTGCACAATGTCACGGGGAAACAAAAGCCATGAAACTGGGCCTCCACCATAAATACACATCACACAACTACAGCAAGCACTAAATTAAATGTAAAGAGCGTAAATCTGCGCGGTGGGATGTGTGACGGACCTTTAATGTACCTGCAGGTCTTACTTTACCGACATTGTGCTTTTACTGTATGGACAATGTGCGTTACTTGATTAACCACATTTATTTATTTATTTATTTATAAAGTATTTTACCAGGAAGGATACATTGAGATTTCTCTCGTTTTCAAGTATGTCCTGGGTTCAAGAACATTGAAGTGTTACAGAAACACAAAGTAATACAATGCAAGATATTAAAAAAAACACGAATATACAGATTAACAGAAAATAAATGAGATGTAATCACTCACATTGGGTTGTTGCCATCAGCAGAATTTCCGATCTTAACCTGGGCTCCGATCAGACGTTCTGGACAACAATCCTGCCGGTTCACGATGACGACAGACTTCAGCTTCACGCTCCTCTTCAGGTCGAGTTTCCACCAGGCTGGGCGATCATACAAGGTGTGGGCGCAAGGGTGCTTGTAGTAATTGGTTTCGTAGTCGCCATCAATGGCTGTACTGGCGTCTGGTGGCGGCGATAGATTGAAGACGGAACTTTGACTGGCTTGGCCGGATCTTGCCAAATTCACAGCTGGAAATGAAAGATAAAGTACGTGATGCGTGAGTTTGTGATCTCGCTATACCAAGACACATCCCTGGCACCTCATTATCGCACATGAGTAATGGTCACCCCATACTATGGAGGTAGAGGTTTTACGGCTGTTTGGTGGAAGAACGAGGGGTTTAATGAGCAAAATATCCCTGGCCAGTGCGATGTGACATTCACATAGCAGTTTGGGAATGCAACGAAAGCCGACCCTTACACACAGTAACCCCCCAACCTAAAGGCAGGATGTACATGCAGGGTTATTCAAAGAGCATCAAATTTCACGACTCTGCGGTAAAGTCAACATTCACCGCAGGGTCCCCAAAGTGCATGGAATAAGCCACTGAACAATTGCCGAATCAAATGGAAAAACCACCACAAAAAAATCTGAATGATCTGATAAACCACCTAATAAAAGCCGAATGCACCCGACGATCCGACGAAAAAGCCGAACACATCTGAAAAAAGTCGACGATCCGCTGAAAAAGCCGTACGAATCTGAAAAAAAGACAATGATCCGCTGAAAAATCCAGTAGGCATCCGAAAAAAGCCGACAATCCCCTGAAAAAGCCGTACGTATCTGAAAAAAGCCGATGATCCGCTGAAAAAGCCATACGCATCCCAAAAAAACGCAGACGATCCGCTGAAAAAGCTGTAGCATCCAAAAAAAGCCGACGATCCGCTGAAAAAGCCGTACACATCCAAAAAAAGCCGACGATCCGCTGAAAAAGCCATACGCATCCCAAAAAAACGCAGACGATCTGCTGAAAAAGCCGTACACATCCAAAAAAAGCCGACGATCCGCTGAAAAAGCCGTACACATCCAAAAAAAATGCAGGCGATCCGCTGATAAAGCCGTACATATCTGAAAAAAGCCGACAATCCCCTGAAAAAGCCGTACATATCTGAAAAAAGCCGATGATCCGCTGAAAAAGCCATACGCATCCCAAAAAAACGCAGACGATCTGCTGAAAAAGCTGTAGCATCCAAAAAAAGCCGACGATCCGCTGAAAAAGCCGTACGCATCCCAAAAAAATGCAGGCGATCCGCTGACAAAGCCGTACGAATCCGCTAAAAGCCGATGATCCACTGAAAAAGCCGTACGTATCCGAAAAAAAGCCGACGATCCGCTGAAAAAGCCGACGATCTGTCAAACAGAGTGATGACCAGCCGATGAACGCTGTGAAGAAAAAACAAACAAAAAAAGCACAAATGCAAGCGGTTTCCAAAAAACTACTGCACGAAAATGAATGAAAATTACATATAAGCCCCTAGGGCATTTCACTGACATTTCTCTGCTGTTCAATGTGAATAAATTAACCATTGCTTCTCTATGGGGGATTTCACTGCCACCGAACAGCACCGTATTTCACTGCCGCCGAACAGCACCGTATTTCACTGCCGCCGAACAGCACCGTATTTCACTGACAAATCGCCAATATTTGGCAAATTGCTAGATTTTTATTAGCCGAATCGCCACAAGGAAATTCACTGTTTGGTGCAATTTCGGGGCCAGTTTGGCTCTCATCGATTAACCCCTTAAGCATTCAATAGAGGCATGATGTGCCCGCTGTCAAAACAAGGCATACCACCAAAGTCACTAAGGACTTGGCTCGCACGGTGACCTACCACGGTGAACAGTGTGATCTGAGTCCCGGATTGGGGCATTTCGACCTTCACAGCCTGAATCCGCGATGCTATGCCATCTTGCCCAAGTTGCCAGCACTTCGGCTTGCTGGCAACACTTAGCTGGCAGGTATGGGGTTGATATGGATAGTGTGTAGGCAACAGCGCAGTCCACCTGCTCCCCATGTAAAAGCCCCATGGCCCTTAAGGGTTCAATTGTGTAGGTGACCCCTATGGACACTTAAACTCACAAATCTTATTGTTAACCCCTACCCCACCGCCTATTAACCCTATTATAATGAAGGTCCTAACCCCCCTCCCCGCATACACTATTTCTAAAACCTCTAAAATCACCTAATTTTTAATAGAAAAAAAAAAACAATTAAATACCCATTAAAAAAAGTCATACTTACCCTCCAGCCATGGGCGACGCCTGGGAGGTCCTTCATCAGCAAAAAAGCTGATAGGGGCTATTTAACAAGGAAAGCCATCCAATAGCATTCCTTGTTAGGAATTTAACACGAAGAGCCCACTCATTGGCTGCAGTATTTAGCCATGTGAACAGATTTTGGCCAATCAAAGATGGTGTTGTCTGATTGATCCAATTCGTGCTGTTGTGGAAATTTTATTATGTGGACATTATATTCTAGGATGTGTGTGGTTTATAAATTGTCATCTGTCTCCCTGTGTTGGATTAAAATGAGAAACGATCTAGCAGAGGGTACTTGGGTTTAATCAGAACCAGCGACAAAACCGTCAGTATGGAAACCTTCTCTTAGGTTTAGAGACGAGTTCTCTGTGTGTGGGGGGCGTTTGGCGGTTTCTGAGCACTAAGTGCAATGCGCTGGGCTTCTTACCTCCCAATGTCTATGCACATTGGAGAAGTGAAGTCTGCATAATGAGAAATATGTATTATATCTCTGTTGCGGCTACGCTATCCCTTTCTGGATACATACCTGCTTTTAAGACATTTAAGCCTTGTCTGTACACTCGTACCGTGTACTGACAATAGCTGGAATGTCTCCGCAGATATGTCTCAAATCTATAAGAACAAGTAGACTGATCTTCACTAGATACTGATCAAATCTGAGCAGTGTTGAATGGGGTCCATGCTGACAGTGATGGGGGATAGTCAGCCATCCTAGTGCACTCCCCTGTCCTTTTGATATCTAAATGTACTTACTGGGCTGAATGGTTTATGTTGTAAAGCCATCAGCCACTGGGCGTTGTCCTATTGTCTAATAAATTAAGGGGTCCAGAGGCAAAGAGCTCTTGGTCTCTTGGTCAGATGGACTCCAGCTAGAAGCAGCATTGTGTGTGACTCTTTCTGGGCTAGAGAAGGCATCCATTTTACAGGAAATGAGGATCCAACAAGACAACAGCAGAGTCGCTGGGTCTCCTTACTGCACATGTTCGGATAAGTATGGCAGGGAGAGCAGAGAACTGCTGGTAAGTGCAGCGGATCTAACTACACAGAAATAGTAGATTCATTTCTAAAACAGTGCACATGGGCCCCCAATGTCAGCCCAATCTGAGAAGAGGTGTAAGCTCACCTGCCACGTCACGGCACTTCCTAATGAAACCAAAAGCTGCTTTCTACGCAACCACATGTCCTGATGCTACTTCTCAGTCATGAGAGAGACTGGTGGGTTTTCATTTATAACCTCCCAGAAACAAATCCACTATAAAAAAAAAACACGGAACTGGACAGCAAAGATGACCTGGCTGGAGTATGACAAAATATGCACGCATACAGAAAAATGGTGTCGCGCCTGATCTCGACCAAGTCGGCTGCAACGACCAGAAGTATCCAGCCCAGTAACATGTATAAAATGTAACAGGTGAGCTTACACTTCAATGGCCATTCAAGTAAACCAAAACCTCTGTTCTGTTTCACATGGAGTTATAGGGATAAGCACAGATAACATCTTTTTTTCTTGTTATGTTTTATACATGTTGGAAGTGTGTGTCATGGAGTTGACGTGGCGCTCCACGCTTCAAACCCCAAGAGACTTTATGTTCATTTATATCGTATGATTTTAAATATATTTTACAGTGTTTGGTTTTAGTTTAAATTAGTTTAGTGTAAAATGGCGTAGCTTTAGTTTTAAATATACTTATATTCCTGTAGGTAAATGTGTTTTTGTGTAGCCAGTAAACAACCTTTACTGCTGTGTAATTTATGCAACAGGGCTTTTCCCCTTATCTGGCTGCATGCTTGATTCAAGAAGTCTGGGATAGTGTTTGTCTTTTAATCTGATGTGTTAGAACAATAGATTATGTAAATGTTGTGTGAGCTAAAGGCTAAAGAATGTTTATTGTAAATATCTAATTGACATAATGTAATTAGCATTTTAGTAGGACGACGTGCATCATTTATGCAAATTATGGCTGTTGGATTACAGCATAAGTAGTGGCGTTTTTGTTCATTAAAGCTCAGAGTGAGCTCAGAGAGAGGGAATCCTGTTGGAACATACAGCCGCGTCTGGTGTCTCCTTCAACTACGCTACACTACACACTCAATCTCAGAAGGCACAGAGCGGCCTTCTGGAAATTCCTAACGGCTCCAGGGCAGAGAAACAGAAGCAGGTGGGTCAAGCTGCTCGAGGCGCTGAGGACAACGCTCCCAGTAGCTGGGCTGACCGCAACGAAGGGGTGTCTGGAGAGTCAGGACAGGCGGAAGAGAACGGTTCCGTCACACTGGTGGCAAGCGGTGTGGATAGAGGCTCTCCAACACCAATACACCCTGAGATGGCCAACTATACAGCCTGCAAGCAGGACACCCTGAAGGACCTGCTGGAGAGCCATGGAAGGAACGAATACTGAAGTAAGGGTCAAAGGCCCAAGTGTGGTGCAACCCGGAGCGAGTGGAGATGTGTCCCCGCTGGGAGAGACTGCAGAGGTTTTTGCCTGCGGTGAAAGTTAACCGTCTACAGAGGACTATGGATCAGGACAGCTCATTTATTCCTAACGAGCAGAGAATCACAGAGGCCATTCAACTGTGGAGACCCCAAGTGTTGGGGCCTCAGCCCACTGTGAGCCATGGAGACCAGTTGGTGCACTGGCTGCATGCCACACTCGATCTAGAGTGCAAATATGAGGACTTGCTGCACTGTGTGAGTGAGGAGGATTGGGAAACTGACGAGAAGCCTCCTCCAGGCTATGTGTTCTGCGGTCCTGGCCCAGCATGGATCTACTTTAAGGGGGGAGACAATTATGGCAGTCCACAGGCTGCCAGACATGCAGAATTGTGCAGCATCCAGGGGCGCTACCTGGACGTGTATGAGGACTCTGCCTTTTGGCCCGTGCTGAAGGGACTTGCTGCTGAGGAATGGGCACTCGAAATAGACTTAAAAAGGTTGCAAACTGCAGCCCAGCTACAAGTTGCTGAAGCCCCTGGAGGAAGTCTCCCCTCACCAGCCAGCAGTAAGAGGAAGAAAAAGAGAGGTGGCCGAGCCAAAGCAGACCAAAGCAAAAATGCCGTCACAGCCTGGGAATTACAACAGTAAGCCATCTTCCAGTGGGCAGTATCAGGTCACCAGAGAGACTGACGCCCGGGCTGTTCCCCTCATGAGAGATGGGGCCACACAGACCATGGACGATCTGGTCATCTTGTTACAGGCTGAAATGCTTACTGCTCGAGCACAGATAATGGCCCTGACAGACATTACAGAACCATCAAAATGAGCTGCGAGCTGTCACAGTGGAGAGAGATGGTCGCTGCATGGAAGTGCAAGAACAGGCAGCCACCATACAACAATTGTCGGCCCAGCTGCAGGCCTGTGAGGACTCTAACTCAACCTACACACGGAGCTCAGTGGTGCTCAGGCGCAGATAGCGGAGCTGGAGCGCGGCTCCCGTGTAATGATCGAGCAGCTGGAGGCTGAGCGGCGAACTGGAGCTGCTCTACACATAGAAATAACAGCTTTAAAAATTTGCCTGGAGAACTGCGAGCAGGAATTAGAGCGGACACAGCTCTCCCGGGATACTATTCAGGCATGGGCCTGGGAGCAGGAGGAGGAAATACAGCTGCTCCAGAACCAACTCCAGCTGTGCCAACACCATCTACTAGAAGCAGACGCAGCTTGGAAGGAGAGCCTCGCTCAAACCATCTGACACACCAACTAGGTGTATTGGAGCAAGAGCACCAGGGCACTGTCAGCCACCTGCAGGCTGAGCTTGAAGGGACACGAGCACAGTGCCGACAGCTCCAACTTGAGTTGTCCCTGGCACAGGCTGCCAGCACCCATATGCCCACCACAGAGGAGAGCAGCACAACAGGGAGTCAAGGCATTGCCCCTGTTATATTTGGCATAGAGGAGCGATTGTACCCAGTGTTGCTGGAGGTGGATGCTGTGCTGGCATCAGAGTGTGCCTTGTCCCCGACAAAGATGGAGACCCCCAGTACTCCACCCCTATGAACCAAGGTGCCTCCAGAGAGGGGACCTCTTCTTACCTGCCTAGAAGACCAGCAGAATCGGTGAGTGACTACCCTGAGAGGCAATCAAGTTCCTGGCCCCAGGGAGAATTGCGCCCTTTTGGGATTGTGGGGATTGCCGTGGCTGGGCCCTTTTTAAATGTTCAGGAGGGTGGCAGCAGCAGAAGGAGAGACTGGGGACTTGGATTGCTGACTGTGTTCTAGTCCTGGGTCCGCAGAGGTGCCCTGGAGACAGAAAGATGTGGGGGGGAATTCCAGTGTGCCCGCTAGAAAACGTTTTGTGTCTGTGGACTGTGGTGGCCTGTTGCCTGGCAGACACTACTGCGGTGAGTCCTTGGGAGCACTGGACAAGAGGGTTGGCTTGCCTCTTACCCCGGGACTATGGACCCACAACCATAGGAGCGACCGTCAGACCTCACTGATGGGTGCTGGCGCACATGCACCCTGGAACTTTGAGGATGGCGCAGAAAAGGGACAAAGTGAGAAGTCTCGTCAGTGGCAAGCGATCCGTTTGGGATCTAAGCTTGCCCTGCCGTTCTGGAAGGGGGGACATATGTCATGGAGCTGATGTGGCGCTCCACGCTTCAAACCCCAAGAGACTTTATGTTCATTTATATCGTATGATTTTAAATATATTTTACAGTGTTTGGTTTTAGTTTAAATTAGTTTAGTGTAAAATGGCGTAGCTTTAGTTTTAAATATACTTATATTCCTGTAGGTAATTGTGTTTTTGTGTAGCAAGTAAACAAGCTTTACTGCTGTGTAATTTATGCAACAGGGCTTTTCCCCTTATCTGGCTGAATGTTTGATTCAAGAAGTCTGGGATAGTGTTTGTCTTTTAATCTAATGTGTTAGAACAATAGATTATGTAAATGTTGTGTGACCTAAAGGCTAAAGAATGTTTATTGTAAATATCTAATTGACATAATGTAATTAGCAATTTAGTAGGACGATGTGCGTCATTTATGCAAATTATGGCTGTTGGATTTCAGCATAAGTAGTGGCATTTTTGTTCATTAAAGCTCAGAGTGAGCTCAGAGAGAGAGAATCCTGTTGGAACGTACAGCCGCGTCTGGTGTCTCCTTCAACTACGCTACACTACACACTCAACCTCAGAAGGCACAGAGCGGCCTTCTGGAAATTCCTAACGGCTCCAGGGCAGAGAAACAGAAGCAGGTGGGTCAAGCTGCTCGATGCGCTGAGGACAGCGCTCCCAGTAGCCGGGCTGACCGCAACGAAGGGGTGTCTGGAGAGTCAGGACAGGCAGAAGAGAACGGTTCGTCAGTGTGTTTTTAGGCTGGGATCAGACGAGCGCAGTTATCACGTCCATGTTGCCGCACATTTGTACGTCCGTGGCAGCATAGCATTCTGACCATTGGAGCCCCACACACAAAGTTCGTCCGCACGGAAGTGTGGACACATGACGGACGCGGCAAACGGACGAAGGTTAGGCAAGCGCGTAAAACCGCTAGAACGGACGTGTGGAGTGCAGCACGTCCACAACGTTTTGTGTGTGAGTGATGGAACGTGGTCAGATGGACTGCATTTATACATTCAGCATTTTTGACGGACAAAAAGTTTTTTCATATTGATTTTATTTACCATCTACATCCGTCAAAAATAACGTCAGTCACAAAAACGGACCATGTGGCCACTACTGCGTCTTCCGTCAGAACGTGCGTCCGTACAAAATGTGCTCGTCTGCCCCAGCCTTAAAGTGTTTATTTTCGTATCCCTGCCTGAAACGTTGTTATGCCAAATCCCGGGGGTCCTACCATGGCTCGTGCCTGGTACTACCCTTAAGAATTGATACATTATAGCACTAACAGTGATACAAGCCGTGTAAGCTGCTCCCGCGCTGCTACAAAGTAACATCCAGTAAATACACAGGGATGAGTTACATAGGAATGTCCTACCTCCAGGCTGAGGGTCACATGACTGGGCCCATCCAACAGCTCCACAAGCCAACAGGAGGATGAGATGCTTCATCCTGGCAGGAAAAGGAACATGGAATTATTATTTCATGCTTTTGACACCGGACAATGAACCTATAACTGTCGAGAATCACATTGTCTGATTGAGAGGAGACGCGCATGTGAGGGGCCCAGCATTCAGCAGTGAGAAGACCTAGGGTGGGGGCAGCTTTGCTTGGCTAATGGACAGGGCTGGTACATTACATGTAGGGATCTACCACACTCAGCCAAACACCATGCACTGCCACCACACTCAACCAAACACCAGGCTCTACCACCTCATCTACAACACTCACCCAAACACCAGGCTCTACCACCTCACCTACCACACTCACCCAAACACCATGCTCCACCACCACACCTACCACACTCAGACAAACACTGATTTGTGTCACTTTGGATGTGGTGCATAGACCTGGAGATGTATTTGGGAGGTGGGGACTTCGTGACAGACCCCCTGGCACATCAACTCTGCGCCTCTGTCAAACTCTAGCTTTCTCCAAGCTGGACCCTGAAATCAATGATATTCAGCCCAAAACCTCCCTAAAATCACCAGGTGCAACCAGTGTTTTAGAGTGAAAAGCAAGACTGACTCTTTATTTGAAACACATACAGCTCTGCGCAAAGAGACAATAATCCCCTTCATGAATAAATCCCAGATAACATCAACAGATCCAGTAACAGGACAATGGGAAGATACATTCAACACAATGGATCGTTTATCTTAAAGTTAAACTGCCTGCTAGTTTTGGGACTAAGAGAAGGCCGCGGGTGGGAGCAGAGCATGTGAAAACAAAGGAATCAGTTCCTTACAGGGGGTGTACACTATACAGAGAGAGGACAGTAATACAGAGATGTACACAGTATATACAAGAGGAGACTACAATAAATACATAAGGGAATAATACACAGACACAGTCAACATAAATCCTGGATTCCCTGGGCAATCCAGTTGGCAAACCCCAGGTAGCACCTTGGTCCATAGTCAGTAGGATGGAGGCTAATCCCCCGCATCCTACAACTTCCCCAGAGACAGTTGAGTCTGTCACAGGCCTAATGTTCTATATTATTTCCCTGCCCTCTCCTGTGCAGGGTGTTTGTGAAATCTGAGTTATGTAATACAGGGCTTTTTTTCAGGTAGTACTCGCCGGTACTCAGTACCAGCACCTCTCCCCTCAGTACCAGCACCTCACCACCAGCCCGAACTAACAGGAGAGAGCATGATGCTCCTCCCTCCTCCTGCAGTAGCAGGCAAAGAATCAGAAGCGCTCGGCAGCTCATATGGTTCCTGAATGCTTCCGATTGTCAGGAGTGTATGTAGGGACCGATAACCCCCCTCCAGGGCCGGCCCAAGCCACTGTGCTGCCCGGAGCAAGGGATGAAATGCTGCCCCCCCAAAAAAAAATACGTGACATGTATGAGCGTATCACAGAGCTCCATAGCATTAAACCTCACAGCAATGTGCAGTGTGTATGAGTGTATCACAGAGCTCCAAAGCAATAAAACTCACAGTAATGTGCAGTGTGTATGAGTGTATCGCAGAGCTCCACAGAAATAAAACTCAGTAATGTGCAGTGTGTATGAGCGTATCGCAGAGCTCCACAGCAATAAAACTCAGTAATGTGTGGGTGTATGAGCGTATCCTTTTTTAAAATAATATTTATGTGATGCACAAGATGTCCTTTTTCTTTGTCTGGGAGACGCTCTTCTCTGAAGGATCCAACACACATTCATTGGGAATTGGTCCGCCCGTGTGTATGCTGCTGTAGCTGCACTTTCTGTCACTCTGCTTTTTGTGAATGTTATTTAAACCCCTAACGTTTCTTTGTACTGTTTAATACAGTATATTGCAGTCTGCTCTATGATATCCTACATTTTTTATATCATTGTACACCTCTTTGTTTGTCATTGAACGTCGTCAAAAGAGAAAACAGCATTTAGCAGACCTGCCAGGTGCAGAGGATATAATACCGGGCACAGTTACACTCTTTGCTGTGTGCCTGGATTTGTTCACTGACCCAAGGATGGATAAACAATGCAATCAATCAGATTATCTACATCCACCAGGTCATACTCCTGCTGCTGATGGTGGGCTGGCACTCACATACCTGGTGGCTGACTGGCCTGATGCGTAGCTGGCTGATGGTCCAGCAGGGCCGACGGGAACCGGAAGACGAGACGAGCACAGGATTGGTCTGGAGCATGGGAGTGGAGACTGAGAGTCTCATTCAACAAAACAAGTTGGCTGGCGTGTACCCCTCTGAGGATCCCTCCACGGCTCTGCCGTTCGCCCACATGACACGCGGCGCCGCAGCGGCGCCTTGATCCCGCGCTGCTCCATGTGGGCGCATGCGTGTCAGGTGGGCGCGGTCAGAGGCGGCATCACTCACTGTGGCAATGATGCCAATGGCTGCCAAATTAGATGCTGCCGCGGTGCAAAAATAGTGCAGCGGCGTCGGCGATGGCGGCGCAAGAATTTTCTGCCCCCAAATTTCCACCGCTTGGAGCAAGCGCACCATGGTGCTCCATCGTCGGGCCGGTCCTGCCCCCCTCTACTCCCAGTAAGTGACAAGGGACGGCTGGTTAAATAAAATATCCCCTCTGTTTCTTCAGTGCCCCAGCTCTGGCAGAAGTGTATAAAGATGCTGCACCCCCTCTCTGCAGCCACTGAAACTTTGAACAGCATGGGGAGGGGGTGCAGCATGTTTACACACATCTGCCAGAGCTGTGGTGTGACGGAACCGTTCCCTTCCGTCTGTCCTGGCTCTCCAGACACCCCTTCGTTGCGGTCAGCCCGGCTACTGGGAGCGCTGTCCTCAGCGCCTCGAGCGGCTTGACCTGCCTGCTTCTGTTCCTCTGACCTGGAGCCGTTAGGAATCTCCAGAAGGCCGCTCTGTGCCTTCTGAGAGGGATTATAGCTGTAGCGTAGTTGAGACAGACACCAGGCAGGCTGTATGTTCATCACAGGATCTTTAATAAACAAAAGCAGAACATACACGGTCCTTTTATATGGTACAGTCCCATTGTTCTCTCCCATGCCCGCCCCCAGACCCCTGGAGTGAATTCTGCACAGTGGCTAGCCATAGCCCAGGTTCTGATTGGTTGGTTCCAAGACCATTGAGAGGACCTGAAAGAAGCCTGCAGTCTTCACTTGGGTCCACTGGTTGTATGCAGATGCAGTCTTGACCTCACAGTGTTCACATACAGTGATTTACATAACCCATTGTAAAGGGAATCAGATAGTGGGTGGCTGAGACAATGTGACTCCCAGCCTTTCAGAACAGGTAAACAGATAACAGATAAACAAAGAGAAAGTACTTTTGCATAATCCACAAATTACACAAACCTATTGTACATTCTATACGAAGGAAAGCATTTGACTCTAGTGGAGGGTAGTGTTTTTAAAAACCACATTTAACTAAAGAAATATAAGTCTATTTAAAACTAAAAATGAACAATTGACAATACATTTAAAATCACACAATATAACTGAGCATAAGGTCTTCCCCAAAGCAGCGGTCTATGTCTTTTGGGGTTTTTGCCATGAAAATAAAAGTCTTGGGGTTTGACGCGGGGAGCGCTACGTCAGTTCCATGACATGTGGATTGTCAGGCAAGCGGTGTGATCAGAGCTGGCACTGTAAGGTGGTACAGGTGGTTGCCTAAGAGCACAAGACCAGGAGGGGGTGCCAGGTCAGAGAGCAGACTCCCCCGCGGTGCTGGATACGGAAGCATGCGCTCTCTCTCTCCTCCTGGTCTTTTCCTCCTTGCTGGTGCCTGGCCCCCTCTGATGATGTCAAGAGGAGGGCATGCCAAAAGACGTCTACTGTAACAGGCACAGTGGCGCTCACACAAGAGTAGCGAGGTTGAGATCATTTTGGACAGATTTATCGTTTGACGTTGGTGAAATAAACAGTACTTTCAAACTTATACTCCAAAGCCAAGAAGTATGACAAGACAAGAGAACTGCTACTAAGCTCCAAAGGTTTCGAGACCAATGGACAACTTAGAGCACACAACAATACATCAGATTGCAAGACAGAAATGTTAGTACTGAGACATTTGGCAGGACAGGCAATGAATTGATCAGACTGCATGGCAGGCAACACACAGATTTTGCATTTTCAGACCACCCTGATCGGGTATTTTGTAACTTGTGATTACCAGGGTCTGTAGATACACACACAGATTTAGGGATGGTACTAGCCTGGGAACTTCTGGCAACTCGAGCAAGCTGAACACAAGCTGATAACCAACAGTCTTTCGTATTGGCAGATGGTACAAGCGTATAAGTGTAACGGTGAGCCCCCTATAGGGTGATGGGGAGCCCCCAATCTGCGGAGATTGAAGCCTTAAGGGCAGGTATACAGATTCCAGGGAACAAACCAGGATATTACAGGAATTAGAAAGATCCCGAAGCCCTGACTGAGATCCTTGAAAAGGTGGTCTCGAAATAGTAACTAAGCTAGGTCTGCAAGGTGAATAAAACATAAACCAGACATACAATGAATGCAGGTATTACACGGATAAATAAGCACGGTACAGGGGACAGACAGAAGAGAGATCCAAATACAAGAGCCAAAGGTCATACACGGAATATCATAACTTGAGGGGTCAGACAAGAGAGAGATCCTAAACACATGAGCCAGAGGTCATACACAGACTATCAAAGTTAACCAGCACACAGGGACTAGGCAAGAAAGACTATCCTGGTCCAAGGATCAAGGGGAATCCTGGTCCTACATTTAGGGCAGAACAGGTCATGTGACCGCAGACCAATAAGCCCAACAGATGGCCTGCAGCCTGAAAACAAAAACAAACAGGAATCCCTGCTACCACCAGCAGGGGGCAAGGCCGAGACGTGACAATAAGATCGTATCTCAGAACTCTTAGACCTGGAGCAAACCCCTGATAAGGCTGCAGTACAAAAACCAGGGCGAGAGGGGAATCTCCCCACGAAACGAGTAAAGACCCCAGACAGCGTGCATGGGGTTAAACCTACAGCGCACAACACTAGTCACCGCTATAGCATAGAACATAGATTGGTCAGAGACAAGCCGGGTCAAAATCAGGAGCAGGAATCGTAGACAAGCTGGGTCGACAACAGAATAGGCAGCAATGAATGAGAGGAAGCGATGCGGGTACAGAACTCCATGACAGGGCGACGAGGCAACTCCTCGCGCCCTGCTTTAAACCCGGTGGCTCCTAGTGACCACGCCAGGCCCCACCCCCTCAGACGCCGCTCGGCCATTACCTGGTGCTGGCACTCGACCAGCCTCTGGCACTGAACTGTGCCCTGACCACCCAGGAAGCACAGCAGGGGCTGAGGATGTAACTTCTTCACTGCCGCCCTACCCCCAGCCTCCCCAGCAGTTCCAGACAGTGTGTGGTGCACCCTGGAAGGTGAGAAGGTAGAAATCTAAGTCCTGGCTGCAATGCTCAGCAGGGACTCAGTGACAGACAGGCCTCAGAACAAAGAAAAAAACTGCTGCTGCTTCCAAATACGCTTCAAAACAGAATTTAAAAACATAAGCTATGGCAACACAGGTATGTTCACCTGGTCCTGCTGTTACCATCATGTGGGGTGTTCTCAAGGTCAAACACCCTCTCATTGGAGTCCCCCAATATTACTCAAACAGTACTTGGTGGATAGTGGAGTTTTATTACTGTGGAGCTCATATACACTGCGCATTACTGTGAGTTTCATTGCTGTGGAACTCATACACACTGCGCATTACTGTGAGTTTCATTGCTGTGGAACTCATATACACTGCGCATTACTGTGAGTTTCATTGCTGTGGAACTCATACACACTGCGCATTACTGTGAGTTTCATTGCTGTGGAACTCATACACACTGCGCATTACTGTGAGTTTCATTGCTGTGGAACTCATACACACTGCGCATTGCTGCGTTTAATTGCTGTGGAGCTCATATACACTGTGCATTACTGTGAGTTTCATTGCTGTGGAACTCATACACACTGCGCATTACTGAGTTTCATTGCTGTGGAGCTCATACACACTGCGCATTACTGTGAGTTTCATTGCTGTGAAGCTCATACACACTGCGCATTACTGTGAGTTTCATTGCTGTGGAGCTCATACATATTCAGCAAATCTGAGTTTCATTGCTGTGGTGCTCACAAATGCTAGGGGATTATCCACTCAGTACTAGTGTTGCAAAAAAAACCCCAAAAGACAGCTAAGGCTAGGGTCAGACGAGAGTGATTTCTACGGACTGTACGTCCTTGCACACGGACGTACGTCAGTACGGAAGACACAGTAGTGGCCACACAGTCCGTTTTTTTCACTGACAAATATTTTGACGGATGTAGGAGGGAAAATAAATTACAAAGCAAAACCATTTTGTCCGTGAAAAAAATGCTGGACGTATAAATGCCGTCCGTCTGACCACGTTCCATCACTCACACACAAAGCTATGCAGACGTTGCGGACGCAGCGCACTTTGTGCGGCCGTTCTAGGGGTTGTACGTTCTTGCCTGCCTTGCGTCCGTGGGCCGCGGCCGTTGTGCGTCCGCAGTTCAGTGCGGACGTACTTCGTGTAACGGGCTCCGATGGGCTTCCTGTCATGCTATCACGGACGTACTTTTAGGCGCAATCACGGACGTGAACACTACGCTCGTCTGACAGCAGCCTTACTGCCCTGCAATACAGACTTTTTTTGCAATGTCATTATCTGACGTTTGTAATCCTGTTTACCATTAACAATTGTCATTGTCCTGTCTGTCTAGGAATGTTGAGCAAATGTTTATGCCATTATCTGTTTTAGTCTAATTATGTCTCACAACATTTTGTAGGGGAGGTTTTGTGTATGTAAATGATCCATGTTTGTCCGTATAAATATGTGCCTGTACCCAATATAACGAGTTTTATTTTGATTCTGAAAACCTCCAGATCTACAGCCTCCTCTTATTTCTGGGGGATGCTAGCAGGCTCTCTGTGTGTCCCAGCCCTTAAGCTTCGTCTGAGAACAGGAGGAAGGCACGAGAGTCTGCTGGGGAGAATACGAGGTGGGGATGGGAAGGGGTTCCGGCAAGGTAGCGGTATTGACAAATGTGTCCCAGTCGGGGTACTGAGATCTGCTAAAACCACCATGCTCTAGCACCACACCTACCACACTCAGCCAAATAACATACACTACCATCACACCTACAGCACTCAGCCAAAGACCATGCACATCCACCACACCTACAACACTCAAACACCATTCACTACCACAGCACCTACCACACACACACACACACATCGTTCCCACAGTTGACCTTTCACGTCTACACTCCATATTTGAGGAACGCTTCATATTTTATTTTTATTTATTTATTTATAAAGTATTTTACCAGAAAGGATACATTGAGATTTCTCTCGTTTTCAAGTATGTCCTGGGTTCAAGAACATTGAAGTGTTACAGTTGTTACAGAAATACAAACAGGGTAATTCAAAGAGATTCGAAAAGTCACTGCACGTTCGGTGACTTTTCGTTCTCTTCAATTTGGTTCCTTTTGCCGATCCCATTTCGTTGACCCTGCGGTGTATTCAGCAAACACCACAGGGTCCCCGAATTGCAGGGAAAACTAACCGCAAGACCCGGCGAATGCACTCCGCAAACCTGCAAAAACATCTGGATTAACCCATCGAAGACGCCAGAAAAACCCGAGCAGGAGCCGATCGCAGCCTCAGGAAAAAGCCGTCACCGCAGAAGAGGCAGTGAATAAATTAGGAAAACAGTTTGCATGAATGATTGAAAAGTGAAACACTGTTTGCAAAGAAACTACTGAGCTAAAATGTCTGAAATTTACATATGAGGTCCAGGGAATGATAATAAAAAGGGCTGTTACAGAAAAAATAAGTAAACTTAAAAGAAAAAATATCAGACTTTTTAAAAAAAAAATGCCAACTGCCAACACTATACAACAAATACTGACCCAACTGCCAACACTATGCAACAAATACTGACCCAAATACCAACACCATGTAAAAAATACTGACCCAACTGCCAACACTATGCAACAAATACTGACCCAACTGCCAATACTATGCAACAAATACTGACCCAAATACCAACACCATGTAAAAAATACTGACCCAACTGCCAACACTATGCAACAAATACTGACCCAACTGCCAACACCATGTAACACATACTGACCCAACTGCCAACACTATGCAACAAATACTGACCCAACTGCCAACACCATGTAACACATACTGACCCAACTACCAACACCATGTAACACATACTGACCCAACTGCCAACACCATGTAACAAATACTGACCCAACTGCCAACACTATGCAACAAATACTGACCCAACTGCCAACACTATGCAACAAATACTGACCCAACTACCAACACCATGTAACACATACTGACCCAACTGCCAACACCATGTAACAAATACTGACCCAACTGCCAACACTATGCAACAAATACTGACCCAACTGCCAACACTATGCAACAAATACTGACCCAACTACCAACACCATGTAACAAATACTGACCCAACTGCCAACACTATGTAACAAATACTGACCCAACTGCCAATACTATGCAACAAATACTGACCCAAATACCAACACCATGTAAAAAATACTGACCCAACTGCCAACACTATGCAACAAATACTGACCCAACTGCCAACACCATGTAACACATACTGACCCAACTGCCAACACTATGCAACAAATACTGACCCAACTGCCAACACCATGTAACACATACTGACCCAACTACCAACACCATGTAACACATACTGACCCAACTGCCAACACCATGTAACAAATACTGACCCAACTGCCAACACTATGCAGCAAATACTGACCCAACTGCCAACACTATGCAACAAATACTGACCCAACTACCAACACCATGTAACAAATACTGACCCAACTGCCAACACCATGTAACAAATACTGACCCAACTGCTAACATCATGTAAATTTCCGAAAGGAAATGGCAAACAATGTCTAAAAAAACAAGAAAGGCGGGAAGTGGCAGAATGAGATGAATATCTGGTCATTTTAGGAACAAATGGGGACCTGTATATTAACTAAAGAACTGGCACTGAAACTCCTAAAACCACTCCTACCAATCCAACTGCCAACACCATGTGACATATACTGACCCAACTGCTAACATTATGCAACAAATACTGACCCTACTACCAACACCATGTAACAAATACTGACCCAACTGCCAACACCATGTAACAAATACTGACCCAAATACCAACACCATGTAACAAATACTGACCCAACTGCCAACACCATGTAACAAATACTGACCCAAATACCAACACCATGTAACAAATACTGACCCAACTGCCAACACCATGTAACAAATACTGACCCAACTGCCAACATCATGTAACAAATACTGACCCAACTACCAACACCAAATAACAAATACTGACCCAACTACCAACACCATGTAACAAAGACTGACCCAACTGCCAACACCATGCAACAAATACTGACCCAACTACCAACACCATGTAACAAATACTGACCTAACTGATAACATCATGTAACAAATACTGACCCAACTGCCAACACCATGTAACAAATACTGACCCAACTACCAACACCAAGTAACAAATACTGACCCAACTGCCAACACCATGTAACAAATACTGACCCAACTGCCAACACCATGTAACACATACTGACCCAACTGATAACATCATGTAACAAATACTGACCCAACTGCCAACACCATGTAACAAATACTGACCCAACTTCCAACACCATGTAACAAATACCGACCCAACTGCCAACACCATGTAACAAATACTGACCCAACTGCTAACATCATTTACCAGATACTGACCCAACTACCAACACCGGGTTTGGGTCGAAATCCCTGCAACCAGGTTTCCTAATGCCAAAATCCCGATGGCCAATTTCCCTACATAGACAACTCCATCACGGCCAACTTCCAGACATCCAAAATCCCAGTGGCTAACACTGACCCTACTCCCTAACCCCTTAAACCTAGCCCTAAATCTAACCCCCCTAAAACTAGCCCTAACCCTAAAACCCCTAAATCTCGCCCTAAAACCCCTAAACCTAGTCCTAACCCCCAATCCTAGCCCTAACCCTAGCCCCCTAAATCTAGCCCTGCGATGCTGAGTAATATAGTCACATTACAATAAATATATACATATATATACAAAAAGACAAATTAGATACTAAAAACTATTTTAAGTCTACAGTTTGCAACTCAGCTATAGATAGAAACAGTGCCCATGCTGATTCATGGCTTGCCAATATCCCAAAAGGTCAATTTAAACGAATGAGGAGGAATTGTTCAAATTTGAAACTTTTTGAAGAACAAGCATTGGTTATTAAAAATAGGTATGTGGAGAAGGGATACGATGAAGTTAAAGTAATGGTAGATTTAGATGAAGTTAGGAATATGGATAGGGAATCATTACTGGTAAATAAAAAACAAAATTGATGAAGGTAATTTCAATATAGCGTTTTGTACTCAATTCAATCCCCAATCGTATCGTATTAAAAATATAATAAAGAAACACTGGCATATACTACAGACCGATGAGGTACTAAAACATCGGATTCCTAAAAAACCTAATGTCATCTTCAGGAGAGATCAAAATTTGAAGAATACATTGGCCCCAAGTTTATTACCCACTATAAAAACTAATACCTATGAAGGCTTGTGGAAAAAACCGACAGGCTTCAACAAATGTGGGAGATGTAAGGCTTGTGTTTATCAAAAAAAGGAAACCATGGAGTTCATGAGTAGCAATAATGGGAAGATGTTTAAAATAAATCATTTCATTCATTGTTCAAGCAAGGTGGTCATTTATTTGCTCCAATGTCCATGTGGGGCACAATATATCGGTCAAACGTCGAGATCTCTTCGTATACGCATTCTGGAGCACCTGGGTAATATTAGGAGAAAGAACATAAACCATAGTGTACCGGTCCATTGTAATTCATGTCCAGTTTTTAATTTTGAGCAGTTTGTCTGTTTGGGTATTGATCTAGTTAAGTCCAATTGGAGAGGGGGTGAGTAACGTAAGGATCTACTTAGGAGAGAAAAAGAATGGATATTTAAAGTAGGCACCTGGAATGCAAAAGGGCTCAATGTAGATCTTGATATACATCAATGTTTGTGACTTTTTGCTATGAGTATTTCTGTCATGTGGTTTTTCCTGTAATGGTGATATTTTAAGAGTTTTTTGGGAGGTCTATTATATTAATTTTCCCTGTTACTAAGATCTTTTAAGATGGCGGCGTCAGGAGGACGTACATTTGACCTCCACAAGATGGCGGATGCTAGAGATCGTATTTCTATGATTTTCAACTATCGGAAATAAAGGGGAGAGGATATCTGACCTCCATAAGATGGCGGATGACCTTCACAAGATGGTGGATGCTGGAGGCTGGTTAATTTCCCACAATTCGTCACTTCCAGTCACATCAGGAACAAAAGGAAGAGGATGAGGGAAAAGAACTACAAATGGGAAAAAACTACAAATATGGATGTGCGCTCCAGTGTGGGATGCATTGAAATTCACTAAGTGGGACTTATGTGGACAATTAATCAATTATGTGTGTCAGCTGTATCCCCTCCTTTTTTTCATGATTGTTTGGCTATATAAACTGCGTTATTCTGAAAGAACACCATACCCTGATGAAGTCTTGCGTGTAGCAGAGACGAAACGCGTTGGATGGTGTTCCAACTTTTTTATTCATGTTATTTTAATTAAATAGTTTTTTATTGGAGCCACTGCTGGTCTGATTTTCTTTCAATGAGCCTGATTCCTGTTCCACTGACTGACCAAACCTGGAGGAATTCCTTGGCGTTATTCTGATGGTCCGGAGTTCAGGAGGCAACACAATCTATCAGGAGAGGGTAACCAAGTACCTGCTATGTGCCTGATTAAGTTATTTATCTTGTGAGTGCCGATCCAGCGGGGGCATAATGGATTAAATTATGTATCTGCACTATGTGTGTATTGATTTGTCTTGCAGATTATGCTTCACAATTCTCTTTCCTTTATACATCCTGTTGGCATTGAGGGGACAGTGCTGTTGTACGAAGCCTAGCAGATACGTATTATTTTATTATTGGGAGTGGTCACTAAATTTTTCTTGTTCCTATATATACAAAACGAAAATACATAAATTCAACAGGAAAATACAAATAAAACATAAAAATGGGAATAAAACAAATCATACCTGAATAAAACATATATAATACACGGCAATGAAAATATCCTCTTGACCTAACCCCCTAAACCTAGCCCTAACACCCCTAAACCTAGCCCTAACCCCAATCCTAGCCCTAATCCAAACCCCCCCTAAATCCTAGCCCTATCCCCATAAACCGAGCCCTAACCCTCCTAAACCTAGCCCTAACCCTAACCCACCTAAACCTAGCCATAACCCTAATCCCCTAAACCTAGCCCTAACCCACCTAAACCTAGCCATAATCCTAACCCCCTAATCCTAGCCCTAACCCAAAGCCCCCTAACCCTATACCCCCTAAACCTAGCCCTAACCCTAAGCCCCCTAACACTATACTCCTAAACCTAGCCCTAACCCCCTAAACCTAGCCATAACCCCCTTAAACCTAGGGTTAGGGTGTTAGTATTAGGGTTAGCCGCTGAGATTATGGATGTCTGGAAGTTGGCCGTGTAGGGAACTTGGTATGTCTGGATGTTGGCCGTCGGGATGTTGGCATTAGGGAACCTGGCTGTAGGGATTTTGTCCGGCACCCGCCAACACCATATGATAAATACTGACACGGACACTAACATACACAGTCATGTACACCAACACACTCAGGGTTATTCAGAGAGCGGTGAAAACCAGGAGAATGACTGGAGAGAAGTGAAAATTCTAGGTCAAAATAGCCAAACCAGAAAAATTCTCCCATTTATTTCACTTTCCAAATTGGCTATTTGGTCTAGATTGTTCTCTTCTCCTGCCATTCTCCTGGTTTTCACCCTTCTCTGAATAACCCTGTAAGTGTAGGAATTCACAATGATTTCTGTCCCCCAATTAGCAATTACAACCTTGCACTTAACACTCACACTCAGGTCTGATGTTTGATAGTTATGATAGTTCCTATATTTATTGTGACTTTAACAAGGGAAGAAATTATTGAACAACGAGCTTTATGTGTACGGCACCAACTGGAACGCAGTTCCCTCTGCAAAAACAGTTCCCTCTCAACTTGAACCTTGGGGTTAACCTTAACACTATAAGTAACCCTAACCTTCTCCCTTGAACAATCATAAAAAGTACATCAGGCTAAAAGTGTTCCGTTGCTCAAAATAATTATTCAGAAAATGTTGTGGGGTGTAATTTGTTTTGCATTGTTTTGGGATGCGCCACGCCGTGCTGACCTGACCCTGAGAAACCCATTATAAGCTCCTCTTTCATGCATGCAGGTGTAACACAATGCATTGTAATGTACGTGTCTGTGTGTAGTGTATCACTTTATGGTATAGTGTCAATGTCTGTTTGTGTATGTTCTAGTGTTGGTGTGTTGGTGTACGTGTGTATGTTATAGTGTCTGTGTATGTTATAGTGTCTGTGTATGTTATAGTGTTTGTGTATGTTATAGTGTCTGTGTATGTTATAGTGTCTGTGTATGTTATAGTGTCTGTGTATGTTATAGTGTCGGTGTATGTTATAGTGTTTGTGTATGTTATAGTGTTGTGTATGTTATAATGTTGTGTTGTGTATGTTATAGTGTCTGTGTATGATATAGTGTTGGTGTATGTTATAGTGTTGTGTATGTTATAGTGTTGTGTTGTGTATGTTATAGTGTCTGTGTATGATATAGTGTTGGTGTATGTTATAGTGTGTGTATGTTATAGTGTCTGTGTATGTTATAGTGTCTGTGTATGTTATAGTGTGTGTGTATGTTATAGTGTCTGTGTGTATGTTATAGTGTCTGTGTATGTTATAGTGTCTGTGTATGTTATAGTGTCTGTGTATGTTATAGTGTGTGTGTATGTTATAGTGTCTGTGTGTATGTTATAGTGTCTGTGTATGTTATAGTGTCTGTGTATGTTATAGTGTCAGTGTATGTTATAGTGTTGTGTTGGTGTATCTTATAGTGTTGTGTTGGTGTATGTTATAGTGTTGTGTTGGTGTATGTTATAGTGTGTGTATGTTATAGTGTGTGTATGTTATAGTGTGTGTGTATGTTATAGTGTCTGTGTATGTTATAGTGTCTGTGTATGTTATAGTGTCTGTGTATGTTACAGTGTTTGTGTATGTTATAGTGTCTGTGTATGTTATAGTGTCAGTGTATGTTATAGTGTTGTGTTGGTGTATCTTATAGTGTTGTGTTGGTGTATGTTATTGTGTTGTGTTGGTGTATGTTATAGTGTTGTGTATGTTATAGTGTCGGTGTATGTTATAGTGTCTGTGTATGTTATAGTGTTGGTGTATGTTATAGTGTCTGTGTGTTTGTTATAGTGTCTGTGTATGTTATAGTGTTGTGTTGGTGTATGTTATAGTGTTGGTGTATGTTATAATGTCGGTGTATGTTATAGTGTCTGTGTATGTTATAGTGTCTGTGTATGTTATAGTGTCGGTGTATGTTATAGTGTTGTGTTGGTGTATGTTATAGTGTTGTGTATGTTATAGTGTCGGTGTATCTTATAGTGTTGTGTTGGTGTATGTTATAGTGTTGTGTATGTTATAGTGTCGGTGTATGTTATAGTGCCTGTGTATGTTATAGTGTTGTGTATGTTATAGTGTCGGTGTATGTTATAGTGTCTGTGTATGTTATAGTGTTGCTGTATGTTATAGTGTCGGTGTATGTTATAGTGTTGTGTTGGTGTATGTTATAGTGTTGTGTATGTTATAGTGTCTGTGTATGTTATAGTGTGTGTGTATGTTATAGTGTTGGTGTATGTTATAGTGTCTGTATGTTATAGTGTCTGTGTATGTTATAGTGTTGGTGTATGTTATAGTGTTGGTGTATGTTATAGTGTCTGTGTATGTTATAGTGTGTGTGTATGTTATAGTGTCTGTGTATGTTATAGTGTCTGTGTATGTTATAGTGTTGTGTTGGTGTATCTTATAGTGTTGTGTTGGTGTATCTTATAGTGTTGTGTTGGTGTATCTTATAGTGTTGTGTATGTTATAGTGTTGGTGTATGTTATAGTGTCTGTGTGTTTGTTATAGTGTCTGTGTATGTTATAGTGTGTGTTGGTGTATGTTAATAGTGTTGGTGTAGTTATAATGTCGGTGTATGTTATATAGTCTGTATATGTTATAGTGTCTTGTGTATGTTATAGTGTCGGTGTATGTTATAGTGTTGTGTTGGTGTATGTTATAGTGTTGTGTATGTTATAGTGTCGGTGTATCTTATAGTGTTGTGTTGGTGTATGTTATAGTGTTGTGTATGTTATAGTGTCTGGTGTAATGTTATAGTGTCTGTGTATGTATATGTATGCTGCTGTATGTTATAGTGTCTGTGTATGTTATAGTGTCTGTGTGTTTGTTATAGTGTCTGTGTATGTTATAGTGTCTGTGTATGTTATAGTGTTGTGTTGGTGTATGTTATAGTGTTGGTGTATGTTATAGTGTCGGTGTATGTTATAGTGTCTGTGTATGTTATAGTGTCGGTGTATGTTATAGTGTTGTGTTGGTGTATGTTATAGTGTTGTGTTGTGTATGTTATAGTGTCGGTGTATGTTATAGTGTCTGTGTATGTTATAGTGTCTGTGTATGTTATAGTGTCGGTGTATGTTATAGTGTTGTGTTGGTGTATGTTATAGTGTTGTGTATGTTATAGTGTCGGTGTATCTTATAGTGTTGTGTTGGTGTATGTTATAGTGTTGGTGTATGTTATAGTGTCGGTGTATGTTATAGTGTCTGTGTATGTTATAGTGTCTGTGTATGTTATAGTGTCAGTGTATGTTATAGTGTTGTGTTGGTGTATCTTATAGTGTTGTGTTGGTGTATGTTATAGTGTCTGTGTATGTTATAGTGTCGGTGCATGTTATAGTGTTGTGTTGGTGTATGTTATAGTGTTGTGTTGGTGTATGTTATAGTGTTGGTGTATGTTATAGTGTTGTGTTGGTGAATGTTATAGTGTTGGTGTATGTTATAGTGTTGTGTATGTTATAGTGTGTGTGTATGTTATAGTGTTGGTGTATGTTATAGTGTTGGTGTATGTTATAGTGTCGGTGTATGTTATAGTGTTGGTGTATGTTATAGTGTCGGTGTATGTTATAGTGTTGTGTTGGTGTATGTTATAGTGTTGTGTATGTTATAGTGTCGGTGTATCTTATAGTGTTGTGTTGGTGTATGTTATAGTGTTGTGTATGTTATAGTGTCGGTGTATGTTATAGTGTCTGTGTATGTTATAGTGTTGTGTATGTTATAGTGTCTGTGTATGTTATAGTGTCTGTGTATGTTATAGTGTCTGTGTATGTTATAGTGTGTGTGTATGTTATAGTGTCTGTGTATGTTATAGTGTCTGTGTATGTTATAGTGTCTGTGTGTTTGTTATAGTGTCTGTGTATGTTATAGTGTCTGTGTATGTTATAGTGTTGTGTTGGTGTATGTTATAGTGTTGGTGTATGTTATAGTGTCGGTGTATGTTATAGTGTCTGTGTATGTTATAGTGTCTGTGTATGTTATAGTGTCGGTGTATGTTATAGTGTTGTGTTGGTGTATGTTATAGTGTTGTGTATGTTATAGTGTCGGTGTATCTTATAGTGTTGTGTTGGTGTATGTTATAGTGTTGTGTATGTTATAGTGTCGGTGTATGTTATAGTGTCTGTGTATGTTATAGTGTTGCTGTATGTTATAGTGTCTGTGTATGTTATAGTGTCTGTGTATGTTATAGTGTCTGTGTGTTTGTTATAGTGTCTGTGTATGTTATAGTGTCTGTGTATGTTATAGTGTTGTGTTGGTGTATGTTATAGTGTTGGTGTATGTTATAGTGTCGGTGTATGTTATAGTGTCGGTGTATGTTATAGTGTTGTGTTGGTGTATGTTATAGTGTTGGTGTATGTTATAGTGTCGGTGTATGTTATAGTGTCTGTGTATGTTATAGTGTCGGTGTATGTTATAGTGTTGTGTTGGTGTATGTTATAGTGTTGTGTTGTGTATGTTATAGTGTCGGTGTATGTTATAGTGTGTGCGTGTATGTGTTGTTATAGTGTCTGGTGCATGTTATAGTGTGTGTTGTGTGTGAGTGTATGGTGTATGTTATAGTGTTGTGTTGTGTATGTTATAGTGTCGGTGCATGTTATAGTGTTGTGTTGGTGTATGTTATAGTGTTGTGTTGTGTATGTTATAGTGTCGGTGTATGTTATAGTGTCTGTGTATGTTATAGTGTCGGTGTATGTTATAGTGTTGTGTTGGTGTATGTTATAGTGTTGTGTATGTTATAGTGTCGGTGTATCTTATAGTGTTGTGTTGGTGTATGTTATAGTGTTGGTGTATGTTATAGTGTCGGTGTATGTTATAGTGTCTGTGTATGTTATAGTGTCGGTGTATGTTATAGTGTTGTGTTGGTGTATCTTATAGTGTTGTGTTGGTGTATGTTATAGTGTCTGTGTATGTTATAGTGTCTGTGTATGTTATAGTGTCTGTGTATGTTATAGTGTCGGTGTATGTTATAGTGTTGTGTTGGTGTATCTTATAGTGTTGTGTTGGTGTATGTTATAGTGTCTGTGTATGTTATAGTGTCGGTGCATGTTATAGTGTTGTGTTGGTGAATGTTATAGTGTTGGTGTATGTTATAGTGTTGTGTTGGTGAATGTTATAGTGTTGGTGTATGTTATAGTGTTGTGTATGTTATAGTGTGTGTGTATGTTATAGTGTTGGTGTATGTTATAGTGTTGGTGTATGTTATAGTGTCGGTGTATGTTATAGTGTCGGTGTATGTTATAGTGTCGGTGTATGTTATAGTGTTGTGTTGGTGTATGTTATAGTGTTGTGTATGTTATAGTGTCGGTGTATCTTATAGTGTTGTGTTGGTGTATGTTATAGTGTTGTGTATGTTATAGTGTCGGTGTATGTTATAGTGTCTGTGTATGTTATAGTGTTGTGTATGTTATAGTGTCGGTGTATGTTATAGTGTCTGTGTATGTTATAGTGTTGTGTATGTTATAGTGTCTGTGTGTTTGTTATAGTGTCTGTGTATGTTATAGTGTCTGTGTATGTTATAGTGTTGTGTTGGTGTATGTTATAGTGTTGGTGTATGTTATAGTGTCGGTGTATGTTATAGTGTCTGTGTATGTTATAGTGTCGGTGTATGTTATAGTGTTGTGTTGGTGTATCTTATAGTGTTGTGTTGGTGTATGTTATAGTGTCTGTGTATGTTATAGTGTCGGTGCATGTTATAGTGTTGTGTTGGTGTATGTTATAGTGTTGTGTTGGTGTATGTTATAGTGTTGGTGTATGTTATAGTGTTGTGTTGTGTATGTTATAGTGTTGGTGTATGTTATAGTGTTGTGTATGTTATAGTGTCTGTGTATGTTATAGTGTTGGTGTATGTTATAGTGTCTGTGTATGTTATAGTGTCGGTGTATGTTATAGTGTCGGTGTATGTTATAGTGTCTGTGTATGTTATAGTTAGAACCGATGGAAAAAACCACCGTGCTGGGGGCTATAGAATAGGTTAGGGATTAAACACAGAATAAGATATATATCAAATCCCCTAATGAGGAATAATTACCTATTATTCAATTAAAACATATACTTTTATTGTTCAATTAAAAAATTAGAAGGGTTGTCAAAATTAGAACACAAATTAGTTTAAATTAAACAAAAGATCCCACATTGATTCAGTGAGAAAATAAGTGTATCACTCAAGTAAATGGTGCGTCCACCAATTTACATAATTAGCGCAAGTGACATGAATGGTAGATAGTAACCACAATCAAACATGTCAAAATATAGAAAATGTAATTAAAGAGGAGATATTATCCTCCCAAATATGCGCATCTGACAATACAGAATCAATGATAGGTATTGATTGATATAAATGACTATTTAAACAATTGACGCCTTAATTAGACATGATTAAATATCTAAATAAACATAAGAATGTGCGCACATTGTAGACACCAGTTGGAATAGCCACCAAACCTGATATAAGAAGGAATTATCAGCAATAACAATGAAGTTCAATTAACTTTCTGGATAGATTTTCTGATACTATGAATTCAGCAGAGACACTTAATGACATAAACTATGCGCTGTTAACTCATCGGTGAGTTCACAATTGACAGAAACCCAGTAGTATAGTCTTTGGACTCAGGTTCTGAAATGTAGACACTCAATAGCTGAAAAAAGCCACCATATGCAAATTGATTGATGTATGCACACCTTGCAATAGGCTAAGAGCGTTCAACTCCACCAAAACTTGAATTTAATCTCATAAATAATTCCTTAGACATAAGATTTGGGCTGCAGACATTCAAATGGGCAAAGTGTGAGCACATTACCAACGCAGCTTATCGTAGCTGCTGGCACATAAGCCGTGAATAAACAATAATTGAGTTAATGACCTGCGACTTTTCAAAAAGAAGCATTGTATGTTACCACAACCAGCAAGATAATTGTATAATTGTGTAATTGATACTGGGTAACGCTTGAAATTAGCAAAAAGCTTTGCCTCTAAATCCCCTCAATTAGCAATCAGTTTGGTCTGATTGACCTGAAACTTTGTTCATTCAAAAAACCTTTTGTTATACAAGCAGCAAGATAAATGTATTGTTATACAAGCAGCAAGATAAATGTATTGTTATACAACCAGCAAGATAAATGTATTGTTATACAACCAGCAAGATAAATGTATTGTTATTCAACCAGCAAGATAAATGTATTGTTATACAACCAGCAAGATAAATGTATTGTTATACAACCAGCAAGATAAATGTATTGTTATACAACCAGCAAGATAAATGTATTGTTATACAACCAGCAAGATAAATGTATTGTTATACAACCAGCAAGATAAATGTATTGTTATACAACCAGCAAGATAAATGTATTGTTATTCAACCAGCAAGATAAATGTATTGTTATACAACCAGCAAGATAAATGTATTGTTATACAACCAGCAAGATAAATGTATTGTTATACAACCAGCAAGATAAATGTATTGTTATACAACCAGCAAGATAATGTATTGTTATTGTTACAACCAGCAAGATAAATGTATTGTTATTCAACCAGCAAGATAAATGTATTGTTATACAACCAGCAAGATAAATGTATTGTTATACAACCAGCAAGATAAATGTATTGTTAAACAACCAGCAAGATAAATGTATTGTTATACAACCAGCAAGATAAATGTATTGTTATACAACCAGCAAGATAAATGTATTGTTATACAACCAGCAAGATAAATGTATTGTTATACAACAGCAAGATAAATGTATTGTTATACAACCAGCAAGATAAATGTATTGTTATACAACCAGCAAGATAAATGTATTGTTAAACAACCAGCAAGATAAATGTATTGTTATACAACCAGCAAGATAAATGTATTGTTATACAACCAGCAAGATAAATGTATTGTTATACAACCAGCAAGATAAATGTATTGTTATACAACCAGCAAGATAAATGTATTGTTAAACAACCAGCAAGATAAATGTATTGTTATACAACCAGCAAGATAAACGTATTGTTATACAACCAGCAAGATAAATGTATTGTTAAACAACCAGCAAGATAAATGTATTGTTATACAACCAGCAAGATAAATGTATTGTTATACAACCAGCAAGATAAATGTATTGTTAAACAACCAGCAAGATAAATGTATTGTTATACAACCAGCAAGATAAATGTATTGTTATACAACCAGCAAGATAAATGTATTGTTATACAACCAGCAAGATAAATGTTTGTTGTTTACAACCAGCAAGATAAATGTATTGTTATACAACCAGCAAGATAAATGTATTGTTATACAAGCAGCAAGATAAATGTATTGTTATACAACCAGCAAGATAAATGGATTGTTATACAACCAGCAAGATAAATGGATTGTTATACAACCAGCAAGATAAATGTATTGTTGGTACTTGAATATCGCTTGGATTAGCGATAAAGATTGGTTACTGAGTCATAAAGAGCCAAACCACAGATAGATAACACTCCATCTGACTGACAGGTATATTCGGTGAATCAGTGACCACAGAAAAAGGTTTACCTTTTAATTCATGTAACAATTTTAAACGTCAAAATAAGGAATTGTTTCCTCAAAAAGATTTGACACTCAAAAAGACAAAACCAGTCACCAGGCGAACAACTTGGTAATCAGAGCTCGATTGACAATAGAAACCTATGACTTCCTGGGGCTACTGCTCGTAGAGACAGGAGACGTATTCTCAATATTGTCAAACAAGCAAAGCAACAAGGGGAAGTGGATGTTCTAGTCCATCTAGGGACAAATGACTTGGCTAGCAATGAGGTTTCTGAGATTAAGGAAGATTTTTGTGTTCTTGGAGGTGAAATACAGCAGATTGCGTCCACTGTGTCATTCTCTGAAGTTTTGCCTGTGCATAACATTCAAGATAGGCAGATGCGCAATAGGGAATTCAATTTGTGGCTTCGGGAATGGTGTCGGGAGCAAGGATTTGGCTTTGTGTCCCATGATAGCTCTAATTGGAGCAGAAAGGAACTGTATAAAAAAGATGGTTTGCATCTTACTCATAGGGGAACATATGTTCTCAGTGAGAAGTTCAAAGGTTTCACAAAGAAATATTTAAACTAGGAGGGGGGACAAAAGGGTAAAAAACAATCTGCCTGATTGTCCTCCAAAACTAAATCGGAGGGTACAAGCAACAGGCGAGGTAAAAAATGACAAGCTCAGAGTCGTGTCTATAAATGCTCGCAGTTTAGTCAATAAAATCAATGAACTGGAGGAAATGATGGCAGCTGAAAAAGTAGATTTAGTGGCGGTTACTGAGACATGGTTCAGTGAGAAAAATAACTGGGACATAACAATACCGGGGTACTCTTTATAAAGAAAAGACAGAGAAGGTAGGAAAGGAGGAGGAGTGGCCCTGTATGTGAAAAACAACATAAAAACGATCCAAATAAAAGTGAGCGAGGTGAACATAGAGTCAGTTTGGGTTACGCTAACATTTGGCAATCATACAGTAGCTCGTGTAGGTGTGATCTATAGACCCCCTGGACAAGTAGAAGAGCTATATAATTTGCTGCTTGAGGAAATAGCCAAAATGGCAATGAAGGGGGAAGTTATTATCATGGGGGACTTTAATCTTCCTGATGTGAACTGGAAAACCAAAATAGCTGGGTGCAACAGGAGTACAAATATTCTAAACTCCTTACTGGGATTATCTCTAACACAAGTAGTTGAGGAGCCGACCCGTAAAGAGGCCATATTGGATTTAATACTCACAAATGGAGGTTTGGTATCGGACGTTGTTGTAGGTGAAAATTTGGGATCTAGTGATCACCAATCAGTATGGTTTAATATAAGAACAGGGATGGAGCCGCACCACACAAAAACAAAAGTTTTTAGACTTTAAAAAAACAGATTTTTCTAAAATGAGATTTTGTGTGAATGAGTCATTATCAGACTGGAGGAGTTTAAAGGGAGTCCAGGAGAAATGGGATTATTTAAAGGAAGCATTAATGAAGGCCACAGGAAATTGCATTCGGCTTGTTAGCAAAAACAAAAAAGGGAAGAAACCACTGTGGTCTCTGCAGAAGTGGCCAAAATAGTGAAGAACAAGAAGATAGCATTCAATAATTATAAAAAACTCAGCGTGAAGAGGATAGGCAAAACTATAAGATTAGGCAGAAAGAGGCAAAGCAATTTATAAGAGCTTCCAAAGCACACGCAGAAGAGAAAATAGCTCAGTCAGTAAAAAAGGGGACAAAACATTTTTTAGATACATAAACGAGAAAAGAAAAGTAAAACAAGGATTAGTTAGATTAAAAACAAAGGAAGGAAGGTATGTAGAAGAGGATAAAAGTCTCGCTGACTGCCTCAATGAATATTTTTGTTCAGTCTTTGCAGAAGAAAAGGAAGGAAAGGGACCTCAGTTAGGAGAGAACACTAAAGAGACATTTACATATGAGTTTACAGAGGAGGAGGTTCTAAAGCAGCTGTCTAAAGTAAAGACAAATAAGTCAATGGGGCCTGATGGGATCCATCCTAAATTATTAAAAGAGCTCAGTGATGTAATAGCAAAACCGTTAACAGATTTATTTAACCAATCCTTGTTAACAGGAGTCGTCCCAGAAGACTGGAAATTAGCAAATGTTGTGCCCATTTACAAGAAGGGTAGTAGGGAGGAATCGGGGAACTATAGGCCAGTTAGTCTTACGTCAGTAGTGGGGAAATTAATGGAAACCATGTTAAAGGAAAGGATTGTTGAACATCTAAAAACACATAGATTACAGGATCAGAAACAACATGGGTTTACCTCAGGGAGATCATGCCATTTGGGTCATTATTATGATGATGACGTACAGTACATGTATAGCTATAGCTGATTTTTAACTGAGCGAACGTGTTCTTGGATCCTTAACTTAAAGAGTCTAAACATTTTCCCAACATAAAGTTTACCACATATGCACAGCATAGCGTATACCAGGCTTTAGTATTACAATTGAAAAAAGATGTAATTTTGAATTCTTTTTCTCCTTTTGAATCTTTAATTGTAGTCACATCATTTTTGACAAATTTGCATGTACAGCAATGTCCGCATTTGTAGGTGCCTCATAATTTATTGGAAAGCCAGGTGTTTGCCTGGATAATATTACCATCATAATGGCTACTTACAATCATATCCTTAATATTGCGGCATCTACGTGCTGTAATCGTAGCATGTGGAGTAAGGACTTCTTTAAGATGAGGATCCCAAGTAATAAGAGGCCAGTAGCGGTCCATTATTTTCCTTACATTATTCCACCCTTTATCAAAATTTCCAACACATCTGATTACAGATGTTTCATTAGTATGTGTTGGATCTGTTAACAGTGTTTGTCTGGGTACGAGAAGTGCTCTCTTATATGCATTCTTAAGAATTTTGTTAGGAAAACCCTTATCTCTAAAGTTCTTTTTTAATTCTTGAGCTCGCTCTTTAAATTCAGCTTCATCAGAACATATATGTCTCAGCCTCAAATACTGCCCATATGGTATGCCACGTTTAAGTGGATAAGGATGATGACTTTGCCAATCCAGGAGACTATTAGTTGCTGTCTCTTTTTTGTATATGGTTGTAGATAGGGTTGTTTCGTCTTCATAAGTAATTTTGGAGATAGCAATGTCCAAAAAATTGAGTGTTTGATATTGAATATCACTGGTAAAAACCAGATTCAAATGATTACAATTCAGATGATTTTTGAACTGTATGAATTAACTTTCAGAGCCATCCCATACCACCAGGATATCATCGATATATCTTTTCCAGGAGATGATTTTAGGAAAAAATGGATTGTTTTGTAATTTATAAATAAATTCCTCCTCCCAAGAACCCAAGTAAAGATTAGCATAGGTAGGCGCACAAGGACTTCCCATCGCGTTCCCTTGTTGTTGTAGGTACCATTTGTTATTAAACAGGAAATAATTGTGTGTAAGTTCGAATCTAAGAAGCTTAATGACAAAATTAATTTGAACCTCTGGTAAAGAACTATGTTGTATCAAATAAGTTCTAATACTTTGTAAACCTTCCATGTGTGGAATACAACTGTATAAAGCTTCAACGTCAAGACTACACAACAAAGCTGATTGAGGTATATGCAAATCTTTAAGAATGTTTAGAGCTTGTTTAGCATCACGCAAGTACGAGGGTAAAGTGTTAACATAATTTTTAAGGAGTTTATCAAGATATTGGCTGCAATTCTGGGTAAGATTATTGATGCCAGACACTATTGTTTATTTTTATGAATTTTAGGAATTGTGTAGAACGTGGAAATGGTCGGATATTTGATTTTTAGAAACTTATACTCTTTCTCAGTGAGGACACCCTGGGACATTCCTTCATCTAATAACTGATATAATTCAATCAGATATTTTGGTGTGGGATCGGATAGAAGCTGTTTATATGTCCTTTGATCATTTAACACATTCAGGGTCATTTGCTCGTATCCTTCTCTGGACATGACCACTATGTTGCCGCCTTGATAATGAATTCCTCATTGGACCGTAATTCTGAAAGTGCATTACGCTGTGCACTGGTGAGATTACTGTCTGTCTGTCCACAAACTGTTTTATAGTCTAAATTTTCAATATCATTACATACCAATGTGCAGAAGAGGTCTATATTTTCATATTGTTTGAATGCCGGGGTAAAAGTGCTTTGTGTTTTGACAAGGGTATTGTAACGGTGAGCCCCCTATAGGGTGATGGGGAGCCCCCAATCTGCGGAGATTGAAGCCTTAAGGGCAGGTATACAGATTCCAGGGAACAAACCAGGATATTTTAGAAAGCTCCCGAAGCCCTGACTGAGATCCTTGAAAGGTGGTCTCGAAATACTAACTAGGCTAGGTCTGCAAGGTGTATAAAACATAAACCAGACATACAATGAATGCAGGTATACAGATTCCAGGGAACAAACCAAGATATTTACAGAAACTAGAAAGATCCCTAAGCCTGACTGAGATCCTTGAAAGGTGGTCTCGAAATACTAACTAGGCTAGGTCTGCAAGGTGAATAAAACATAAACCAGACATACAATGAATGCAGGTATACACGGATAAATAAGCACGGTACAGTACAGGGAGCCCCCTATAGGGTGATGGGGAGCCCCCAATCTGCGGAGATTGAAGCCTTTAGGGCAGGTATACAGATTCCAGGGAACAAACCAGGATATTACAGGAATTAGAAAGATCCCGAAGCCCTGACTGAGATCCTTGAAAAGGTGGTCTCTAAATACTAAGCTAGGTCTGCAAGGTGTATAAAACATAAACCAGACATACAATGAATGCAGGTACACAGATTCCAGGGAACAAACCAAAATATTCCCAGAAACTAGAAAGATCCCTAAGCCCTGACTGAGATCCTTGAAAGGTGGTCTCGAAATACTAACTAAGCTAGGTCTGCAAGGTGTATAAAACATAAACCAGACATACAATGAATGCAGGTATACACGGATAAATAAGCACGGTACAGTACAGGGGACAGACAGAAGAGAGATCCAAATACAAGAGCCAAAGGTCATACACGGAATATCATAACTTGAGGGGTCAGACAAGAGAGAGATCCTAAACACATGAGCCAGAGGTCATACACAGACTATCAAAGTTAACCAGCACACAGGGACTAGGCAAGAAAGACTATCCTGGTCCAAGGATCAAGGGGAATCCTGGTCCTACATATAGGGCAGAACAGGTCATGTGACCGCAGACCAATAAGCCCAACAGATGGCCTGCAGCCTGAAAACAAAAACAAACAGGAATCCCTGCTACCACCAGCAGGGGGCAAGGCTGAGACGTGACATAACCCCCTCCTTACGGGTGACCTCCTGGGCACCCAAAAAAGAAAACATGGACGGCATGAAAACGGATAAGACCAACAGTCACCAGTACCCATTGGAATCCCACTCAGACTCAGAGTAGTCAGTATGTGCCTGAGCAAGCAAAGCTCTTTCATAAACCTCCAGGTCCTCTCTGCAGATCACTGCACCATTAGAGGCCCGTACACAACCCTCAGCAACCGGGCTAGAGTCTCGTACCCGAGGGTCCGCCGGCATGAGTACCTTGGACCTTGAACGGAGTGAATCATCAGTCCCAGGTTGGTTACGGTTAGTCACCTTCTTGCGTCTCCTGGGCAGTGATCTAGGAGTTCTGTCCACACCATAGAACATAGAGGCAATAGAGGTACTGCCAGATCCAGTGACAGTAGTCTTGCCCTGAGATTGTATATTACATCTCACAGTGGAACCACTAGACACAGTGGACTTACTGTCTGCCCCAGAGACAATGACCTTGCCATTAGACATGGCCCCGACCGATACAGTACAGAGTGTGTGCATGACTGGTAAACTCTCAGGATATGGGACATCACCAGGACATGGTACAGTTGGCGCCACAACAGTCTTACACCTCTCCCCAGGAGGAGTATATTGTGGATCATCTGAATCAGACTCTTCCAACAGCCCTTGCAGAATGCCAGGGTGTCTCTGGAGCACTACCCAGTGCGTCTCACGCATCAAAGAGCCAGAGGGCGTCCGTATATATCCCTTGGGAACACAATGTGATTTGGGGATCATAGTACCCTTTAAACCACCAGCTTGTCGGATTTCCCTGATTACTGTGCGGAGTAAGGCAACCTCGGACTTAGAGGGTGTAGTATCACTGGAACCAGAACAGAGTGTGGAAGTTTCAGAACCAGATTGGCTAGGGTTGATCACCTTTTCCTGTCTTCTCTTTGAGCAAGACGTAGACTTTGTGACCACCTCACAAGGCTTGACAATGGTGGGGACAACACTGGACTCACTGTGGGGCAAGGGCACAGTGGTCTCATGTGCCAATCCAGGCACGTCGGCCTCATAACAAAACGTGGTCACAGCTGTCTCGTCTAACCTGGGTGCAGCTGTCTCGCCTAACATGGGCGCAGCTGTCATTGCTGACATACAGCTTGTCCCGGACACCACTGGCAAGGTGCCAGCCTCAGGCATCACGAATGACATATTGTCAGTACCCGACATGGCTGGCTTCGTGCCAGGGGAAACAGACATGGCTGGCTTCGTGCCAGGGGAAGCAGACATGGCTGGCTTCGTGCCAGGGGAAGCAGACATGGCTGGCTTCGTGCCAGGGGAAGCAGACATGGATGGCTTCGTGCCAGTAGATACAGACATGGCTGGCTTCGTGCCAGTAGATACAGACATGGCTGGCTTCGTGCCAGTAGATACAGACATGGCTGGCTTCATGCCAGTAGATACAGACATGGCTGGCTTTTCATTGCCAGTGGGAACAGACATGGCTGGCTTTTCATTGCCAGTGGGAACAGACATGGCTGGCTTCGTGCCAGGGGAAGCAGACATGGCTGGCAGCGTGCCAGTAGATACAGACATGGCTGGCTTCGTGCCAGTAGATACAGACATGGCTGGCTTTGTGCCAGGGGAAGCGGACATGGCTGGCTTCGTGCCAGTAGATACAGACATGGCTGGCATCGTGCCAGTGGATACAGACATGGCTGGCATCGTGCCAGTGGATACAGACATGGCTGGCATCGTGCCAGTGGATACAGACATGGCTGACATCGTGCCAGGGGAAGCAGATATGGCTGGATTCGTGCCAGTAGATACAGACATGGCTGGCTTTTCATTGCCAGGGGAAGCAGACATGGCTGGCTTCGTGCCAGTAGATACAGACATGGCTGGCATTTCATTGCCAGTGGGAACAGGCATGGCTGGCTTTTCATTACCAGTGAGAACAGGCATGGCTGGCAGCGTGCCAGTGGATACAGACATGGCTGGCAGTGTTCCAGTGGATACAGACATGGCTGGCAGCATGCCAGTGGATACAGACATGGCTGGTTCCTGTGGTTCTTCTAAAAAAGCAACATTTTTCTTCAAAATCCCCTTGGCAGAAGATGTAACAGATACCCTATCCGTATCAGATTCAGATGATTCTGCCTCACTAGTTGAATTATTCCACCGTTGTCGTGCCCCGGTCCACACCGCCATGCTGGGAGAGGTCCCCTACTCACCCGAGATCCCTCGTGGCGCGTCGCTCCAAGTTCTGGGTCCGCAGGACGGAGAGGAAGAGCCAGGAGACGCCCCACGCCGCCGGCTGAATCCGAGCTCTGAAAAGGAAAGTGCGCACACGCGAGAACAAACCCTCCTATGTAGTGTAAAACCAGGTACTCTGGCGCCCTCGGCTGGCCGATTAAGGGTACTGCGTGACACTTGTTCTGGAGATCCTCGAATACCTCCCATTGACCTACCAAAAAAACAGGTACCTCAACTCCACCTACAATATCCAGGTGAGAGGTATTTTCATGATTCCATGAACCCTATTTAAAACCGCCTTCCTTCCCAGCACATTATCCAGGTTCTACTGTGCCTTCCACCTCAGTTTTCCTAGTGCTCCTCGTATTCCTTTATCACGTATCTTCTGACCCTTCGACCCGGATTGTGCCACCGACTACGCTGCCTCCTTCATCCTTCGACCCGGATTGTGCCACCGACTACGCTGCCTTCTTCAAACCTTCGACCCGGATTGTGCCACCGACTACGCTGTCTTCTTCAAACCTTCGACCCGGATTGTGCCACCGACTACGCGCCTTCTTCAACCTTCGACCCGGATTGTGCCACCGACTACGCTGCCTTCTTCAAACCTTCGACCCGGATTGTCCGACTACGCCGCCTTCTTCAAACCCCTCGACCCGGATTGTGCCACCGACTACGCCACCTTCTTCAACCCTTTGACCTGGATTGTGCCAACGACTACGCCGCCTTCTACACCCTTCGACCCGGATTGTACCATTGACCACGCCATCATCCTCGTTATTATCCGTTGTTCTTTCTGGGACTTTGTTTACGAATTCCACTCCAACCTTTTGACTGTATTATTTTCTGGACTTCAGCTACTATTCATGGTTCACTAAAAGATTACTTTACTCTCCATCGTCTCCTGATTTCCTTGTCTGTAGCTTGCCATTGGGTTCCATACACACATTTCACAGGGGATCTAAACCCTGCATTACAGAAGAACCTGGATCTTCATGGAACCCGCAAGCACAGCTCAAGTTCTTGCTATTCTCACCGAACAAATGGCCGCCCTAGCCAAGATGGTACAGAACCTACAGACCAGCCAAGAAACCTTACTTCCTAGAGAGAGGAGTCGCGCCGAGGCCACGGCATTGCCTCCTTCACCCTCCGGTTCCGTCATTCAACAGGCTGAACTCCTCGCTCCAGAACCCAGAGCCAATGCACCCGAACGGTTTTCCGGTGACCGCACAAGGTACCGCACCTTTATTACCGCCTGTGAACTTATGTTCTCTCTTTGTCCCCGTACTTATGGATCTGACTCCGTAAAAGTGCGTTCAGCCATTTCGTTGATGTCCGGGGCTCCACAGGACTGGGCCTTCCAACTCCTGCGTGAAGGGAGTCCTCTTCTATCCTCCTGGAATTCCTTCGTCCAAGCCATGAACCCTATGTATGATGACCCTCTGCGTTCATCAACCGCATTATCCACCATTCGGCATCTACGACAAGGACGACGACCAGTGGAGGACTACATCTCCGAGTTTCGAGCTGTGGCCGCAGATACAGGCCTGAATGACGTAGGTCTTAGAGATCATTTCCGTCATGGCCCCTCTGATCAACTAAAGGACGAACTGGCCCGAATAGGGGTTCCCACAACACTGGACGCCATGATCCTGCGATCCCTAACCCTGGACCAACGTTTCAGAGAAAGACGTCAGGAAAGAATGGCCACCGCTCCTTCCTTACCTGTCCGGCGGTCTGAAACTCCATCCACGACCTCTGTCAGACCTCCCAACTCCACTCCTTCACCTCCCGAACCCATGGAGATTGGCTTAGCACGGGGTCCCTTGTCCCCTGCTGAACGAAGCAGACGACACGCTCAAAACCTCTGCCTGTACTGCGGTCAACCCGGTCACCTCTTGCGTGGCTGCCCTATACGACCACCGCTTCCTTCTGATGGAGGTAAGAACCATCCTTCTTTAATATCACTTCAATGTGTATTTGGTTCCGCCTCCGCTCATCTGACCATTCCTGTCACCCTGCAGTGGGGAGATAGAAGTGTGAACGTGTCCGCCATCATAGACTCCGGAGCTAGTAACAACTTCTTCGATCTCACCCTCGCTACCTCCCTAGCGGTTCCCACACGACTAAAGACGAATCCCACGCCTTTACAAATGGTCGACGGAAGCACTCTACGTACCGGTCCCATCACCCATGAAACCACCCCTTTGTTGCTGCTCATCGGAACCAAACACCAGGAGCACCTCCAATGGGACATTGTACCTTCTCCTTTGTTCCCTCTGGTTTTAGGGCTTCCTTGGCTCCGCACCCATAACCCTTCCATCGACTGGTCCTCCAATACCGTCTCTTTTCCCCTCTCATCATTGTCAACACTTCTGTATGAACGGGTACACCACCGAAAAGATCGGGTTTTCTACCTACCCAGCTTCTGAACTACCGGTCAAATATTCTGAATTCCAAGATGTGTTTGAGAAGAGAAGGGCCGACACGCTACCTCCACACAGAGAGTACGATTGCCCCATCGACCTTCTTCCAGGAGCACCCATACCCCATGGGCGCATTTACAACTTGTCCGTTCCTGAATCTCAATCCTTGAAGGAGTATATCGAGGACGGACTCAAAAAGGATTCATACGGCACTCCACTTCACCTGCCGGGGCCGGTATCTTCTTTGTTGGGAAAAGAGATGGTGGACTCCGACCATTGCGTCGACTACAGAGCATTGAACGCAATCACGGTACGTAACCGTTACCCGTTACCACTGATTCCCGAGCTACTGGATCGAGTAAAGAATGCTTGTATCTTTACAAAGATTGATCTCCGCGGAGCCTATAATTTGGTGCGAATGAGACGAGGGGACGAGTGGAAGACCGCCTTCCGTTCTCGATACGGTCACTTTGAGTATCGCGTCATGCCGTTCGGCTTGTGCAATGCCCCAGCTGCCTTTCAACACTTTCTCAATGACATCTTTCGTGACGTCCTGGATACCTTCCTGGTGATTTACTTGGATGATCTACTGATATTCTCCTGTTCTCTCCAAGAGCACGAACAACACGTCTGGCTCGTCCTGTCTCGCCTCCGTCAGCACAAATTATATGGAAAGATTGAAAAAAGCACGTTCGAAACTCCATCCATCGAGTTTCTGGGATACATCCTGTCACCAGGACACGTCGAGATGGATGAAGCCAAAGTCAAGGCCATCCTCGATTGGCCAACACCTAAAAACAAAAAGGCGGTCCAACAGTTCAAGGGGTTTGCCAACTTCTACCGACGTTTCATCCGATCCTTTTCACACCTCAGCGCACCTATAACCTCGCTAACCAAAAAGGACGTGCGATTTCAATGGTCTACGGAGGCTCAACAGGCCTTCGAAAGACTTAAGAAGAGCTTCACTCAAGCACCCGTTCTAAAACAGCCTGAGACTCACCTCCCATACTACTTAGAGACAGACGCCTCCGACATTGCCCTGGGAGCAATCTTATCCCAAAGATCCAGGGACAAGAAACTCCTGCATCCGGTAGCCTTTTATTCCAGATGCCTCAATTCTGCCGAACGAAACTATAACATAGGTGAGAAAGAACTGCTTGCGATAAAAAATGCTCTCGAGGAATGGAGACACCTTCTTGAAGGAGCGACACACCCTGTAACAGTTTTTACTGACCACCGCAACCTTGAATACCTCCGCACCGCCAAACGACTCCGACCCCGACAAGCCAGGTGGGCACTTTTCTTTTCTCGTTTCTCGCTACTCATCACATATCGACCTGGAAAGAGAAATGGAAAAGCGGATGCCCTCTCCCGTCAGTATGATTCTAGTATCCCCACTACCACGAATTCAAACAACACTATCCTGCCTAGTGGCTTCTTTTGTGCCACAAAAGACACCCTAATGGAACACATACGAAGGCACAGTCGACATCCACCAACTAACATCCAAGGACTCATTCCCATCAAAGGATACCTGTACCACGAAAAGCAAATATATGCGCCTCCTGAGACCCGTCTACAAGTGCTACAACATGCTCACAATATCCCAGCTGCCGGACATGGGGGTATTAAGAAGACCATAAACACCGTACAACGATACTTCTGGTGGCCATCAGTCAAGAAGGATGTTGCCGCCTTTGTTCTTTCCTGTCCTATCTGTGCACGTAATAAACAACCACGAGCTCGCCCTGCCGGTCTCCTACAACCCTTGGCGCTTCCACTACATCCATGGAAAGACCTCTCGATGGATTTCATCGTGGACCTACCTCCCTCACGCCAGCACACAACTATCTTGGTAGTGGTGGACCGTTGCACCAAAATGGCACACTTCATTCCAGCGAGAGGCCTCCCTACCGCTGCCCATACGGCTACCCTCTTTATCAGAGAAATATTCCGACTGCATGGCATCCCTCATTCCATCGTCTCAGACAGGGGATCCCAATTCACTTCTCGCTTCTGGTCTCAGATGTGTCGTAGCCTAAAAATTACTAGATATCTCTCTTCTGCATTTCATCTCCAGAGCAACGGACAAACCGAACGGACGAACCAGACGTTGGAACAGTACCTTCGCTGTTACACCACCCATCTCCAAGACGACTGGCTGGACATCTTGCCACTCGCTGAGTTCGCCTATAATAACCAGGTACATTCGTCAACTCGTCTTTCTCCTTTTTATGCCAACTACGGATACCATCCCGATATTCTACCCGACATACCTCTGAACACTCCTGTTCCTGAAGTATCGAACCGACTAAGACCCTTACGTCTCCAACTACGAACATTACGCCAACAACTACAACTGGCTCAAGACAGCCAAAAAAGGTATGCAGACCGTAACCGAAGACCCGCTCCACAATACGCACCCGGAGACAAGGTGTTGCTGTCCACTGCCCATCTTCGATTGGACTGCCCATCCAAGAAATTGGGGCCTCGCTTCATCGGCCAGTTCCAGGTCCTCAAGATGGTCAACCCTGTGGCTGCCCATTTAACCCTTCCTTCCTCCTACAGGAATCACCCTGTTTTCCATGTCTCCCTCCTAAAGCCTTGGCGTGAAAATCCTTTTCCTGGACGACACGCCGACCCGGTCGCTCCCGTGTCTGTGTCCGGAGAGGAAGAGTTCGAGGTCTCGAAGATCCTGGATTCCCGACTTCGTTATGGCAAGCTGGAATACCTGGTCCACTGGAAAGGTTATGGTCCTGAAGATCGCTCCTGGGAACCTGGCGCCAATGTCCATGCTCCGGCTAAGGTTCGTGCCTTTCACCTTCGTTACCCCTCCAGGCCTTCGGTGAGGCGCGCCCGGGGGTCGCGCCTTGGTGGGGGGTCCTGTCATGCCCCAGTCCACACCGCCATGCTGGGAGAGGTCCCCTACTCACCCGAGATCCCTCGTGCGCGTCGCTCCAAGTTCTGGGTCCGCAGGACGGAGAGGAATAGCCAGGAGACGCCCCACGCCGCCGGCTGAATCCGAGCTCTGAAAAGGAAAGTGCGCACGCGCGAGAACAAACCCTCCTATGTAGTGTAAAACCAGGTACTCTGGCGCCTCGGCTGGCCGATAAGGGTACTGCGTGACACCTGTTCTGGAGATCCTCGAATACCTCCCATTGACCTACCAAAAAACCAGGTACCTCAACTCCACCCACAATATGCAGGTGAGAGGTATTTTCATGATTCCATGAACCCTATTTAAAACCGCCTTCCTTCCCAGCACATTATCCAGGTTCTACTGTGCCTTCCGCCTCAGTTTTCCTAGTGCTCCTCGTATTCCTTGATCACGTATCTTCTGACCCTTCGACCCGGATTGTGCCACCGACTACGCTGCCTCCTTCAACCTTCGACCCGGATTGTGCCACCGACTACGCTGCCTTCTTCAAACCTTCGACCCGGATTGTGCCACCGACTACGCTGTCTTCTTCAAACCTTCGACCCGGATTGTGCCACCGACTACGCCGCCTTCTTCAAACCTTCGACCCGGATTGTGCCACCGACTACGCCACCTTCTCTCAACCTTCGACCCGGATTGTGCCAACGACTACGCCGCCTTCTACACCCTTCGACCCGGATTGTACCATTGACCACGCCATCATCCTCGTTATTATCCGTTGTTCTTTCTGGGACTTTGTTTACGAATTCCACTCCAACCTTTTGACTGTATTATTTTCTGGACTTCAGCTACTATTCATGGTTCACTAAAAGATTACTTTACTCTCCATCGTCTCCTGATTTCCTTGTCTGTAGCTTGCCATTGGGTTCCATACACACATTTCACAGGGGATCCAAACCCTGCATTACAACCGTTTCGCACGATTATTATTCCTGGATGGTTTGAACACATTATTCTCTTTGTAATCTTGTAAATCACGTATAAATTTCTTATGTTTACGTGTCTTAATCTCAGATTCAAATCGTTCCGTTTGTAATTTAAATTTAGACTCCAATTGACCAAATAAAGGATCCTTTTTCTGTGTGTTAATCAGATCCACTCCTTGTTGTATTTTATCTTTAAGTACAGATAGTGATTGTTCTTCATATTTGCAAATAATCTGCATAAACGTACGTGAGCAGAGAATAGCTGCTGCTTCCCACTCTTCCTTGAACCCTGGTTGATCAATATGTGCAGCCGTAGGAGTATAAATATGTAGACCTCTCGGCACCATGTCTTTTTTAAGATAATTACTAAGGGTAGTTATTTCCCAATTAGACTTTATTTGTTGTGTAGCGCTCACTCCCGGAGGAGCCGCTGAAAATGAACCACGGGTCAGTCTCCCCGCACTAGGGAATAAATATACTCCAACATGGTTGTGAGTTTTTATCATTTAAATAGTTTACTAAAATAATGAGCAGATGTTGAGACACGGTATTCACAAGTATTATTACAGTATTTTCGTATCGCGGTAAAACGCGTAGCGGAAAAGAAACGAAACACGAGGCTTCGTATTTCGGAAAATAAAATATTCGCAACCGAACATAAAAGAAATGCAATTTCCCGATAGTTCAGAAAAAGGGACACGTAGCGAAACCCAAAACATACAATCCCTTCGTATTGCGGTAAACGCGCAGCGGAAAAGAGGAAAATATAATTTCGGAACGTATCTTTTCTCTTTAACCCCTGTTCCGATTCGTAACAAAATGAGTCCTGCACAGGTTAAGTCCCGGAATGTAAAAGGTGTATATGTGTGTGTGTGGTACCCGGGTACTGTTCAACTGGCCAGTGAATTTACTGAAGGAAAGTCTTCGACTAGTCATTTGGGGCCCTGTGGACTTTAAAGAGAAAACAGCAGCTTGACCTTTAAACACAAAACAGCCTTGGAGGCCTCTCACCCATCCAACGATTGCTTTAGGCTCCGCTGACCCAGGACGTCTCTCCGCCGGATTTTGACTGGGGATACTAGCGGCCGGATCCGTTGTCTGACTTCATGCATCTTGTCCAGCTCACCGCCTGCTCTCCGTTCGATTCCTCCGGTCTGCCGCAATGCCTGGGTGCTGGCAAGTCTCCTTCTCCTCAGGTTGAGTGATCCAATCAGGACTGACAGGTCTCCCTCGGGCTTTGGCCTAGGCCCTCTCGCGATCTCTTCAGTGCGTCTGCTTTCTCTCTTTCCCTGGCGCGCTCTCGCGTGTTCTCCACGAGGTGGAGGATGTAAGTGTCCAGTCCCCACCCACTTCCTGTCTCTTTGCAAAGCATGCCGGGAAATGTAGTCCCAATGTCCAGTGTCTCTAATCGCGACTGTCTCCATCTTGTGGCCAAAAATAGGTAATGTCACAGCAAGATTTTTAACACAGCGCTACACTCTCCCCCTCCTAGAACTCTTGGGTCTCTCCAAGGAGGTACAACAGTTACATTCATTTCCACAATATTTGAATATAGTTTACATAACATGCACAGGTTCAGCAGCATACATACAGTGAGTTAGGAACACTTCCTCAAGTTGACTCATATTTTGGGCTACCTCAGCTAGCATAGCAGACACTTCGGGCAACCTCTGTACTGTGGTGATGGCCTCTTCAGTGCTATGTCCTGGTGAGTCGTAGGTGAGTCGTTGGGGCGGTCGAACAGAGCGTTTTGGTTCTGGCTCAATTAGTTCCTCTTCAGGTGGAAGTACTATAGGTGTTGGCTCAATCCTTCTCTCCATCACTGAGCAGACGTTTCTTCAGAGTATGATCCCTCCAGCGAAGGCATAGAACCATAATCGCCTGAATAAGCTTCAACTTCCGGAGCTACCGGATCCAACAGCCTCAGGGACTTCAGCTGAAATTCAAGAGCCTCAGGATTTCAGCAGTCTCAGGGACTTCTAACAGAAATTCAGGAGCTTCAGGCCTCAAAATACTCTCCCACCGCTCAGGAACAATGACAACCTCCTCAGGCTCCGGTGAGCGCATCCAGTCTAGACAATAACTCTCTTCTTCACTGTCCCTTTCACTCTCTTCGGCAACTCGGGTCTGTTGAGACCGAGTAACAGG